>CM008284.1:50688352-50715526 GCA_002319775.1 Fagopyrum tataricum
TGTTGACAAGGATAAACCAGGCCACATATGCAAGCTAAATAAAGCTATCTACGGACTCAAACAAGCTCCGAGAGCTTGGTACAATGAGCTTCGACAATTTCTGCTCAGCCTGGGCTTCATAAATTCTGTTGCTGATGCGTCTTTATTCATATATATGCATGATTCAGATCTTATCTATCTGCTTGTATATGTAGATGATATCATAGTTACAGGAAACTCTACAAGGCTGAACAAGCTGATTGCTTTACTCGCCAACAAATTCTCTTTAAAAGATCTTGGTGTCCTGTCTTATTTTCTGGGAGTTGAGGTACAGATGACGAAAAGAGGTATGTTCTTATCACAAAAGAAATACATACTTGGTCTATTATCCAAGGCAGGAATGAGTGAAGTGAAGCCAGTTTCTACGCCTATGTCCCCTGATGACATTATCCAAGGAGCAACGACTGATCAGTTCATTCCAAACCCGACAGATTACAGAACACTTGTAGGAAGTTTACAATATCTGTATTTGACTAGGCCTGATGTTGGATACACAGTGAACAAACTGTCACAGTACATGCAGAAACCAACCTTGACACATTGGACTGCACTAAAAAGAGTACTCAGATATCTTCCAGGGTCTCTACACCTTGGTGTTCAGGTCACTCGGGCTCCAAACTGCAACATTCATGCCTTTTCTGATGCAGACTGGGCGGGTGACAAGGATGACTATGTGTCCACGTCTGGTTATATTATTTACATAGGATCCACACCTGTTAGCTGGAGTTCAAAAAAGCAGAAATCAATTGCTAGATCATCCACAGAAGCTGAGTATAAAGCCATTGCTGATACTACATCTGAAGTGCATATCCTCATAAGTTGTTATGGTTGTATGAGTATTTAAACCCTCATTTATGATGAATAATACACAGCTTCAGTTCTCTGCTCATATAGAAGTGGATACATTAGCCTGTCCATATGCAAATTTAGAAGTAGAGTTCCCTGCAGCAGCCTTATTTTGTATGTTGTTCAGCAAGCTGGAAAGTACGCGGTTGAAATCACTCTGATCCAAGGTCATGTATCTGTTTCTAATCCAGTAGAGAGGAGAATCTTCCATGACCCCAAATATAGATCGATTTGTGTAACGTACCATACAATTACCATACCACCCTATAGCCTGCATCTGATTAGTACATAAGCCAAAAAGCAGGGTTGTTGTGTTCTTCAAACAGCTACGACAATCAGCTAGCAAAAGATCTGGCTGACATAATGCTATCCCATTAACTCTATCGGGATCCTTACCCGATGAGAAGTTGTAAAACCCATAAGTAATTTGTGTATTGGAAGATATATTGGAAAGAAGGATGTTTAGATTTTGTTGGTAGGTGCTATTCTTAGTGTAATTTCCATATGTGTTGTCACATTGGTAATTTACAAGATTGGATTGGGCAGAAGAAAGAACAGCAAACTGAAACAAAAAGAGAAGCAAACTCATAGTAACGAACATCTTTACCTAATGTAAGAGATGAAAGGCCTAGATAAGTTATACATATATATGATTCGAATTACCAAAGATACCATTGTTAGCTTGACTTCAAGTCAACTTGACGAAAGAGGCTAGAAGGAGCTCCCCACTTTGGCATTATAACAAACATATGGGCGGCATGACCCAAAAGAACGGTCAAATATATCAAATGTTTGACGAACCCTTTGAAGGGCCAACTCGAAAACACTGAACTTTACTGCAAGTGACAACATAAAAAACAAACTTGGAAAGTGGAAATGTACCAAACCTTTTCTTCTTCTTTTTTCATGCAATTGGCAATGACGAAGATTTGTTCGGATTTCAGAGTTTGAGAGTTTGGGTCCACCGACTAGCGAACTGGGGCTTTGGTGTCAATTGGTCAAAGTTTCATTTCTGCTCCTTTCCAGAAACGTTGATGTCATGCAGCATGTAATTCCATTGATGTCATATAAATGCGTTAAAACCGGTTCGGTTCGGTCCGATTGATTTCAAAAGTCTACAACTTTAAAACCGGTTTGGTTCGGTTTTTTATTTATTATTTTTAAATATTTAAAAGTGGACCTTTAACGTCTTTTTTTTTTATAACTGAAATGGAGTGATATTTTCATATGAAGAATGGTTTTCGGAAATTATTAAAATAACGGGTTAATTGCAAATTATCTTATTTAACGAGTAACAAGTGGTTTTATGTAATTCACCCTAAATAAATAAACTAAATAAGTGTTTTTTTTTTTTTTTTGGAAAATAAGGTGTTCCCATCATCCTATGTTTCAAATAGATACGTAATTTGTTGTATAAAGACACTTGCAGAGTAGCTACTACTGAATCACTATCCAGACCAACAGTTGTGTTTCAAATATAACCAGAAAAGAAAAACCAATCAATCTGCTGCCAAATTTGTCTGCACAACAAATGCAGGTTCCGAAGGCAACCTCAGCGAGTGAGACTCCAAGCTAAGCATTTGATTCAGTGAAGACATTGTTGGTTGATTTGCAAGATCTGTTTGAACACACAACAAACTAATATGTATGCATCTCATGATTTGCAGGAGCCTCACTAGATTGCCAACCTCTTGACTGCAATTTATTGCCCATTTTCTAGCACACCCTGCAAATCAAAGCATAACTAACCTAACAAATGAAAGCTTTAGATCCCATAATACATTGTAAACTATGCCAAATTCACCTCTCCCAAGCTTGTTGGCCTGGGCAAAGTTTTCTGTTGCGTCTTTGATATCATCATAAGAAAATTTTAACGTTTCAAAGCTAGTAATTTCATCATCAAGTCCTGATTTATTGTTGGCTTTCTTCCCTTTCCTTCTTTGTCTTAAACCAAAACAAATGATGATAACAAGTAATAAACATACAACTGTTACACCCACAACAATGCCAACTGTGGATGCGGCACTTCCTTTTTCTGTTCATAGAAACATTAAGCCTTAGTCTAGATACTAAACTTAATGCAAACATATCTAGGAAAAGCATTTTTATATGAAAAACCACAACTTACCTCTGCCTGAAGTTGGACTTGATAATGCAGATGTTGGTTGCGGCAGAGATGATGCCTCTGATGTTCCAAGGAGCTTAGTAGTATATAGATTAGTCTGAATAGCGTAGCATACAACGATCATACCACCCTATAGCCAGGTTCTGGTTAGTATTATTAAAGTAAGACCATGTGACCATATATTTTTTAATTAAGAGATGATAAAGTTACTTACAGTGAGAAATAAAGGCCATAAACGCAAATGAATGTGTATCATAATGTGCGGGTCTAACAAACTGTAATTAACTAAATCTTATTCACTAAACAGAGGATATGCTCATCAGCACTACCTAGAGATTGAGGTCTAACGTACTGTTTGCATCTTGCCTGGTTTACCAGACACCTTTGAACTTACTCCTCGGGGAAGTCCATCTGAGACCGAGCTTTGGTTCACAACATATGCAGGGCGAGATGGAAGAGGAATGTAGAGAGTTTGGTTTCTGAGCATCAGAACTACTGATGACATCAATGGTCTGTCTTCTGCTTCATCTTGAACGCACAGCAACCTTATGTGCATGCTTCTCGTGATTTTGCCACTCGAGTTATTGATCAATAACATCGAAGAGTCTTCCCTGCCTCCATTTTCTCCATACCCGTGTGATTATATTCAACACTGGAGGAATCAGTGTTACATTGACCACTCAAAATTTCCAAAACAAGGATACCGAAGCTGTACACATCAGACTTGATTATCAACAGATATACTAGGCTACACCTGCTGTATATATACTCTATCTTTCACATGAAATAAACACACTTTCAACTCAGCTATTATATGGTATCAGAGCAAAGCGATCCATAGCCTGAGAAACACGATCATGGCAGAATATGCCTCCTCCCTCGAAAACATTGGACGACAACGCAACTGTAAATCCAGCCTACAAGACCTATGTTAGGCAAGACAAGCTTGTCTATGGTGCGATTTTGGGTACTCTTTCCACCGAGGTTGCCAACTTCGTGGCCAATGCTACAACATCACATGAGATCTAGGAAGCCCTCTATCTAACTTATGGAAATCCGTCCAGAGGACACGTGAAGCAGATCAAGGAGAGACTTCGAACAACAACCAAAGGAACTGATTCTATCTTAGTCTATATGAGACATATAAGATCAGCCACCAACCTTACTTGCCTGTTGTTCATGCCATCAACACTAGGGATACGTCCATCTCATTTGAAATACTCCATGCCATGAGAAGCTGATCAACCACCAACTATCGTTGAAACACAAGCACTAGGAAGTAGGTGGTGCAATGACTGCTTTCAATGCTCAGTCCCGGTCCTCGAAGAATCATGGTAAGTCCTTTACTCATAAAATATTTTTGTAAGAATTTTTAGTTTTTTACCCTCAAGCACTATCAAATCCTCGAATTGACTTTCCTGTAAAGAAAATGCATACTGTGCTTATCAGAAAGTATATTGAATTGTGGAAGACAGTCACTACAGGCTAAACAGTATTGGAATTCCTTGACTTGCTAAAAATATAGTATGAAGTTCGGGTGAACAGCAGTTTCTTTCAATTCAACCAATGAATCACTAGGATTCATGTTGGATCTGCTTCAAACAGCCTTGCCATGCCTAAGTCTGAAATCCTAGGATTCATGTTTGCATCTAGCGGTGTATTGCTAGGTTTTAGATAATGGTGGATAAATTTAAGTCTAGAAATCTGAAGTCCTCAACCCTCTATATTTCAAATAAATATGTTCGGGTGAACAGCAGTTTCTTTCAATTCAATCAATGTGGTTTTCGGTAATTCACCCTAAAGTAAAATCCTACTGTGTTTCTATATTTCAAACAAATATGTTCTTTCTTTTATGAAAACACTTGCCGAAAAGAAACCACTGCATCTAACTTGCAAATCTGCATCACTATCCAAACCAACAGTTGCTGTATTTCAAATATAACAAGAAAAGAAAACTTAATCAATATGCAGTATTATCAAAAGCTATCGACCACAAAGTTCTGTAATTGATTCCTCTTCAGGCTCTTCCACTCTACTGAGTAATGCTGGTGAATCTACTGCCAAATTTGTCTGCACAACAAATGCAGGTTCGGAAGGCATTGGCAGCGAGTGAGACTTTGAGCTAAGCATTAGATTCACTAATGACATTGTTCGTCGATTTGCAGGATCTTCTTGAACACACAACAAACTGATATGTATGCATCTCATGATTTCAGTTCTTGAAGCAGACACCAATACCGAATCAACAAGATCAAAAGCTTTTCCCTCGGTCCAATTCCTCCATACCTACAACATAGTACATGAACCATGTCTTAAACTAAATCAGAGTCGTATAATAGATTAATAGACAGCATAACATAGTAGCTGAATGCTTACTGAGGCTACTAAGCCCTTCATATAGCCGGCTTCCTGGAAGCCGGAGTTCTTTTGACCACATATAATCTCCAAAGCCAAAACACCAAAACTGTATACGTCTGACTTAACAGAGAAGACTCCACGGTATGCGTATTCTGGAGCCATATAGCCACTGCACAGATAATGATTTACTTATGAGTCTTATTATATAATTATCACGAGTTTTGTTAAAGTCCATTGGACTGCAAAGAAGGGTTGTGTGCATACGATTGTCCATGCGCATTAGGGGTCAAATCCAGCACATAAACCCAACTTTATATACTAAGCTCGGATTCTTCCAACTTTAGATGCAGAAGTTATTATCACCAACAAGTTTCATCATATTCTAGAATGCAATCACTTACAAGGTACCCGCAATTTTGTTCGTATCTGCGTGAGTTTGATCAGCCTCAAACAACCTCGCCAAGCCAAAATCTGCAATTTTGGGATTCAATTCAGCATCAAGCAAAATGTTAGCAGCTTTAAGATCACGGTGGACAATTCGAAGCCTAGAATCTTCGTGCAGGTAGAGAAGGCCTCGACCAATGCTTCCTATAATTTTATAACGAGTCTCCCAGTCTAAAGGAACATGCCGAGTATTCCCTGCATAGCAATATAATATAATACAACCTCAGCGTAACACAAACATCCATTAAGGCTTACAGAAGAACAATTGATGGTGATTAAGATAAAGTATACCAAACAAGAAATGATCAAGGCTTGCATTGGGCACAAATTCATATACCAAAAGCCTCTCTTCATCTTTCAAGCAAAATCCCATGAGTTTAACGAGATTACGGTGTTGAAGCTTAGCAAGTAATAGCACCTCAGTCCTAAATTCTTCTTCGCCTTGCACTGAATTAGTTGCCAGCCTCTTGACTGCAATTTCTTGCCCGTCAGCTAGCACGCCCTGCAGATCACAGCAAAATAAACCTACTTGATGACAACTTCAATTGCATATAGTCATAATAGATGATAAATTTCTGTACATTGATATAAGCAAAAACAGAAAAAAATTGTGCTACCTTGTAAACTGTACCGAATCCACCTCTCCCAAGCTTGTTGGCTTCTGCAAAATCCAGTGTCGCATCTTTGATGTCGCCGTAAGAAAGTTGTAATGTTTCAGAAATCTCATCTTCCTGTCCCAATTCATTGTTGTATTTTCTCCTTTCTCTTCTTTGTTGTCTTAAACACAAATAGATGACAGCAACAAGTAATAAACAGGCAACTACTACAGCAACAGCAACAATGGGAATTTTTGCTGTCATGACCCTCTTTCCTGCAAGTACAGATGTGAAGCATTTGGTTAACAGATTTAACTACCAAAATTAATGCAAATATTTGAGGGAAAATATAACAGATTTACCTTTGCCTGGATTTGGAGGTGATGACAGTGGCAATGTTGGTGGTGGTGGTGAAGATGTAGCCACTGGTGTTGCAGATGCAAGTGTATCAAATACATTTGAGAACTTATATACTTCATAGCGGATATTACAGCTTGGTCGGAAAAATCTAACTCCTTGGTATGATAGACAGCAAACAGCAACGCCAGATATTGATTCCGAAATACAACTTTGACAGTCTGACTGGGACAAGTCAGGAGTGCATTGTGCAAATGCATATAAAGAAAGAGAAGTAGATACATTAGCCTGTCCAAAACCAAATTTAGAAATAGAGTTCCCTGCTGCAGCCTTGTGCTGTAGGTTGTCCAATAAGCCTGAAAGTACGTGATTGAAATCACTCTGATCCAAGGTCATGTATTTATTTCTAATCCAGTAGAGAGGAAAATCTTCCATGACCCCGAATATAGATCTATTTGTGTAATCGTACCATACAATTATCATACCACCCTATAGCCTGCATCTGATTAGTACATAAGCCAAAGAGCTGGGTTGTGGCATTCTTCAAACAACTACGACAATCAGCTAGCAAAACATCGCCCCGACACAAAGCTATCCCATTAACTCTATTGGGATCCATACTCGACGAGAAGTTGTAAAACCCGTAAGTAATTTGTGTATCGGAAGATATATTGGAAAGTGTTGGGAAAATTCGCGTTTCCGGCTCACTCCGAGTATATATAAACGGGTAATTTATTGCGCACTCACACTCGTACAACAACCTCACTTACAAGCTCTCTACAGAAGCCTTTATTACTCTCTTCTTTGATGGAGTTTTCTTCTACCTTCTAGATGACCCATTATCATAGTATTTATATTTGAAATATGAATTAGTCTAACAATTCTCCTTTAATTCATATTTTCAAATATCTCCATATCATCTGAAAATCTCACATTCATCTGCTTCTTAGCTCCGGTGTCACTGCATCCCTTTTGCACCGCCCTTCCATCTAAGAAGCATATATTCTTCTCATCCTTGCGGCCTCGCATCACCAAGCGTCTCCCCTTGAACACCTTGCACCATCTCCTCGTGCCGACAAACTTGTATCCCTCCATCGTCATCGCACCCAACGAGATGACATTAACGTTCGCCGATGGCACGTACCTCACATTGTGTAGAGTATGGCTTGTACCATTGTGAAGCCTCATCATCACGCTTCCGGTACCTTCAACCTTCAACTTATCACCACTCATTGAGTTGAAGTGACCAAACTCTCCACCAACTTTCAAGGTGTCAAACATTGCTTGGTCCCGACACACATGCATCGAGGCAGCACTATCCATCACCCACTCTGACTTGGCGGTCTCCTCTCCTGTCGCCAAGTAAACATCACCATAATCAACTTCACCGACTTCACTAACCACATTGGTGTGGGAGTCCCCTCTCTTCTTTCCCGGTGACATCTCTCTCAACTTCCTCAGGTCCTCCCTCATCTGAGGACACCGGGCTTGCATGTGACCCTTCTCCCCGCAGTAGAAGCACTCGACCTCACTCATATCTCGTTGCGAGCCTCTTTGTCTCGAGTCATCATGCCTCCTCCATTGACTCCTCCCTCGTTCTCGCTCCCCTGCAACTAGTATGTGGTCTTCACCTTTGTCGGTAGCATCATTCTTCATCATTCTCTCACTTTCCCGCAAAGCAGCGGTCACCTCATCCAACGTGAGAGACTTCCTTCCTACAAGTAACGTCTGCTTCAAGGACTTGTAGGACTTTGGCAATGATGTTAGCAACAACAACGCCTGCTCCTCTTCTCCGATTTTGTCATCTACATTCAATAACTGGCATACTAGTTGATTAAACGAGTTAATGTGGTCATGAAGATTACCTCCTTCCTCCACCTTGAGCGAGTAAAGCTCCATCTTTAAGCACAAACAGTTGGTCAACGACTTCGACGCGTAAATGCTCTCGAGCTTCTCCCACAACGCCTTCGGTGTGGTCTCCTTCAACACACCGTACTTAATCTCGGGAGCCAACGCCACCCGTATTGTACTTACCGCCTTCCTTTGGATGCTTCTCCACTTCTCCTCGCTCATCGATCCAGGCTTCTCCTCCTCCAGAGCTTGGTCAAGATCCTGCTGCACCAAGAAGTCTTGAATCGTACTCTGCCACAAAGTGAAGTTGATCTTCCCATCGAAGAGTGGAATCTCGAACGCCTTCATCGCCTCGGCCGCCATCACGCCAAACACGAGATTCTTTAAGCAACAAATATTACCCGAACACCACCACCGTAACCTCGGATCTGATACCAGTTGTTGGGGAAAATTCGCGTTTCCGGCTCACTCCGAGTATATATAAACGGGTAATTTATTGCGCACTCACACTCGTACAACAACCTCACTTACAAACTCTCTATAGAAGCCTTTATTATTCTCTTATTTGATGGAGTTTTCTTCTACCTTCTAGAGTGACCCATTATCATAGTATTTATATTTGAAATATGAATTAGTCTAACAGAAAGAAGGGTGTTGAGATTTTGTTGGTAGGTGCTATTATTAGTGTAATTTCCATATGTGTTGTCACAATGGTAATGTACAAAATTTGATTGGGCAGCAGAAAGAAAAGCAAACAGAAAGAGAAGCAAACTCATAGTACCTAACATACTTACCTAATGTAATAGATGAAAAGCTAAGAAATTTATACATATTTATGCTTAGAATGATTGAAGCTAGACACCATTGTTAGCTTGACTTTCAGACAACTCCACGAAAGAGACTAGAAGGAGCTCCCCCAGCTTGGCATTATAACAAACATATGGGCGCAATTACCCATAAGAAAGATCAAATAGAAGTTTTAATATATCAAATGTTTGAACTTTGTGCATGTGGAAACCGCGCAAAAACACTGAACGTGTCTGCAAGATACAACATAAAAAAAATGGAAGGAAAGTGAAAATGTACTAAACCTTTTCTTTATTTGGCAATTGGCAACGACGAAGAATTACTCGGATCCCAGAGTTTGAGTCCGCTCCACCCGCGAACTGGAGATGACTTTGGGGTCAAAGTTGCATTTCTGCTCCAGTGCTCCGAATTGTTGATGTCATGCAACATTCAATTGTTGATGTCATGCCTACATACATGTCAACAAATTCTTCAATAACGAAAGCGTGTTCTTGCGTGCTAATTTTGCAATATATCATACACTTGTATCTAACTAATGGTATATTTTATAAAATGATATAATAATTATCCATCTTTAACTATTCTCACAGTGAATAAATTATTCACTTTATATTAATTCTTGTACAACACGCAATCTTTACAAATTGTATTGTTGGTCAATTGTGGAATTAGTTTTACTTTTAAGTGTAACTAGTTTATATCCCACGCCTTATGCGGGTATGTTTATGTATTTGATCTTTTTTTGTATGTTTATATATTTGATTTTTTAGTAAAATATCATTATTTATCTATTTGATGTTTTTTGAGTAAAATATTATTATCGTGCCTACGTGCGACGTTATGACATATTTATAATACTTTATACGTATTTATAAAATTTTATAAGTATGATCATTCACCCTTTTTATATTCTCACAAAGATAAAATAGTTACAAATAAAGCATGATCCTATTATTCTCAAATTTAATTCAATTATTATACAATAAATATCTTTGTTTATGTTTATAGATACGATCCTAACTATGCACTACACATGTTGATTTTGTTGCCTCATAATTTACACAAATAAATAAGGTGGGAGAAAAAATTTTGTGAGTAAAGTTATACTTAATAAACAAAACAAAAATAATAAAATAAAAAAGATTAAGTAGTTTTTATTAGTTCAACAATTTTTCCAATAAAGATTTTATTATATTTAAACGTAACAACCTTTTTGATATCTTGCAATAGTTTGTTAAGAGTTTTTTACGAATAAGTTATAATAAACTTAAAAATTAATTGGAGAAAATATTTATTGGCTTTATTTTGTCATATTCATCTCTAATAATCTTCAACATTGTAAAATCAATTTATTAGGCAAATAAACAATAATTTAATTCAAATTTGATCACTATAATTCGAACCTTATTTTACACAATTTATAATATTAACAACTTTTGATGATTAGTAGTTAGTTTTATATAAAAAAAATATAATATCATATGTTTAAGTAAAATTGAAATACATTTTGTTTTTGCATTATCATAAAATAATGTACATTTGTACATTTATTCATACTTATTTATATTATTTACTTGTTTATACTATTTAAGAAAGATGATCGTAATGAAGAGTAAACTATTCAACTCATTTCATAAAGATAATAACAATAAATAGGATAAAATATTAAAATATTTATTTTTTCATAAAATATATATTTAAAAAAATTATGCAATATTTAACATCGATTATATTTATTTAGTATTGAAGAATATCATATGTATAGGTACGTAACATCTAATACTAAAGATTATAGGTACGTAAAATGATTCACATCTTTAATCAACCATTTAGGATAATGTTACATTAGTTTTTATAAGTTGAGACCATTAAAGTAAATAAGAACATGGGAACTAATATGTAATTATAGCAAACTTTGCAAGTAATCCGATTAGGGTTTTTGTTCGATTTTTTGGGTTCAAACGGCAGTATTGGCGTGGCTTTACCGGCACACTTGGTGCACGGCCGACGGTGACGAAAGTGGTTAATTAGGGCGTTCCCGGTGCGAGGCAAGTATTTTGGTGGATGTGGCTTTCATCTCCAAAGGATTCTTACTTCGGCCAAGGACGGAAAGAAGAGACGGCGAAGACGGAGTACATGTAGGTGGCGGCTCGGCGAGGGCGGCTCGGCGAGGGCGGCACTGCAGAGGTGACGAGGTAACCGGTGGAGACGAAAAAAGAGGTGGTCTACACTTTTGGTCGAGAGTGGGCGGATATAGACTCGGTCATATACCTGTCGATTCTCTGCGACGAAGGAGAGGTGGCGATGACGGCTTCGTTCCTGGCGGCCGGTGTGAGACCCTAGTCTTTCGGACCGAGACCGGACCTTGGCCGAGTTTGACTTTGGCCGAGGTTGGTCTAGCCGCCCCCGCGGGTTCACGGCTCCGCCCCTGCGGCCGGCCGCCCCTGCGGCTTCCGGGACCGCCCCTGCGGTTTCCGGCGGCTGCAGCCGCCTTCGTTGACCTTGACCCGTGCTTTACTCTTTGCTTCCTTATTTCTTTTCCTTGGCTCGTGATCAAGGGTTCCTTCATTCTCATCCAGCTTTTACGTCCTCCTTGCTAGCTCCCTTGCTCCATTGCCCTTCCTTGGTTGGCTATGGGTTCCCTTTGGTTTTGGAAGAGTTGGTGTGTGCCTTGTGCTAGTGGATGATGTATGTTGTGCCTGGAAACCAGCTACTTCATTGTGTGTTCTTCCCCTGCAGCCTAGCACTCCTAAGGTGGTGAGTGTTCTTGCTTCCTTTCTTTTCTTTCTTTGATTCAATCTCTTTAGCTTAGGTTTAGATGTATGTATAGGGGTGTATGGACGTGGACTTATGTATGTATATGTTTGGTTGTGGCTTGGAAGAGTATAGACGTGATTTGATCACGAGAAGAACCGAAGAGAAGCCGCGGGAGAAGTTCCTGCGCTGTCGCTGCCCCCGCGGCCAGTGTCACCGCCCCCGCGGCGTCTGTGTCGCAGCGCCCGCGCCGAGCCAGCGGCGTGCCAGCGTTGTCCGTGGCCAGTGTCACCGCCCCGCGGCTGGGTGCCGCCGCGGCCGCGGCCGCCTGTGTCCGCCCCTGCGTCCCTTCTTCACGCAGGTGCGTCTTGTTTCGGTTCTACCTAGAGTTAGGTAGATCCTTTCCTTTCTTAGTATGAGCGGTAGTAGCATGCTAGGTACGAGTATGAGGTTAGAGTGAGATCGAGTACGGAACTGTTTGTGCCGGTTACGGCCTTGAGGTTTACGAGTTGGATTATGATCCGTATGGATCCCTTGGGTCTAGGTGTGACCCTGTTATGGATATGAGTGTGATATATGCGTTATACCTTGTTTAGGCTATATTGATCTCCAGAGCGGAGCCGTTTGAGTTGAGTTTGAGACCCCGAGGTGTAGGTAAGTCCATAGGACTTACTTAGCTTCTATCCTTATATGAGGATGTATGCATGGGTGGTGTATGTTACACTTGCTTGCATATGGTATTGTTATTACCGACCTATGGTCTATTGTGTGTCCATTGTAGGGTTGTGACAACCTTGCCCACTCATCCCTCTGGGAGACTGGGAGGTTCTCTGCGGAGCATCCAGATCTAGTAAACGGTACGGGCACTGTCTCCATTCCCTCAGGGTACACGGAGGAGTCGTCCCGATTGACCACTCCAGCTGACATTACCACCGAGAGGTGAGGGTTATATTCCTCGTGTCACCTATATTCATATTCAGATATTTATATGATGGAGTGATTGGACTTATAATACAGATAATAAACCGGGTAAATGCGTGATATCATGTTGTGGTGTTTATGTTTTCATGACGTGTGGTTGTGCTCCTGCATCTTCTTATGTATGTGTATAGTTAGCTAACGGTTTCATACCGTGTTGTAGACTTTGTAGGTTAGGAGAACTGCAGAGTGATCCAGAGTGGGCGATCTGCTGAGGGCTCCGTACACTGGGGTCGTACTCGTGGGCTATGGGTTATTTTGACCATGTATATACGTTATGTTTTGTTTGTACTCAGCAGCGTTGTATAAACTTTTTGATACTTTTATAACAGTTTGATGTTTTGTATTTAACCTATCGGTGCCTTGTTGTAAAATTCAGTGAACTTGTTGTTAGACTAGGGTCAGGATCCATTGTGAGATCCTAGCCCAGTAGCACTCCGAGTCCTACAGATTTGGGGTGTTACAGCCGGCGGTGGCGATTCCAACACGGTTTGAAAAGAGAGGAAGCAATTGGGTGGTTGCTATTCCGGTTTCTCAATTCTGGTATTGACATGAACATCAATCATCCGTTGATTTCAAAATAAAACACAGATTAGATCATACTAATAATACAATGTTCCAATTAGAATTCAATCATAAATGATTTCAACCTAAAAGATGTGATAGTAAAAAAAAAAAAAAGGTTAGAGTCTGATAGGAATTAGTACCGGATCTAAAATCTTCAAGCCGTGAAGGAGGTGTAGATGGTCTTTGAGGCCAAGGAAGAAACCTAATTGCTTGTAATTTGTGCATGTCTATTTCTAGAGAAGCAAGAAAAAGGAAAACTATTAACATGAAACTCACTGAGCAGATTAATATTGTGTAGAGATCAAAGACGTAGACAATGAAACGGAAACCTTGGATTAATAGGAACAATAGTAATGAATGAATTAAGCTTACGGAAAATAATAAAAGAATTAATCTAGACATCTAGACGGATATGAATTACCTGCGGAGAAGACGAATGAAGGATTTCAATATATATATAGTGTAAAATGAAGATATTAATTTAGGCTTGTTGAAGAAGATTGACGTAGAAGAAGATTAGATAAGATTGATATCGTATGGGAGAAGGTTGATCTGATCAATTTGATTTACGTTAAATATCGGTTTGATATTTTATAATTTATAACTTTTGTTTAATAAATAAGATTTATTGGCTTAATTATATGTTTTAGAAAAAGAATTATCGTAGGAAAAATTGAGAGGCTGTCACGTCATCTTAAGTGACGGTCCTTTTAGTATAGGTATATAGATTAGTTAAACTAATTAAGAGGGATTTGGATTATTTATATATGGATTTGATTTAGTTTAAGCTAAAGTCTAATAATTAGGAATAGAATATCGTGTGCAAATGTGAGTAAAAAAACGTGTTAGTTTGTATATGTTTGTATTTTGTTAGATTTGATTATTTAGATTTAATTTAGAGGAAGAAAAAACTTACATATAAACCTTTTTTTTTTTTAAAGGATTTTTTTTTTTTTTTTTTTTACTTAGTTAATAGTCCTTAACGGCACGATGATTGAAACTACTGATTTTTTCAAACAAACACTCTTGAACTCTTGCAGCTTCACTTGCGAAGTACAGACTATTCAAAAATCAATAATTAATAAGAATTGATGGAGTTCATTATGAGCATAAAGTATAGGTTTAAGATTAAACAAATGAGATAAATAAAATTAATTTGTAACAAAATAAAATCTACAATGGGCTGACAGTGCAATCAAAATGAATTTCACCTGCGGAGTGAAATCTACAACAAAACAAATAATAGGAGAATTCAATCTACATGAACAAAACCGTACATAAGGAGAATTCGAGCTAGAGAAACAAAATGAACAAAACCATACATAAGGAGAATTTGATCTACATGAACAAAACCGTACATAAGGAGAATTCGAGCTAAATTTCTCACATTGTATATATATAGATTATATTATATCACATCATCTTCCATTCCGTTCTTGTTTTCATATTGTGAAGGCGGTGCTCCTCCCAAGAAGGCCTCACGGGTGAATATGGAGACGAGGACTCCACCGTCGTTTGTGAGTTTCTATTCTTCGTCCATTTTTGTAACAGATTGGCTAAACCCTATCACTAAGTTGGACTGTTTATCTTATTTAAATACTCTACTTATCCAATTTCGTTGATCCAAGAATCATAGGGTGTCGGTGCGGACTTGGCAGGGGAAGGTCGTCGTCGACATCCGCGAGTTTTATCCGATCGTGGTATATATACAGCATTTGCACAGAGCTTGAATGTTCAAGCTTCTATTTCCCACAGAGAAAAAGCTTTTTGACCGCTTTGGAATGCTGTTAACTTTGATTTTTGAGTAATTACTGTTTTCATTTCAAGTGAACCGGTGCTTGGTGTAATTCTATTGACTTATTCATATATATATATATATATATATATATATATATATATATATATATATATATATATATATATATATATATGTGTGTGTGTGAAATCTTGCCTTGTGGGGCAATCTCTCGTGTTTGAGTATCGTATGGTGGTTTTAATGTTTGAGCATACAAATGCAGGTATATCTCTCTTCATGGATCAGGTATCTCATAGTTCCTCCGTTTCTCTTGATGATTTTGATATTTCAAATGATTTTTCAAGTGCTTATACTTACTTGCATTAAGTTGATTCTTATAGTGGAAGATACTCAAGAAGCATGTTAAAGAAATCAACGAGACAGTTAGTGAAAATGCTTAGGTGCATCATGATAGGAGAACTTTCAGTATTGATGAAGGGTTCTTTTGTAGATTTTTCCCTGTCATGCTGTAATGTGTTGCAAGGACCTGTATAAAACTATTAGGTATTTGCCTTGCTTAATGCATGTAATCTTTGGTTGCTTTTGGTAATGTGAATAACATTTGTAGCTTTATCTTTGTTAGCAAGACCATGCTTGGTAATGGTATGACACTTTGTGTTTGTATTGTGTATGAATGAATAGCGCATACTGCCAGTTGAAGGAAAAATCACTAAGATACAATACAACAATAATCTATAGGCAAAGCTCAAAACCTATTGATAGTATGAAAACTTATCACATGTTATACAAAAATTATGGTTGGTCGCATTATTCGTGTTGTGACATAAGATGATGACAATAGAAGTTTATAGCGGTTGACCGATGTACCACCTACTTATACAACCATCATAAAGGTGTGATTTTTCGGGCCAATGGTCTATTAGACAATTGAAGCTTCATAAATCTTCATGCAAACTTATGTTACTTGTGTCAAAGCAACCTGCATCTAACCAGTTTATGGGTAGCTATCATTTATTTTTTATTTTTTTTTGGCTATACATTATGATCTAATGTTAAAAAATATTAAAATTTAACTACGCAGCACAAGGTCCAGGTTATAAAATAAACTAGTGTATTATCCCGTACAGTGCAGGGGCATGATTTAATATTTATTCTAAATATTTAAATAAAAATGATTTTTGTAGAGCATAATGTTACTTATTCACTATAAATTTAATTATTTTTTATTATACATATAATACGGTAACGAATTCAAGTTATATTTATATAATATAAAACAAATCTTGCCAAAAATTATATTTATAATTTAAATAGTGACAAAAAAGATTATCAAATTTTATTTACGGATTAACAAATTATTAAGATTTGAATTTGTAAATATCAAAATTATTAATTAAAAATAACTCTTTAAAATATTTTGGGTGAGATTGGGAAGTATGTAGATTTTTTATCAAGGAAACAAAGTGTGTAGGCAAAATTTTATAGAAACACTAACTATGCACTTTCTATTTGTGAAGGGACCCAACGTTATACTCTGTTACCCAACCCTGTTACCCAACTTTGTTACCCAACCTTGTTACCCAACGTTATACTCTGTTACCCAACTTCGATGTTACCCGATTTTGATACCCAACGTTCTACATACAAATTCACTTATGTTACCCAACTTCTTTGTTACCCGATTTTAATACCCAACGTTCTACATCCAAATTCACTTATGTTACCCAACTTCGTTGTTACCCGATTTTAATACCCAACGTTCTACATCAAAATTCACTTATGTTACCCAACTTCGTTGTTACCCGATTTTAATACCCAACGTTCTTGAAATATCGAAAAAGTAATTCTTTTATAAACAAACAAAAAATTTAATTATATTATAACAATCTAATTTAAAATAAGGGGATTATTAGACGTACAGGTGAAAATCACTATTTGTCACCGTAACTACGCACTTCGCGTGCGTAGTTCACGGGTTTCCAACTACACATATGTTGGATTTTAGGTGTCCGGTTTTAGACCAAAGGGTCGGAGTCTCACTTAAGTGAGTAGACGGTTCTCCCAATTGCCAATCAAATTAATATATATATATATATATATATATATATATATATATATATATAATTATCTTGAAGTGAAATCAAATTATTAACAAGGGTTTGTAATCTCCACAAAGGAGTAGACAAAACCCAACCAAGAGTTTGTAATCTCCGAAAGGAGTAGACGAAACTCTAATATAAATTAAGTTCAATTGCAAGTCTTATAAACCGATTGTTATATGTTTAAAACATTGACTTGGATTATGTAATGAGTCATTCATAAAAGAATTTTCCTTCTAAGTGTATTTTCCCCTACACCGGGAATATCCAAATACCTTAGCGGGATAAAACGTTACACGTTACAAAGACTAAGTAAGTGACTTACTTGTCTTACTTCGTAAAGAAAGGGTATTCCTAGGTTTCGTCAATACAAAACCAATCTAAGATGGATGCCTATCCAATGTCAATACAATGGAACTATACTGGTCTTTCGAGTTTTGCAAACAAGCTATAAGAAGGCTTATCCAATGTCAATACAATGGAACTAAAAGCTTATTTGTTGCAAAAACTAATGAGGAATCAAGTGCAAATGGCTCTCCCTTATATAGGCATAGGGGCCAACGTTTTTGGGAAGTTATAACCACCAAAAAGCGGTTAAAAGCGGTTAGGGAAGTTACATGGAAGTTGCTTGGATGATGAGCCTTGAAACCCTAGAAAGGCCCGAGGCCCAAACAGGGAGCCCAAAACCGCTCCCCGAAGCTAGCTTATTTTTCTTGGTCCAAACACTTCCAATGAGCTTTATTCACTTTCGCATAGCTAGGGTAAGCTCCAAGATCCGCAAATACTCAATATCTTAGCTCAAGCTAGTGTAGCTCATAAAGAAGCTCACTAGCTGCTTCATCGACATTCACTAAGCATTTGAGCTTGGATTGCTCCCAAATTTTAACCACATGTTCTTTAGCCAGTATAAGGCCTAAGAACCAAAGGTGTGCCGAGAAACCGTGGCTAAAAAGCCCCAAGTATCGGCCTTGTAAAATCTGGCACATGTTAACCTTGTCGTAGATCACCTTGCTTCGATTCGACTCCCCTTACAATACTAGTTGCTCTTAGTGCCGGTCACTTGGCTTGTCTCCCGCAACCCAGACCATAGTGACACACATGTGAACAACTCATTGCACCTTGTCTCGAGACAAGCTCAATGGTTACAATGAAGACTTAGCCCAAATCTCCAACAACATATGGCGTGCGTAGTTGGAGTCGGAGAAAAAATTAAAAAAATTAAAAAAATTGAACTACTACTTGGGGTGCGTAGTTGTAGTAAGCCGGAAATTTTTTTTTTTTAATATTAACTACGACTACGCACTCCGCGTGCGTAGTTGAGTAAGTTCTCAATTACGCACGCGAAGTGCGTAGTTACGGTGTCAAATAACAATTTCCACCGGTACGTTTAAAAACCATGTAAAATAATTTGTTCTTCAACATAAAATTATCCACAAAGATGCACTAGAATGTTTAGCCACTCGGATTGACTTAAGATTGAAAATGAAATTTTCTAACACAGAAATTTTGTTCAAAATCATAGTCTAGCTGAATTTGATAGACTTAAAAATCGAAAATGAAAAGGAGAGTCATCCAAATTGGGAAAACGAACAGCCATTTATTACCTTTGTATGATGAACTCTAAACTCTGAGAGAAGAGGTTCCTCATTCAAGAAATAATGTTTAAGCTATATAATAAGCAATTTGTAGCTCAATAAAAAATAAAGTTAAAGAATATTGTAAATGGAACTGAGTAAAATGAGACATTTACAACAGATCACGAACACCATTGTCATTAACCTTGGGTTCTCATGATTGTTATGCTTCCTTGGCCACCTTCAGTGCGGATTCTAGCCTTATTAACAACAGGTTTTCCTGAGAAAGGTGATGTCTCATAAATCATAGCCTTGGGCTTTACTGGTGATGGAATCCGTATCCTCTCGTTAATCTCCTTTAGAGTCATGTCACCATTCGCCCCGGAAGGTTTGATGAAGGCAAACGGATAAGCCACTGAGGTACCTATCTTTGTTGATGGTATTTTCATGTAAGATTTTGTACCTAGTTTGTCATACAAAGAGAAACAACACTAATCAGTATAATCATCTAAGTAAGAAACACTAATCAATTTGCATATGGAGAAAGACTAAGACCATATAGAGTTTCACTTGCTGGAAACATATTACCTTTCACTTTCTACACATAGGAAGTTTCATCACGCTTCATCAAGTCTGCATCCTCACAATTTAACCAAGATGAAGGGTTGGGGTACAAAAGAAGCTGTGGAAGAAAACTTCAAAAACGTTGACCAAATACAGTACCAAACTAAAACACTAATAACCGGAGTTGAGCAACGAAAACACTAATAACCTATTCGACATTCATGATAAGTTACCAACAGTTAGCAAAGAGAAGCGTTATTACCCTCCTGGATCAACATTGCAAGACAGAGAGATCTTGAAACATATCAAATACAGTACAACTAGCTGCAACAGGTGCTTGAATTTTGGATCGACTCCCCCTTAATTTGAACATTCCCTTGAGGTTTCTTGTTTGCCATAAGATGGCTTCCCATCCTGCAAAGCTCAACTTGTAAGAATCCCATACTTAACTGAATAAAAACAAAAGAAAGAGTTGAGGAATTTTTGGTATTATTTGCCATGGGCTAACAATTATTCATGTGAATTCTTATGGGTTCATGGGTCATAGATGCAAGTGATGCAACAAATCAAGAACTAGACAGGTGCAGGTTTGTTCAATGTTCTGTAAGCCCCATTAATATCAATGATACAATGAAGATACTGGTACTATCAAGAATTGGACAGGTTTAGATTTATTCAATGTTATGTAAGCCCCATTAATATCAATGTACAATGCTCACATAGTCGGATACTGGTACTATCAACTATCAAGCAACGAAACTCTAAATACTCAAAAGACACTATAAATATATGTTCGCAATAAACACATGTATAGAAAAACATACTGTCTAGATTGATCCATAATTGAAAATTTCTGCATCCAACAAGCTTTAAAATGTTGTTACACTTGGAACATGGTAGTTAGAGACTCAAATGAATCCTCTTTCACTATGATTAAAGACCAAACAATCAGCATGCATCCTACATCTAGATCTGCACTCATCCATTAAGAAGGATTAGATGTAGCTTCAGGAGAAGCTTACAATAGAAGATATAAATAACCTTTTACTGGTAAAGAAGAGATTCAGGTCGAACAAATAGAAGATAGGCTTACTTCTTAATCTCACTAGCCATAGTCAAAAAAGCCTGCTCCACATTAATTGCATCCTTCGCACTAGTCTCAAGGAAAGGAATCCCAAGCTCATCCGCAAGTGCCTGGGGATAAATTGGAATGTAATTAAGAGTCGAATTAAAAATTATATAGCAGTTATATCATCCAGTAATCATCACTCAGATTTGCGACAAACAGACCGATTTGGTCAGATCCACCATTCTAAACGACTATTTTAGACCGATTTGCGACAAACAAACGAATATCAACCGGGAAATCAGCAACGAAACCCTAATCAGAGTACACAGAATGAGATAGAACATATCACAACTTGATCAAATCAAAACAAAGAGAGAGAAAGAAGATAAAAAAAATGTATATATAATTATTACAAAATAGTGATTGAGGGAGATTCAGAGAAACCAGAAGCACTGTGAAGAAGATCAACCGGCGACTATCTTTGAATCCGGATGGGGAGCCGGCCGATTGGGCCCAGGCGAGGTCGAATCCGTTGGAGAAGAGAAGCGAAATCGGAGGAAGCCTGAGATCTGGCTTGGGAGAGAACCGATCGGATGGAAGAGAAATTGAAGAAGAGGAAATCGCCAAATCGCCCTAATCCTTGAGAGCCAAGAGAGAGAAAGAAGATTATAAAAAAAAAAAAACACTATTTATAGGCGCATAGTTAATACCTATATTAATTTAGCCTACATACTTAGTGTACCTAATAAAAAAAACGCATTTATAGCTCATTTATCTCCAAAAATTTTGGGAGCTGCGTGAATTGTGGCGTTGACACGTGGCAAAGAAGGGCTCTCCTTTAATACTTATAAGACTAGTGTATTTCCCGTGCACTGCATGGGACGGGACTTAATAGTTATTCAAAATATGTGTATGATAAAAAAAAATCTTCTATATAGCTAAATAATAGTTATTCATTAAAAATCTAACTATTTTTTATCATACATATAATACGGTAACAAATTCAAGTTATATTTATAACTATAACATTTTAAATTGTACACAATTCTAAACATATAAATCATTTAGTTTAGACCAACGATCTAATTTGTTTTCAAAATAAAATTTTTAAAATTAATATTAAAAAAAGACTAACTAATTATTTCTTATAATTTGTTGGGATATGAAAGTTTATTTAAAACGGCAATCCTTCTCATATGTACAATTTATAATTCTGATTTGAATATTTTTGAGTTGGGACAAATTCAGCTTTTAGATTTGATTTATAATTTTTTTTTTACCTTAAATCATTTTTATTTAACAATATAGGCAGAAGAAAAAAGTTGAGAAGTCAAACGTGATAATCTTATAGATATTATTGTTATAATAAAATTAAACTAAATTATTTTTTTATTAAAAATTAATTTAAGATTTACTTTTTATAATTTTTTGAGAGTTTCGATAAACGTGGGCGCGACACGTGGCAAAGAAGGGATTATAGTATTAATGAAGAATATTGTTGAAAAATGTATATGTTTATAATTAGAGATTTATTGAATGGGATTATAGTATTTATGAAGAATAGCTAATTTTACTTAAAAATATTTATTGATAAATAATATTTCAAAACCTAGATAATTAAAAAAAATACCCGATTTGATATGATAAAAAAATATTATTTAAAACTAATTAAATTTGAAAAAGTGTTTTGTTTTTAAACAATCTGATTACAACTTTATAGATTTGGTCTTTATTTGAATTACATATTTAAAAATGTAAACTTATTTGTTTTTACATTTTTTTAAAAAAATCGATTTACAAATTAATAAGCTAAATTATGTATTAAAATTTTCGCCGTTAATTTTGAGAGTGACACGTGGCAGCAGAGGCCTGAGAATTTTTCGTTGGGCTGAGAAAAATCTTGAAGACTACACGTGGCAATAGAGATTTCTGCTTTAATATATAAGATATAAGATAAGATAAAACATTATCGCAATATTTGATTTATGAATTTTAATTATTTGAATAAATAAGCATAAAAAAATAATTAAAATCACTAGTTTTAGGTTTAAGTACGACTCATTTCGATTTGACTTTCTCATCCCATGAAATTGTTATGAAACCAGTCCTAAAACAATCCATCCTCATTTTCCTATTCTAGAAAACTGATGATGCACTGATGCCCCTTTGAGCGTTGACTTGGGAAATTTGCCTCAGCGTTAGTCTTTGTTGGTTGTAGCGGCCGCAAGGAAGACGAAGAGGCTTGAATCACATATCTCAATTGCTCTTATGTGTCATGGCCGAAGAGGATAAGAGTGATTCAAATACCACCGTACAAGTAAAATTCCTTCACCTCCCCTCCTCTCTCATTTTTTTTGTCGCTAATTTTGACTTAAAACTCCAAATTAGTAGACGGCGAAGTTCAAATTGTTTAACTCTTGCTCCTAATTTTCCTTCTCAACTATGCATTGGCTATTGATCGGATGAGTAAGAGTAATTATATAATCTGGTCATTTCATTTTATGATCGGGAAATTTGTTTTGAAATTCATCAGATTAGACATTGATCGGATTTTAGGTTGTTTGAATCGTCGAGTAGTTGAATCCGTTTATGGTCTTTTGTATTTCTTCGATTGAAACACTGAATTGAATGACTTGGCTATTTAATCCTTGTGTAGTTGATTAGAGGTGAAATGCACAAGTTCCGGGAAAATTAGACGTTTTATATCCCAGGAGTCAAGGCAGAATTTGCATTGACCATCATCAATCGGAAATTGGGTGCTGGAAACCCATTTGCTCTTTATATTGAAGCAGCTAAAGAAGGGGAGGAACCTATAGTTTTTGCACCTGATTCTTTGTTGAGAAGTTGTGGTGATGGTTGGAATTTGCACACAGTTGTTGACTCTCGAGGTATATCAGGCCTTCTTCCCCTCTACTATGTTTTGGAATAGAGGATTGCTGAATTGAGCCTTGATTCTGCTTTGGGCTGTTGCAGGTCATATCAATGGAGCAGGTGCTCAGGTAATCACAACAAATACCCTGTCTTCTAAACTTGTCTTTCTTCTCAACTATGCCATGGCTATTGCTGATAGTTGTCTAAGTTTGTGTTGTTGTCAAACCTCTATGGCTATGATTTATTTTGTTATCAGAACTCTGAAATTTAATATAGATTACAAGAACTTTTCAGGAAATCTGAACTCATGAAACTAGGTGAATGTTACATACACTAGATTGAATCCTTCGGCGCACCATGGTTTGACCTATTAGATTGAATCCTTAGACTTGTTATTCCCTTCTGAGTTTTAAGCCAACTTATGAATACCTTTAGAGCATCTCTATCCCTAGTATTAGGAGTATCTTAACTCGTTTTCAGAACAAAAATAAAAGAAAATTGAAAGATCCAAAAACAATGAGTGGAAAGAATTATCTCAATTGAGAAACTAAATCTGACAAGTATCCTCCATAATACCACAATTGATTTTTTTTTACTTTTGGCTTTGTTTGTTGCGAGCCTTCTTTAGTAACTGATTAAAAAAACTAATCCTAGTTAAACATACAAATAAAGATACTTAAGTGAGTTTTTGGGAAGGAGAAAAACAAGTTCTTAAGCTTATGTGGTAAAAAGAGATTATAAAAAGTAATTATAAGAAACTCAAAATGAGTATGAGGGATGGAGATGCTCTTAGGGGTTGACCTTACTTCCTTAGAACAATAAGCCGTGAAGCAGATGAATGATGTTGCGATATATAGTATGTCTATACTGCAAAGCTGAACATGAGATATTGTGTTGAAGAGCGTTACTCTTCTGCAGGGCCTGATGAAAGGGGAAGGCGCCAGAGGCTCCTGTACTTAGCTTGACATACATTTGGAAGATCATCTTGGCTTTCATTTTCATCTTTCTACTTGGTGCAGTTTTCACTGTGGCCCTTGAAAGTCTTCCAAGGCTGATCAAGTTCGTCGCCGAAGGCTATCATATTCTTTATTCAGAGTGACCCTTTAGTATTTGATACGAAGCAGTCAGCGGGGAGCACCGTGATGTGTATGGTGATTCATCTGTTCTGTAATTCTATTCTATTCAAAAGGGAAATTTGATGAGTTTGTATTTTGATGTGTACAGAGATCTCAAACATGGACAAATTGAGGGATCTGCGTTTGAAAATAAACCTTTTTCTTAGGCATTTCAATGATAACAGCCCGATCTTGAAATCTCAAACTCGCAAGATCTTGCGTCGCTGCGTGGTTTCAGGTTCAATCAGGAGTAGTGCGGAGGGTTATTTAGTTTTTTTTTTAAATTTATATATCCGCCGATTGGATACTAACAAAACCCCTAAGAAATTGCTCTGATATCCGGTGATTTTGCACCAGCTCACGAAGTTTCATCGTAAAATCAAATTGACAATAAGATGTTTGACTCAGTCGTTTTTGGGGCTTCGTGCAATTTATAAAAATTGTCCCTATTAATAAAAAATTTATAAGTTATATTATAATTTATAATATCTTATAAAAATTGTCCCTATTAATAAAAAAATTTATAAGTTATATTATAGTTTTATAATATCTTAAATTCTTTTGTATATGTATTAATTATTGTGGAATTTTAAGAAATCAAAGATAGAAAAGAAAATAGTTGTAAGATAGGATCGGAAGAATATTAAAAAGTAGAAAGAAATATAGTGACGGATAAGATTGATATAATCGGAGAAAAATTGCGAGCTTTAATGTTAATTGCAGGTATCCATAAAGAATTAATGAGTCCAAAACATAAGTATTTTTTATTTATCATATTTATGCATTTCATATCACATTTGATATGATTTGTGTTCATATAGATCATAAATCCTTCCTATTTGCACATGTGGTGTCTACTTCGGTTTATTTCGTATGTCAGGCTTTCGGGCTAAAAATGAGCATAAACGATGAAAGAATGCCAGAGTTTGATTTTCAATCCTCTATGAGGCCGAACACGTCATAGAAGACATCTATATCGACAAAGGATCGAATTTTCGAGGTAGATCCAAGTTGGAGAAAGAAGAATTGAAGAGTCAAGTGGAGATCATAGAAGTTTGAGCGAAATTCATTAATCCTTCTTACCTTTTTAATATATATATAAAATAACCCATTTGAAAACAAATGTTAAAAATAACAATTGCTGATTGGGACTATGGTTTGTTTCTTCTTATTTATTTTTTTCGGTTTCGGGAGTGAAAAGAGTGTGGGCCTTATATTAAGACCAATTAAAACAAGAAGATGGGCTTCAAAGTTATAGAGTTATAATGTTTTTCTCTTCTCAAGCGATACATGACTACACACATTAGGGCACAATCGAATGCCATAATCGAGGCCGTAATCGATTTGGGAGAAGAACAATAATCACGTCGAGAGGTGTAATAAACTATATCTTGAAATGGGGGAAACACCGTCCAAGATGACTTGGTTACTCTTTCAAGGCTTTAGAGTTTCGAAAACGATTTTGTTGAAAAAATTTGAAATCAACTGTATTAAGGTCCAAAAGTAGCCGACCCCGACAAAGTATGTCCTTCAAGGCTCCAGAAGTCAAAGATTAGGAAGCAAATTTTCCTTCAAAATTTTTTTTTTTTGGAAATGTTGCATTTGAAAGCTCTTGGTTCTTGAAAAGAATGTGACGGAGGACCAGGTTTATCAGTTAGATGTTGAAAGAGAAAACTGATAAAAATATTTTTTTTCCAAGGTTTACAAATATAGGAGGCCATCTAATGTTTGGAGTAACAAAGATGGTTTCCCAATTGTATGGTATGAAAAGTGAGCTTGTTTGACTTTTCATTCCATTGGGTATATGAAGAAGAGAAGGTGGTGAGATTTGACGATAGAGATGTGATATCTCCCATGAAGAAGGTTGTTAAGCAAGACGGAGGACATATTTTTTGGAGGTTATCCCACTGCTTTTTAGAACAAAAAGAGATCTAAGGGTTGCCACAAAAGAGTAAAATTTCTTAGTAGAGAACTGATGTCGCTTGGTAAAGATCCGGGGTTACCAAAGAGATCGCAAGTCATCGGAAAATTTCTTTTGAATAAGGGGTGACCTCTTTGTGTTTGGGAGTTTTCTACAATAGAGAGGTTGTTGTTTGAGGTTTTTGTTAATAAGACAACATATATTGGCTACTAGTTTAATATCCGCTTTGTGCAATTTTTTTAAAATAAAATTTTTAGCGACTAATAATAACTTTTTGACTATGTTATTATCAAATATTAATCTATTGTCAGGCCCTTGTGCAAGTTTGTTGATTGAAAAATATTGTCGTATTACATTTGCAATATCAGGCCCCTGTTTTGTTGAGATTTCATATGTTATTGTAAGTTATTTGAGATTTGAGATTGGGTTAGACTGTTAACAAAAAAATACATGAAAATCATAATATCCTCTTGACCAGATTTT
>CM008284.1:50744120-51111620 GCA_002319775.1 Fagopyrum tataricum
ATGATTAGTTTAATCTTCAAACCCCTCTATTTAAATAGATGTTCTCAAACTATCAACCTTATATATAGTCGATGTGGGATAGAAGCGTTAAAAAAGTAACGTGAAATCATTCAAAAAAATGTGTAATTTAAAACTAAAAGATTTGATGGCTAATTTTTTTTTTAAAAAATAAAAAAAAATCAATATAAAAGAAAGGAAATAAGAAATATATAGGTATGTGGGATAGAAGCGTTAAAAAAGTAACGTGAAATCATTCAAAAAAATGTGTAATCTAAAACTAAAAGATTTGATGTCTAATTTTTTTAAAAAAAAATAAAAAATATCAATATAAAAGGAAGGAAATAAGAAATATATAGGTTGAGAATTATTATGTACGGGGGAAGTTTAGGTTTTATTGTCAACTAACGTAAAATATTTGATGCCCAAAGATTTTACGGTTAAATTAATAATTTAGTAAAAAAAGATTTTATGGTTTATTAAATAATTTAGTAAAAAAAATATATAGGAGAAAAATCGTGAGGCTGCCCCGTCAGCATTTTGACGGCTGTTTTAGTAAAGTATATAGATAATTTGAAAATCAATTTTAAAAAAATTTTGCATTGTACCCCTATATTTTAGACTTTATTTGGTTAATACGTACGAATTTTTTTAGTTTTCAAATAATGTCCTAATTTTTATAATTTTTTAAAATTTCAAAATATACATTTCTACCATACGTAATTAACATTTTGAGAATGAATAAATAACTAACATATTAATTATAAATTTTAATTTGAGATTTAAATATCGGATAGAATAAATAGTCTACAAAAACATTATAAACACAAATACAAAAATAAATTTACTTGATAGGTAAAATATTAATTATGACAAAAAAATATCAAAATTTGATATTAAAATAAAAAATTCCCATCGAATTAAGAAAATTACATTAACTATGAATTATCATTTTCAACTAAAAAATTGATATGGGGCATCTAATCACATTTTGCTAATCTTTCCGTAAAAATAAAGACCAAATTATGACAAATAAATATCAAAATGTGAACAAGTGATCACTGTAGGCGATGATGAATCTGTGAGAATGAGTTTGAACTGTGCGTGTAGAGATTTTATGAGAAAGAAAGAAAGAGACGAGGCTATAAACAATAACTAGTGTAATAACGTTGCATATTCAGTTAACAACAATTCATCTGCTTAATATACAAGAGACTTTAAACCACATTTGGAATGATCATATGAAAGTGCAGCAAAACTCGTTTTGCTGCACTCCTAAACATGTAATCTTTGATTATATAAAACTCGTTTTGAACTCAGAATATTCAAATAAAGTTGAGTAAATTCAAAAATTGTGAGTTTATGAGACAGCTATTAGTAAATATTTCATCTTCTAGACATTGACTTGTTGGTGAAGGTACAACCAAGTTAAGTTTAATTTGAACACCATAGATTTTCTATAAAATGATATACATGTATTGATTCTGTAAGTGTAGCTAGTTGTCAATACTCTAAGCGGAAGTATATAAGGTTATGATCAAAAGTGGATGGATCATGTATGTTGTTAAAAAAGAAACAATTTGGTGTGACAGTTAGTTCCACTGCTACAAGTTGTATACCTTCAATTCCTGTCCAACTCTTATTCTTATTGGGTGACAAGTAGATTTTCATTTGTTTTGAAAGGGCTGACAGTTAGTTTGGGAACCATGCAAGTCTAGTTATAAAAATGGCAACTCTCTGCAACCATAATAACACAAATCCGACCAACCCCTCAAGATGAATAAGGATAAGCCTTTATGGGTGATCATCCTCTTGGCGTTCGTATTGGCTCAGTTGTCATCAGCCAGGCTCCACTTTCCGAGGATATGCGGACCGGATAACGACGGTCAATGGTGTCATCCCGGCGAGTGTTGTAATGTGTTTGGTTTTTGTGGCTTCTCTACGGAGTTCTGTGCCTCGGAGTTTTGTCTACCGGGGTTTGGTGAGTGCTGGCCACCACCAACTCCGGCTCCGCCTTTGCTTCCACCACCGATTGTACCGGATCAGTGTGGTCCTTCTTTTTGGTTTGAGTCTTGTCCAAATGAGCAATGTTGTAGCATTTTTGGTACTTGTGGTGTAACTGCTAAATATTGTGCTCCTGAGTTTTGTCTTCCTTTGTTTGGTGAATGTTGGGAAACACCATTGCCACCACCGCCTCCTTCACCTTCACCGCTGCCACCTTCTCCACCACCACCTTCACCACCTCCTCCATCACCACCACCGCCTTCCCCTTCTCCACCTCCTCCATCACCACCGCCACCTCCTCCATCACCACCACCGCCTTCCCCTTCTCCACCGCCTCCATCACCACCTCCACCGCCTCCATCTCCACCCCCACCTTCACCTCCACCTCCATCATCACCACCACCACCTTCTGCCTCACCTCCACCTCCATCACCACCACCACCTTCACCTCCACCCCCATCACCACCACCACCTTCCGCTTCACCTCCACCCCCATCACCACCACCACCTTCCGCTTCACCTCCGCCTCCATTAACATCACCGCCACCACCTTCCCCTCCTCCTCCAGCAACATCACCTCCACCACCGCCCTCCCCTCCTCCTCCCGCATCATCACCTCCACCACCGCCCTCCCCTCCTCCTCCCGCATCATCACCTCCACCACCGCCCTCCCCTCCTCCTCCCGCATCATCACCTCCACCACCGTCTTCCCCTCCTCCTCCCGCAACATCACCTCCACCACCGCCTTCCCCTCCTCCTCCCTCAACATCACCTCCACCACCACCCTCCCCTTCTCCACCCACACCTTCATCCCCACCCCCACCATCACCATCACCTCCCCCACCACCTTCATCCCCACCTCCGCCACCACCCTCGCCTCCACCACCACCTCCCCCTTCTCCACCACCACCATCACCTTCGCCTCCTCCACCACCTTCCCCTTGTCCACCTACACCTTCATCCCCACCCCCACCATCACCTCCACCTCCTTCCCCTTCTCCTCCACCTCCCTCACCACCACCACCACCTCCCTCACCACCACCGCCGCCGCCTTCTCCTCCACCACCACCAGCATCTAAATCACCATCACCTGCCCCTTCTAGCAGCATTGAGATCAACGATGAGTTTTACACCGGACTATTCAAGAAGATGTTGAACAAGTTATACAGCTTAGGCTTTTATTAATTGACGGTTAATTTTGCATTATCATGTCATAAATTGAATGGATCAATTCAATAATAAGCATGTAAGGTAGCTATATAAGTATGTATCCGAGCTCAAGTTCAAAATGCATTTGCTTTCAGGTTCGTTCTACTCTACGCTGGTCATATGTGTTGCCTAAATATTTCAAATAATGGTTTCTTAATAAAAAAATATTAAGTATTGTAATCTTTTCTACCAAAAATAAAATATATATCATATTCTGTGTTGTGGAGTTGTATGTATTCTAGCATGCCGCATTCTCTTCTACACCAAATGAATACAAGTTTAACATCATCGTCTCAATATAATCTCACATAAACCCACATTACAAATTCGTCGAGACTCGAGAGGGTGTTTTGGATAAACATAGAAAACAACGAACACAAAAAACACGTATTCAAATTAAGATTTTGAGTGAGACACACATTCTCACTCTCTTAACTACGGTTGCTCTACCTCAATATTGTCCCTTCATAAATCCCTATATTATTTTTATTCTTTGCAAGTATCAATTGAGTGAGATCTCTTTATATTACATCCTTCCAAATCTTTTTTTTATATATATACCATTATACCTCATCAAAATTAATATAATATAGCAATAGTGCCTTGTATGTTGTAACTTATCGAAGAGAGGCCTTATTTACAAACACATCAAATAAATTTTAATATTATATTGACGTACATAACAATGATATATATATATATATATATATATATATATATATATATATATATATATATAGTACTAAAAACACATTTAAAATGTGTGAACTGTTTTTACCAAGTGTGAACCGAACCGTGAGATTCCATATCACCTAATAATGTGCTTGTTGACGTGCTTAGACAAAAGACATCTCCAAAGGATGATGTGAAAGCATGTTTGATGGTGCAATCCCTAGAACTGATCGAGGTATCAATCCCTAGAACTGATGGCTAGAGGCCGGTGAAGCACTGCAGTTTGGTGTAGATCTCGCCAAATGATCAGTTCCATATTACCTAATAATGTGCTTGTTGACATCGCCAAATGATCAGTTCTAGGGATTGATACCTAGAGTGTTACCTAATCATTTGGCGAGATCAGATTAAAGGTAGGACTTAGGAGAGTTGACTAACTTGTTGAGGGTCCGGCAAATGATGGTTAGAGGCCGGTGAAGCACTGCAGTTTGGTGTAGCTGGTTATATTATGAGGCGACGAGATTGAGTTTTCATGACAACTAAAAAATAAGTTGTGAGATCGTATCTTAGGTGAGGTACACTACACCTTATTTTGCACATGTAGGCTAGGTTTTGGTAAGATGTGCAAGAATGTGAGACGTGGCTAACTTTGTATCACAATGTGGGACATGTCAATAGGTCAACCTACAACACTATCATCAAGAACCTAGCTCCATCCAATTTGGGCGACTTTGTTATCGGATTGCGACATAGTCGGAGTTACTATGCAATCTAGTTCTTAGTCAATTGGTTGATAAAAAAACCGCATGGTTCATTCCCATTGAGAACACTTTACTATTTTGTTATTAAGCTAGACTCGAGTGTGTATAGTATGAGTTGTAACACTTGAAAATGTCCTACTGATTATACGTAGTTTTCCATCTTCATTTTTTATCCATATCTCTTGTGTAGAGTGTAAATTTTTTATAGTATATTTCATTATTTTTTTTCCATTTTGGAGACGTACTAGTGTTTTTTTTGTAAATATAACTCATTTTGGATTACAAATGGTGTCAAGAGTTGAAGAAACAAAGAGTACTCAAAACAACTCTAGAGATCGAGTCAGTTGAAGAAGGAGATCGAGTCCATGACGTTCATTACAAAAGATTTATCTCTAAGGAAATGAAGATGAAGAGATAAATTGAATTGGATCTACTTTTCAGACATTGATCGAGTCGATCAGTTTGGTCCGGTCGAGCAGACATCGATCAGGTGAAAAGCACATGACCACTTATCCTTGATTCATGTTTTAGACCAACTCAAGCAGATTTACTGTGTTAATCGAGTCGACTACTTGAAAGATTTTGTTAGAGGATGAAGTTATATTTGTACTTCTTCCCTATCTTTTCCTTTTGAGATATTTTACTGTTAAATAGTTTAAATATGTATGTTTTTGTATAGGATTTTTAACAGTAGCTTGTTTCTATAAATAAGAGATAAGACTTGTCGGTCATTCGGTTAATTATACAAATTTTAGATTTTCATTGTAGAGTTAGACAACCTCGATAGACGATAAACTCTATTACATCGATCGCCTTGATCGTCCATAGTGATCGATTTGATCGCCTCTAGTGATCTACTTGATCAATTGATGCTTCTTCAATTAACAAAAGCAAAATTCTATAAGTTGGTCTTTGTCGTGTATTTTACTCGTAAGAGCCGTGAGTAAACTCTACTTTCGGCTGAGTGGTTGTACTGCTCGATGATGATTCCTGCTTGCTGCTGCTGCCTTCGTCTGAATGGATGATAAAGTAGCTACCCTAATGGGTTTACTAAATCTGAGATCCTCCTGCAAATGTGTTTTTAGATAGTACGTTCTGACCCTTTATCTGACGAGCATTCTCCACAAAAATCAAAAGTAGACTCATCCTTCAAGACATGATTATCCATTTCAAACACAGAGGCAGAAGAAGGAAAGATTAGAACAAAAACATGTTTTTAATTATATAAAAAAAACCACAAAACCTTTGTGCAGGCTGCACGCACGATTCTTTACTCATACAAATTATCTTAGAAGTTAAAATTGCAGAGAGCAATTTAATACCCATGAGAATGTGGGGTAACACAAAGAATAGCCCTGCCCCTGCACTCTAACTTCCCAGATGAATGTGGATCATCATCGCTCCGGCCTCTACGTCACTTCGTGGTCTCTTCTTACCATTAGGGATTGTTTCTTCATCACTTGTAAGCTTTGTATTTTAAGTTCTAATGGCTATCAGAAGTGACGCTTTGGCCGAGTGGTTAAGGCGTGTGCCTGCTAAGTACATGGGGTTTCCCCGCGAGAGTTCGAATCTCTCAGGCGTCGATTCCTTTTTTTGTTTTTTCTTTCTCCCATTTTCGGTAACAAATAATAAATAAGGATAACATTTGTCGAAATATATTTTTCCCAATGAAATTCCTTTACACTTTCTATATCTTTTAATTACGGATAACATTTAACCATTTTTTAAAAATCTTTCCATAAATTACAATGAACTAGAAAATCATTACTAATATTATTTTGGTGTATTTGTCGTTATTAAGTTATTACAATATGAGTTATTTATTTTTAAACTTATTAATATTTATGTTTTAGTATCTATAGTTTTTTTTTTCTTTTTTCTAGTTATATATTTTACATTTGAAAGTTTTTAAAGTTAGATTTATTTAAAGTTTATGTGAATTGTTAATATATATTTTAACGTTATTATATAATTTTTTTATAAAAATGAATATAATTTTAAAAAAATAAATTAAAAATATTGAAATACCTAGAAGGAAAAAATGACGATGTGCCATTGTGTATTACATAAAAAGAGAAATTTTTACCATTCATCTTTACTCAAAAACATAACTTACAAATTGACAAACAAGAGGATTGATGCCGCAAGCCTAACTTACAAGAACTTACAAAATTACGATTTTTTTCATAGTGTTGATAAAGATTGAGGTGGAAAGGTTTCTAAATTATTTTATTCGCTAAAAAATAAAACTCGAACCTAAAAGCAGAGCTTCTAAAAATTGAGATCCACTCAAATCTAAAAAAACCTCCTCCCTTACACAACTAAACAGGCCCTAAATGCTTAAAATCATTTGTTCTTCAAAAGTTAAAAATATAAAATTTTAATAAAAATCAAATCAATGTCCTCAAAACACTAAAAAATATTAAATTTCAAATTTTTATTATCAACAATCAAATAAAAAAGTGGATTAAAATATATTATCTATAGTTTTAATGTCTTTCAATGAATGAGAATGAAAGGAATGAGAAATATTTTATAGTTTAAGAGTAAGGAAAGAGACGATGAACATCTATTGTAAAAACTATAATTGTTAATTTAATTAGTTATTTGACGAGATAATTAGAGCTATATCATGAGTTGGTTGTTTTTGATGACTTATTTGTAACTCTCGAATTCAAACAATTAGAATTAAAGGTTATTATGAGAAAATGTTTAATATGAATCATTAAATGTTTCAAATGTGAAAAGTCATTTTCTCTTCAAAAGTTAAAAATATAGGATTTTAATAAAATAAAAATCAATCAATGAACCAAAAAACTAAAAAAATAGAATTTCAAAAGTTTTTTTTATCATAAACAATAAAATAAAAAAGTGAATTATATATAATTATGTATATATTTAATATTAACATGCTACATAACATAAAACAACAACCAAAAAGTTATATCTCAAACAAACGAAAAAAATACAATATTAAATGGGAAAAACTAAAACCCGGATTCTTTAAACTTAACTTTGATGGATCAAAACTCGACTCGGGAATCACATCTATTGGATATGTTATTCGGAACCACAATGGCGATATTGTTAGCCTCGACGCAAAAAAAAAATTCAATTCGGTCTTAAAAGCTGAAGCATTTGCCCTCAAAACTGGGTTACAAGAGGCAATCAGACTACAAATTAAAAGGATCGAAATCGAAGGTAATAATCTGTGTGTAATCAAGGCACTCCAAGGTTTGTGGAGTTGTCCGTGGGAGGTCGCGATGATTATATCCGACTCCAGACTGGATCTTCGTTTCTTTGACGAGATCCGTGTTAGGCATATTTTCAGACAGATTAACTGTGTTGCTGACTGATTGACCCATCTGGGAATCTTGACCCCCAACACCAATTTTTCTGAAGACCCCGAACTTCGTGTTCTCATTCGCAAGGATGCTTTAGGTTGGACTACCTCTAGAAGGTAGGCCAATCTAACCGCTTTCCATTTTTTTTTTTAAAAAATATTAATATGCTACATTTACCAATACACAAAGGGTATACTTTAATAAAATGCAATATTGCTTTTTTGCGAAGATAGAAAAAAAAGGAGGTGCAAAAACAAAATCTTTTTTTTTTGGGAGGGGAAGTTAATTGGATAGTATGTGGCAAAATAAGGTCTTAATATGAATCATTTAATGTTCTTAAAAACTAAAAAAATAGGGTAGTAAGATAAGAATGATATAAATAATCATTTCAACCAAAAAAATATATACAATATCCTAACTTTATAATACCGATTTAATAAATATCATTTTTTGGGCAAACAAATAAAATGAACAAATCAGTTATCTATGAACCACCAGTATAATATGACATAAATAATTTAGTATACTTACACTAGAACAACTTTAAGAAAAACAACTATATAAGAATAAAAGAATAATTCATTTTGATAAAATAAACAACACTAGTAAAACTGAATTATTTTGGCCCACATTTGACACGAGGAGCTTGGAGGTGGGTCTCTTTCCCAATGACATATCTAGGCCGTTTCGTGGAGTTAAATTTTTGGGGGTCGTGCTAGCACCGATGATGATTTATGTAACAACCTGGTTTTGTAGCGGGTTCTCAAAAATGTAGAAATTAGGAAGGTTGTCGTGAAATTAGAGGATTCACAATGTGAGCTCCTTCTTCCGACAGATTGTAGGGAATTTGTAGGGGTCTCAAAGACTTTATTTCACTCTCCGTACATGCCCATCATATGCTTTGTGCGAGGCTATCTCTAGCTTTGATAACAAGTTGCGTGTGTCTCTTGAGCATATTATCATTGTTAGTGATCTTGGGTTTGGGCATTAACAATGATGGCAGGCTACCCTTTCACTTAATCTTGGTGGGTTAGGTGTGTATACTACTATGGACGCTAGCTTTTATGCTTTCATTTCTTCTTCCTTTTAAACGTCCAACTTGCAGGCGCGCATCCTTGTTAACGTCTCTCCTACTTAGGATACTTCTCTTTGGCTCGATGATCAAACACTTGCCAACGCTATCACCGAGCATTTAGATCTTTTCGGTGTTTGCTTTGATGATGTTGTTATATAGCCTATATCCTTCGCTCCCCTTAACTACATGTCAATGTTGGTCGCTCGATATTTCAAGTTCGTCGATGAAACCATTAGTTCCACTCTCAATCCTACCCCGAGACAACTCCATGTCCTTCATGTTTCTAAAGGTGATAAGGCTCAAGACTTCTTGATGGTTGTTCCGATCGCTGGGCTTTCCCAAACGATGCCTCCTCGGCAATATCGTTCTATTCTTCAGTATCGGGTGCCTATGTTTAGTGGTTTTCCGACTTGCCCCGGTTGTGAGCTGGACAAGATGAACACTTTTGGGGATCATGCTCTCCCATATAGTCGTGAAATTGGTACCAAGATCGAATAGACACAATATGGTCCATGATGTTTTAGTTGATATATGCAATAAAACAGGCGTTGTTCATAAGGAAGCCCATATGGGTATGTGTAATGTTGATGGGGTTAATTTGAGACCGGGATATCTTCTTGTGTATGGCTGGGACACAGGTAGAGACACTTGTGTGGATGTGGTTGGAACTTCACCATTCACACAAATGCTAACATTTCGTTCTTACCCGATAATGCTTGAAGGAATTGTGCCCATTAACTTAATGCGCAATGACTAAACTTGGAATAAGACAATTGATAGAGATTTACAATCCGGTTATTTTAGGAGTCGTAGTGTTGTGCTAGAAGCCAACTACGATTAATTGGATTAAACAATTAAACTCATGACTATTATAAACGGGTCATATGCGGTCACACAGTTAGAGTTGACGTACTAGATTAAAACAAAATTGGTTTTTGTTATTAGTATGTATTTACAATCCGGTTATTTTAGGAACGAGTTCTTAGCAATTCACGGCCTTTGCCTTCTCCACTTTTGGTGAATTAGGAAGTGACAATATTGACTTCTTCAAGAGGATCAAACAAGTAACTAAAAGTCATGAAAACGGATCTAAATATTGTGACTTTATCTTTCAAAGAGTTAGTTTTACCATTTAGAAGGGTGTGAGGGCCCAATTGGTCTGTTTATATTCTTGATCGGACATTTACATTTTCTACATCATTTAAACAACCTTTTGTTATGGAAATACCAAACAAATTACTCTTATATCCAACTAATCTTGAAATTCAACAAAACTTGTTTTGCTCCCACTGTTTTCATTAGAGATCAACTTTCTATCCAAGAAAGTATCTTAACCTGATCCTGCTACAAAGTGAAAATTCATTTAACGGTAAAATTTTCTCTTTAGCCTTTGTTAATAGCCATAGGTCCTTAGATACGAATCGTTAGAACCTACGTTAGAATCTACCCTGCCAATACTTCTCATAAATTATTTAGTTGGAATACATTAAGTGTGTGGATTTGATGTTCAGAAAGCTGATTTTTTTGTAAAGTTGAACGATAAAGCTGATGGAATTGTTTGGCTAAGCCAACGGGTCAATTATGTAGTTTAGTTGTATTTGGAGAGTGAGGAGACGTGATATATTGTCCCACATTAACTATACGATAAAAACTATATGAATTTAATATACATGTTCAAGAGTTATTCCTCTTATTATTTGTCAATTGATTTTAAGATAAAATCTCGCGATTTTAGGTCGGGTCTCACCAAACACAAAAAATTAAATTTTGACATTACTTAACACAAAGTCAGGCAATTACCTTGAAAATTCTAGTGTTGTAATAAACATTTTAAATCTCTTTTTTGTTTTGTTTTTTCTAAAAGATTGAAGTTGAGATGTTTTATTATATCACTCTTTTATTTTAGCAATGGATTTTGATGTTATAAACGTAGAAATCATATATTACTGTGGATAAAAGTCAACAGAAGTGACGCTTTGGCCGAGTGGTTAAGGCGTGTGCCTGCTAAGTACATGGGGTTTCCCCGCGAGAGTTCGAATCTCTCAGGCGTCGCTCTTCTTTTTCTCGTTTCGGACTCGATCCGTTTGTTTTTTATATTTTACAGTTATGTTTCTGTTTTCAAGTTGGGTCATAATCTGAGTGGTATAGTTCATTTTAGAGCTTTAATCAGCAATACCATTTCCCATCTATTAGTTACTCAATATGAGCAAAGGCATTCATGTTTCTGTTTGGCAAGACAGGATATATAACTTGTCTCCTCGTACAAAAACCTAAACTGATGAACTCAAAAACAAAAAAGGTAATATCTCAAACATTAAGAATAGGCCAACAATGAGGATTACAAATACATAAACATTATGGGTTTACTGTACATACAATGAACTAGAATCCCACAAGTAGTAGACCAAGTTCATATCCAATCTCTCCTTTGTTAATTAATTTCTGAATTACTTTGATGAAAATCCATTCATATATGATACTGAAAAGAGTAGAAGAGTATGAACTTATCTGTACATACACTTGATCATCATCATCATCATCCTCATCATCTTGTTGTTTTGGATGATCGCTTTCGTGATGCTTTATTTTCATATGATTTGACTCTATCCAGATGCTGAGCAGACTGACCTTCTCCTGCCTTGCCTTTATCAGAATCACTCTCCTCTTTATCACCACTTCCCTTCTGGCTTCCATCCTCTTCTGTTGCTGACTTCCCGTCTGATTGGGACTCGTTGCTTTCTTCTGATTGTTTACCCTTGTCGGCTTTTAAGGGAGACTCACGCCCTTTGTCCAAGTTTTGAAGCTCATTCGCAATCTGGGAACGTCGTTCCTTCAAGAAGTTAAGTCGGGTAGTCAGCTTCGACAGTGCAGAACTAGAGCTTCCCTGTTACACGCTTGTACATATGTTAAGCCGTCACTATGATGAGTCTCTATGGCACCTAAAATTACTAAAATCTCTAAAAATAGGAAACTATGCAAGGTGTCCCCTTATAAATTGGCATCAAACCAACCTCAGTCTTCCAGCTACACTTCCTAGACGCGGATGACAATTCATGATTGCTTTCAACATCTTTCTAAACTAACGCAATTTGTTAGAACCAGGGGCAGGACGTCTAAATTTATTATACCTCTCGCCAGAATTTTAATTATCTGATTCATTTTCAAGATTCTCTAGTGATATACTATCTACAATCGATATCAAGTGACCTACCTTACTTTTCGCTGACTTATCCCCAGTCCGAGGAGTAGCACCAGTTTCATTGCCTTTTTGCTTATTTCTCCTGCAACATACACAAATTTCACAAGTTTGGTTTATTTCAAGATTAAGTATGATATGATGAATAAAATCAAAGACAAAAGAGTAAGAGAATTGTGAAGCTGTACTCCTGAGGTGGTGGTTCAGGTGGATGAATGCCTCTATCCAGCATAACTGAATAGTTTTCTTCACGTTGTTGATTAAGCTGAAGTCCGATATCATCTACCCTTTGCTTCAGACCGTTTATACTTGCCTCTGCTTCAGCTAATTCCATCAGCTCTGCCCTCACCTTTATTTGAACAAACAAACAAGAGTACTTATCAGATCTAAAGGAGAAAAAATACAATGAATTTTTAGGAGATACTAAAATTGAACTGACCTTTTCGTTAACACTGGCTGAGATGGGGATCTGAGATATGCTGAGTCCAGCATCTAACGCTGCTCGTATTTCTCTCTCATTTTGCAATTGCTCTTGCAGTCTTTCAATCTGTATAGAAAATGATTTGTTGGAATTCTTTATGAGATTAATACTTTTATCAAAACATTGCCAAACTAAGAAAGAGAGTCGAGGGTAAGAAACTATAAAAAGATCTTTCAAATAGGTCATACATCACTTTCAAGAGCTAGACGGCGTTCATCTAATACTCTTTTTCGTCCCTCCAGATTGGTTTGCAGGGCTTTATTGCCTTTGGCCTATAGAAAATAAACTAGTTTAAGCTAACAAAACTGAATCATGTTAAACAGAATATATAGTAGTATTTATACCTCTTCCGCAACTTGTTGTTCCAAATGCATCTTACTAGCCTCCAACCTTTTTATCTCATCCCTGGGTAAGAATAGAAAGATCAGGCCAAACTCAGGAAAAAATACAAACTTATATAATCAAACAGAAATATACGAAGTCAATCTATATTTGTTTTCTTACGTAAGCAGAAGGCCAATGTTAGTCGTATAATGACAGTTTTTAGTGTACTAGAACTTACTCTTCATCACATGAAGCGTCGGCAGACTCCATGGAAACCTTCTTTTTTGCCTAGAGAAAAGAGAAAATGATTATTCAGTTAACCAAATTTGAACGGGTGAAACCATGTATGAGAAGAACTTTGTGTTTTGAGGTGTTTTTGCGTTATTTGTATAGATGATCAAGAACTTGCCTTTTGATCAACTGAATGCTCATTTTCATTATTTCCACTCTCCTTGTGGCTTTTACTTCCTATTTGTTCAGTGTTATCCTTGGTTTCTCCTTCTTCTTCATCTGATCCATCTTCCTCATCTCCTTCCTCTTCATCTGATCCATATTCCTCATCTTCATCTGATCCATATTCATCATCCTCCTCATCCTCATCCTCGTCTATTTCATCATCTTCATACTCCTCTTCACTCCCACTTTCTTCCTCTTCTGAGAACAAGTCTTCTGACAATGAACCTTCCTGAATTGCATTCCATATTTCATCAAATGAAAAGCAAAAAGGAAACTGAACAAATAGCTTAAAACTGGAACAGCAAGACTGAACATGTGACTTGCTTCCAAGTTCACAGTATCCGAAACTGTGTTTTACCATGACACTTGCAAGCATAGCTTTTATGAAAAGGTAGAATTGCAAGACTAAGGGCCTGTTTGGTTAAGAACTACGTTAATGATAACATAAAGGAACATGCCTAGTCTAATGCTTGTAGCAACGATAGCCTTTCTCATTTTGTGCAGGCTTGATGGATTAATTCCATCAAATTGAAACCCGTGTCTGCCGTGGAATAAAAATGAAGGAAAAGAAACCAAGTTTTATAAGGAAAATGAAATATGTTAGTGTTGGGATGGTCAACACAATTCTTCAACAAAACACAAAATAGATTAAGTTCATTTCCTTGCCGCTTATGTTATTGTAGCTTGTAACCAAATGGGGGTTAGAGTATATGACCAATTTAAGTAGCTTTAGCAACATGAAAACATATGATGTCTAGAAAGTTTGTCACTAGGAAAATGAGGAGCAATCAAACTTACACCAAAGAATTGGTCATATTCATCCATGAGTGTTATAATTATAGCTTGAGCATGGTTTGCAGCAGCTGCTGCTTGCAAGAGTTGAAAAGAACTGTCCCCACCAGCTACATCCATCTGCTGATTTTCAACTTCACAATCACCCGCAAGGAGAGGACGGAGAAGCAACGGAGCCATGCAAGCTGCTACAGCTGATGTTCCCATTCGGTTCACAGCTTTGTTTGAAGCTACAACTTGCATCATGATTAGCATCCTGAATAAAAAAAGGTAGATATGAAGATGAGAAAAGGTGCATTCTTACAATGGTAAATAAGAACTTCAAAGAGACATAAGCCAAAAACAACTATGCTAATAGTTCAACATAATAAATGGTTAAGCAGAAATTGGCATGAATAAACTAACACAAAAGTATCATTAGCATGTAAAACAACAACTCCATACAAAAAAGACAATGTTATAGGAGAATTTCATGGAAGAGGGTTTCTCCTTCGAAAACAATTCATGCAGCTTAAACCAACAAGCTGGAACACATGATTTTAATTTAGTTTTAAGTGTGATCAAGATAGACTAAGAGATGAATGGTAAATATGCTAAAATTTAGAACTTCAAATGCAACAGGAGGAAAAAAGCAGCATAATTGGTACGTGTTATGTACCTTTTTAACAACTTTCTATTTGGCTCTGGAAATGTTTCTAAAATTGCAACACGCATGGCATGGATCCTGATGCTACGGTCAGTTCCTGGTTGTCATCAACAACATTATCAAAGTTTTTAATCATCTTAAACATTTATTAATGAGATGAATTGTTATTGTTCTTGTGAGTTACAAGGTGAAGAGCTTCTTAGATACTTACTAAAGGCTTCAAGTAATGCTTTACAGCAAGATGCAGGAACTGGAGCTGATGGTAATTCTCTTAAAATATGCTGCAGATAGTTTTAAAAGAGGCAAATAATTAGTCACTTTAGACATGCTTTTATATTATTGAAAGAAAAACTAATCTATGCTAGTTATGATTCAAGATCACAAAAATAGCCTCTCTATTAGAGAAATACCTTGACACAATCTGCAATAACATGTCCATCCTCTTCTGGAGAGAATTCTGTTTTACCTGATTAAAGGAAAGATTCTTTTGAGGAATGAGGTTACATGTGAACAACAAATCACATTTTTCTTGCAACTGAATAGAATGTAAGCCTATTGGTTTAGTAAATTCGTATCTTCACACTAAAAGGTTATATTTCCAAAGTTCGTCCTTGTATATGGCAAAACTTCTATGAAGATAAAATATTATGAACTTGTAATAATTTTACATTTAAAGAATAGCAATACAAACCATGCTCATATTCGTACACACGCCGTTCAACTTCCTCAACATCTGCAGCTTGCCGCAAAATCCCTTCGGTTCTGACTCCTGTTCAATAAGAGTCAAAATATTCAGGTTTGATCGTTGATTCGTTTTCCCTCATCAAAATTATACACTTGGACTCCCCTGTTAGTATCTGCTATCAGTAACCACATTAGCCTGACCAAATTTATATTCGCCCATTCACTAACTATCTACAAGAGTATTTGCAGTCCTTTTGACGAATGAAAAGAAATTTCTTACCATGATCTTCAATGAATTTAAGAGCTTTCTCTAGGAAAGATGGAGATCCGTCAATGTCCTGCAAAGCAAGCAAAACTGGCCTGCCAATGACCGTAGATTTTAGAGGTGACCTGTCCTTGTCTGTAAAAGAAGTCCAAATAAAAAGAGCAAGAAAGAGGAAAAAAAGGAATCAGAAATGAAATCCAAATAACTTAATCTTGCTATAAAGCTATGAGAATTGAGAAATAAACTACCCCGAGAGACTACATAATGATAATATCAATAAGCAGGCAACCAGATACTGTGAAGTGGATAAAACATCTTTTCTTTTTTTGGTCATAAAGAGGATAAAAAAATGTTGAGAGGATCAGAAGCTGAGTTGACCACTCTTAACTGAATTGAGACTTCAGAGTCATATGAAAATAAATTTGTTGCTAATGGTCACATGAGATACCAGCGAAGATCCTCTAGTTGAAAATTTGTTCTATTTTAAGTAACACCAACCCTGGATGAATAGATTATTATCTTTCTCCTGAATAAAGACATACTTTGTTCAGAAGAGCCTTTAGCAGCATCAGTAGTTTGTTCACCATTAAGAACCCCATTTTCACCAGTGACAGCTGTAGCACTTGGTGCCTGTGCTATGGCAGTCTCTAGTGCATTCTTCCACTCATGTAGATCTTCTAGTGTTTCAGCCTGCATTTGGAAAATGGAAAAGTATATTTATATAGCAATATTCCAAGTAAAATTGCTAAATATCTCATTGTAAATGCTAGGTTTTAAGATTAAGCTGTTTTAGATGCCATAAAACGGACCCTTCTCATCTTAAATACTTGTTTTTGAGAGAAGCTCCAATTTTATGTTTTATGGACAGTTCGTTTGAAATATAGAAATGAAAACAGAATGTAAACAGCTAAGGGGAAGGAAATGAAATGAATATGACTAGTCATCCTTTCTTGTTTAAAAGTACATATAACATTCAAATTTAGGAACCAACCAAACCCATTTTGTTGGATTAATATGATATCAATCCATTTCCAAGAATAAATTTTAGTAGAACAAACGAAGCCTTAATTGCTAACATCATGGCATCGTCATGGTGGTTAGTATCCGTCAAAGCTCTAACGATGAACTTTAAAAAAATTCAAACCATAACTGCAGGATGCAAGCAACTATTATAAAAAGTATGTTATAAGAGGTTGCTGAGACATTAAATTGTCCTACTTCGAATGACTTAACCAGGTAAAGACAAATTGTAAGAAACGAGCAATTTGAAACTTTCTCAATTTACAACGAAGATCAGAAGCAAAACCTTCAGTTGAAAAGTCCGTCCATCACGACCATCTGGAAAGATAACATTCAATAGTTTCTTGTCGGGTTTGACTTCCACGCTATTCAAAAGCATAGTTTAGAAAGAAATTTAATAGAATAATAATTTTCGTTCCTGCTGAGGTAACATGAAATAGAGATAATAGTGAAAAGACAAAGAATGAGAGCAGTAAGCCAACCTGCCTGAGTTATTTAGGTCAATGCCACCCAGTGGTAGATTTGTTTCAGGATTTTTTGCGGCAGTGACATTCTGGAAGAAACAGAGCAAACTAAGCAGAAAGTCATATCTCATCCCAGTTAAGGTTAAGAATGTCGAGATCGAAGAAACGAGATCAAGCAGCAAGTTGTTTCATGAATAAACTATCTTTTAATAAATATATTTCATAAAACACATGACGATAGCAGATACTAGTGCCTAAAACATTTCTGTCAGATACAAGTTTTATAACAACTTGCTTTATGTATCTCGGTTGTCAATAACAAGCACTTACAGGGTCACTTCTATAGAAAACAATGGAATTGCTTCCGAGGACAAACCATCTCTTTTTCCAGGACGTCCACCCAATTCCTGAATAAAGAATTCACAAAACAATGAGTTCAGATTAGATAGGTTTGCTTGCAAATGTCATCGGTAGTATTATGGACGGAGTCATGCTGATGAATCTAAGAACTTAACTTCCAAGTTTCAACTATCCTAAGACTCCGTTCGTACATACCTTTAGATGCTATAAAGAGCGGCCCACTCTTCGAAACCTGCAAGAAGAGAAAAATAAATCCATATTTTTTTTGTAAAGTAGCATCGATTTTATTAGTGCAAGTGTGCAACTATAAGTCATCAAAGAAAATTAAAGATGACGAAAAAAAATAGTATGTAAATAAATATATTACAAGGATGAGCAGAAACTAATCGTCAGAATTACCGCATTTTCGTTGCTAGAGCGCTGGTGTTCCGGTTGCCCCGGTTGAGGGGCAGACCCTGCAGGGGTCTCTCCTTGTACCGCCTTTTGGAGAAACATTCAAAATTTTCAGTTGAACCATTAGATGAAACAATGTTTATATGCAGAATGTTGACTACCCATGAGATTGTTCCGAAACGTAAAGGTCAAAACTGTGGATATTTAGATGACGGTAGAAGAAGTATAAAAATACCGGAGAGGAAGAATCAGGAGCTTTGTTAGCCATTTGTCTTCTCCGTTTTCTCGCCGATCACGCGCGATCGATCCTACAGTACAATCAGAACCTAAAAACAAACCAACTGCTATGAAAACATTTACACGTATGGAATCGCAAGCTAAAAGAAAATTCAAAAGTTGTAGAAACGTACGAAAAGATGAAAATCGGAAGGATTTGAACAATGCGGGAGCTAATTACCTTGAAGAATCTTACATTCCTGAAAACCGAACTTGAGAAGGAATGTCGCAAGAGAGAGAGAAAAGGGAACGTAAAAGTGCAATTGGAAAATTGGGATAGAGAGAAGGGGAAGGGATTATTCTTCGTTCAACGGAAACCCTCCGTTGGTGTAGCCGCGAAGGATGAAAACTGGGATGAGAGAGACCATCCAAATTGAGCCGAGCGGGCCCGAGTTATACACCGGTTCGACACGTGTCAGTCGTTCGTTCGACTTTTGAGTTTTTGCCTTATTGGAGGGAGACAACGTGGTTGGCACTACTTGAATCTATTCTCAATTTTATTCAATTAAAATTTGAAGGCTATTTTGTCCTGTTAATTTTTGGATTAGGACTCTTACCGGTTGGGGCTGAATGTATTTTATAAAATAACCCCTATAACATATGAAATTAGAGAAATTATCGCTAGCTTTTTACCCTTTTGCAAACAAACCACCACATATATTTTAAACAACATAATTTCTCTATTCAACCATTCACACAGCTCAAACTCTCCGGAAAAAAAAACTACTCAACTTCAATAAAATCGACCACATTAACTTCATTTTTATCGGCACAACAGAGAAACCATACAACTCCGAAATGGTACTATACTAGCATAACTTCACAATCATTCAGATCAAGTGTTAAGAAACACACAAGCACCAAAACAAAAAAGTTTTTTCAAATAAAAAAAAAACAAGATGTAAAAAACACGATTGAACAAGATGTCAAAATCATGTTTGATTTTACATTTAAAATTCATTTTAGGATTTTATTTTAGTGTTTCGACATGATAAATTAGAATATGAACATTGTAGCTAATATTGCATACATGAAACTCATGAACATTAATATAAGAAGGGAGGTGACATAAGGAAACAAGAATCCTCACTATATTAATGAGGTAAAGTAATATTGCATATATGAAACTCATGAACATTAATATATGAACATTGTAGGTAACCGTCTAAAATAGCTTTTGACATAGACAAACAAATACCATACTTTTCAACTCGCGTAGCCCTCAATTGGCTGGTGATTCGGCAAGTGTAGAAAAACTCATTAAACACTTAGAAATCCGGGGAAAAAAACAAGAGAAACATTCGCTTATGCCCCTTCAGTTCAAAAAGGTATACAGATCGGAACTTTCTACGACATTTAGAAAACCTCAAAGCTTCCATTCAACGTTCCTCTCAAAACCAAGTTCTTTTCAATAAATACAATAAAATAAACTTCGTTTTTGGCCCTTCACTTGTTTTTATCTAAACCTGTTAAAAACACTACTTCTTTCGAACGTAACTAAAATGTAGGAATGAAGCACTTTGAAAAGAAGCAATATCACAATCTCAATTCAAACATATATATGCAATAGTAAATCAAACCAATATAGGGATCATCAAATCCTTAGATCGGTAAGAATCACCCAAACATGATAAAAGAGAAGCCTTTCATAATTATCAAAGCTGGAACGTACTTACTTAACAAAGGAAAGGAAATTCTAACTCTACGGCGCCATCACTACAACCTTCAAACCCTGATCGACCGCTAAATAGCGGTATACCTCTAATCTGACCTAGAAATGTCTATTTATAATGTTTGGCTCAAATCTTAGGGCGAACATAAGAAGTCTAGTCCATACACATAAGATAAGATACGAGAAAATATGATTTTGGGGTCTCAAGAGGGAAATACGGTCTTCAGAGGGAATACAATTTAAGGCTAAATAATATACGACTTTTTAGGCGTGTACCATTAAAACATAAACCGTATTTGCATTTGTGCATAACTCGTATTCGTCTTTTGACAACTTTTCGACAGTTTGATAATATTGACTTTCCCGCTGCTTTGGTTGGAATCACGAGACCCATGAATAATACTTTCGATGATCTTTCGAAAATCTACAACTTTGCAGTTAACACAATTGTCGAAATTCAAAGTAAAGATGGTCATAGAAGCTATAACTAGATTTACGATGGTTTTTAAAACATCATGAAATCTGTCAAATTTCACGGTGGAAAAAATGCATCAAATTTCCGTAGCATTTAATGAACTCATAGATTTACATCGGTTTTTAAAGCATCATGAAATCTATGGTGTTTACAAAACACCATGAAAATTGATGAAAAAAGTCATGACATTTTGCAAACACTATAGATTTTATAGAATTTGTAAATGGCATGGAACTTTAGTGAGTAAAAATTATGTCAAATTTCCATGGAATTCTATAAATGACTTAGATTTCAAGGTGTTTATAAAACACCAATAAATATTCACAAAACCTCCTCCTAGTACTTTATTGGCTTTGTTCCTTGATTGTATTATGTTATAAAGAAGGGTTTCTTTGACTTTCGTCTTGAATTTTGATCAATCGGGATCAAAGTTCTCTGTGTTGCTTCAAGAGGTTTAACCTATCTATCAAAAATATCATTTTGCCTCTGTTTTTCGGCCTTTCCAGCCGTGATCACCTATGCCCCTACCTTGGAACGAATCGTTCGGAAGGAGATCACATCTTATTGGTTTTTGCTGTAAATACCGTACACCTACGGTTTACCCTATATCAAGTTGGTATCAAAGTTGCGTCAGATATGAAGAACATTCTAGAAATATCAAAAATATTAAGAAAATCAAGAAGTTCGCAACATAAGTCAATCGGGATCATCGCCTTTCATAATATTATCTACCGTACCCATTCTTTACTAACTTCGATTCCCTTGATTGTTTTTTCTATTGATTTTGCATCGTCAATTTCCCATTGGGCTCTCTAAAATTCGCCTTAGAGAGCCCTATCAAACCCATATCAAACAATAATCACCATCGGTTCCATTCACATCATCAAACCAAAACCCATAACCATTTCTTGATTCTTGTTACAACAACCTTTCAACCCCATGAACACAGTCTTTGTAAATCGAGAGGTGGCATAGACTAGTTTTGATAGCTTGCTACGTTTAAGTATCGTTTGATATTTATAATATATACATACAATATTTCATACTAACTTTTTATTGTGGCGACTGATAGCATGCTTTTATGCTATCTTTTGTATAGTTGTTTTCTTGTGTTTTTAGGTAGAATTGCATGGGTTTAGGCATTTACATCTTTGCTAGAGCTTATTTGCACCAAAGAATGTCTACTCCCGTTTGCCTCTTGTGCTTAGGTGATTTTAGGCCAAAAGGAGCACTAATTAACGCAAAAAGGACTCAAGAAAGCAACCTGACCTCACCTCAATATCAATGGAAGCAAAGAAAGAAGAAGCAAATAGAAGCTCCGGCGCATTAAATGAGAAGAAGGAAAGGCCAAAAGATCATCCGGAGAAGCAAGTCCCAAAGATCGAGTCACCCGTGCACACTTACCCAAGGTTCCCCTTTACTCGCACTAAGAAGGAGGAGACGACTCGGACTCAAAGACTTAGGCTCTCCCAGGACGAAAATATCGAGCCAAGACGGAAGACATGTCAAGCATCGCTCTAGTGGAGGTCGAGTCAGTCAACCCACTCGATTCATGAAGACAATAGTATCACCGACCTATTTTTCAACGTGGATCGAGTCAAATATGGTCCGACTCGATGCATGTGTTGTGTGGTTGTAACAACTTACCACGTGACGACGGTTACAAGGGAATCTTTGTGCTGATATTGGAAATCCTTTCCATTCTTGGGGTCGATCCGTTCCATTTTCTACCCCTTCAATTCTCAGCCGATATATAGGAGCATAACTGCATGATCAAACACCAACTCATAGAAGAAGTCACGTTTACACAATTCTCTTTTATTTCTCTCATTTTCGGAGCCGAGTCTCCATAGTCTAGGGCCGAGTTGGCCGAGTCCGTCTGAGTTGTAAGAAGATTGGGCCGATTTGTGGCTAAGATGAGTCATTTAGACATGGATTGCTACTTTCCTTTGTACTTTGGTAATTAATTCTAATCCATTTTTAGTTCATAGTTTCATCTCCCTCTCTCGATCTCATGAGTTCTTTGATTGTTTGCGTGATTTGTTTGTTTGTCTCACTCAACATGGGTGAGTAGTTCCATACTAGGGATTGAAGTGCAAATCTCAATCCAAATCTATGTTGATTTGTATTGTTATAATGTCGAGATTTTATGTGAGTATCAAAGCATGATAGTAAGCATATAGGAGGGGAAAACCGATTAGAACACTAGATTCATGCCTAGACTAATTTGAAAGTCGGATGCTAAGCTTGCTTCGATTGTTCCTTTATGCACTTTATTTAGCTTCTAAGCATGATTCTATGTGTTGATAATTGGCCGGCTAGCATGAATGAGACTCATAAGTAATTTCATTTCTAGTGATGCTTTTTAGCAGACGCCTATATTGCTAGAATTGGCACTTCAATTATTTAAATAGCAAACACCATGTGAAGAATAATTGAATGTCGATTTATGAAGTGTAAGTCCACTCTAGGTCCTTATGATTTAATCAAACCAATAGAAAACACCATGTGAGGTTTGATTATTTTGTATTGACCATTAGTTTGAGACTGTAGTTGACTAGCATTTTACAAATAGCGAACACCATGTGATGTACTATGTTGGATTGACTGGCATGTTTAGGCTTACATTCATCTATCACATGCATACAACCACTTAATATCATTTGCATGATTACTTAGGCAAATAGTTCTTATTATTTGACATTATAACATGTATAATTTTTGCGCGCATTAGCAAGATTGAGATAATTAATCTCAATCCCTAGTCTTTCTCATACTTGATTTCACATTTCCTTATTCATCTGTATTTTACTCGACTGGGTCGAAAGCTACAAGAATTCTCACTCGATCCAAGTTATCAAGGTGACTCGACTGGAGTTGTCCGGGTGACTTGATTGAGTTAGTTGACACCTTTTCACTCTTGCAGTGTTTGTAAGTCGACCACTTGGTCGCAACTTTTGCTTTCATTTTACAGCACCCATACCTTCTTATACATCTTCTTAGAGTAAGGGGAGGATAACATAAGCCTCAGGGAAACGACTTGACCGGGTTTGCTATATATTTACGGTGCACGACCCTTCTCTTAAAAGTTATATAGTCCTCACATAGTGAATGTACTGTGTACATGTCATTCGTTTATTTACATTGACTAAGTTGAGACCGACTACTAACAGTGACGCTCGATCCTTATATGATTTTCTATATTGTTACATCTCTTCTTGCATTTACATTATCTTTTTTGTCTTTTGATATCAACATTTTCCAAAACCCTAAGATTTCTAACCCTCTTCTCTCATTCTCTTTCTTATTGGACTTATTTGAAATTTGTATTTTGTTATAACCAAATCAGATGTAGTATTTGTGATTCGACACTCGGTAAATTACTACAACAGACTTCGTCATACTTGCAGAAGTAGGTTGTTTTGAGCACTTACTAGTATCAAGACCGTAGGGCGTGTCCACCCCTATATCTTTGCTAATACGTGATATAAAAGTACCCGGAATTATATGATGCCAAATAAATTAATTTTGTCTTGCATAACTTTTACAGTTTAATAGTTATAACACAAGTTAAGAAAAATAACATTATTTGATACTTTAAGTTTATATATCTTTTAAATTATTATTAAACAATAAATACAATAGTCATTTATTATATTCTTAATAAAATATATTTCCGTCAAAAATTATATTTTTTAAGATCATTACTATTAAATAAACCTAATATCATTTTCAAAATTTTACAAATTAATAAATACAATAATTTACTTTCTAATAAATATAATATTTATTATATTCAACATATATTTTTTTTTAAAACCCAGGTCAGACGCTTAGCCGCGGTGAGCGTCAGGTTTGGATCATCTTCAACCTTCGGTGCCCACTATATCGTTATATGAGAGCAAAACTTGACCGTGATTTTCATTCTCATAAAATATCAGTCACTCCATTCAATTTGAAATTAATCTACTCGATTTCAAGCTAACTGAACATAATCCACACTTATACCGGGAAAAAATATCGTCAAAACACCGATTAGAAATGAATGTACCTATTCCATTATTCGTTCTCATTTCTTGAATGACCTTCTCCTTTCCCCGACACATGAATGGTTGGTTTGTTAATAGGAGAGTAATGAAAATAAAACTGTGTATTGTATCCCTCGAGAGTTTGTTACAACATGTATATATAACAGTCAGAATCTGTTATACATTTTCTTTATTTACATAAAACGTCATTTACTTTTATTAGCCACTAGTATATTCTATATCCCCCCTTCAAGCTGGACTAGGTGAGACAAGGCCAAGCTTGCCACAGAAAAACTTGTGCTGATGTTCACTCAATGCCTTAGTAAACAAATCATCCAATTGAAGAGAAGATTGAGTGTGAATTGTTGAAATGAACCCTTTCTGAACCTCATCCCTGACGAAATGACAGTCAATACGTAGGTGCTTAGTACGTTCATGAAACACTGGGTTTGCAGCAAGATGTTGAGCTGCCTTGTTATCACAATGCATTGGAATAGGTTTAGAAGACTGAACTCCCATGTCACAGAGAAGAGCATCTAACCATATAATCTCACTCGTGGTCATAGACATTGCCCTGTATTCACTCTCAGCTGAGGATTTGAAAACTGTTTTCTGCTTCTTTGTTTTCCAAGAGATGAGAGATGAACCAAGAAATAGACAATAACCCGTGATTGATCTGCAAGTGTATGCACATGAACCCCAATCTGCATCACTATATGCAGTGAGATTCAACTTTGCCTGGACAGGATAATGAAGAGCCATATTAATGGTGCCTTTGAGATATCTCAGAAGATACATGGCAGCTTGCCAATGGGGTAGTCTTGGAGTTTCAAGAAATTAACTTAATTGTTGCACTGTGTAAGCAATATCTGGTCTTGTAAGAGACAAATAAAGCAGACGACCGATCAACCTTCGAAACTTCTCAGGATCATGAAAAATTTCCCCAGAATCTGGAGTGAGTTTCAGATTGCGTTGCATAGGAAACTGAGTGAATTTGAAATCTATCATACAAGCATCCAAAAGTATATCAAGAACATACTTCCTTTGATTAATAAGAAGGCCATCTTTGTCTCGAAAAATCTCCATGCCAAGATAAAATCTTGCTTTCCCTAAATCTTTAATTGTAAATTCTTTGTCTAGTCGAGCTTTAAGAGAAGTAATAATAGATGGAACATCTCCAGTAACAAAAACATCATCAACATATACTAAAACCATAGTTGTACCTTGAGATGATTTCTGTGTAAAGAGGGAATAATCCTGTCGAGACTGAATGAATTCAATACTTGTCAAGAGTTTGGTAAACTCCAAGTTCCATTGTCTACTTGCTTGCTTAAGACCATAAAGGGAACGTTTTAATCGACATACCAGACCAGGAGACATAATGGTATATCCTTGAGGGGGCTCCATGAACACTTCTTCTTCTAAGAAACCATGCAAAAAGGCATTATTAATATCCATTTGATGAAGAGGCCATTCTCTAGCAGCAACCAAAGCAAGAAATGTTCTTATTGTTGCAAATTCCTGCAACTGGGGAAAAAGTATGCTTATAATCTTTGTCCTTCACTTGATTGTAGCCTTTGGCTACCAATCTGGCCTTATGCCTCTCAATTGTGCCGTCTGGACGAATTTGAGCTTATAAATCCATTTGGAACCAATTGTTGATTTTCCTGGGGATAGAGGGACCATATCCCATGTATCATTAGCCTCAAGAGCATGAAGTTCAACATTCATAACTTCAATCCAAGGAGGAAAATCCTTTGCTTGCTTGTAACTGGATGGCTCAACTGAAGATATAACATTGCACATGGGATGAATGTAATTAGGAGGAAAATTGGAAATATCAACAAGTGAGAAGGTGGGAGACTCATCTGAAGATAGAGTAACCAGAGAAGTGCATGCATAATCATGCAAGTAAACTGGTTTGATAATATGTCTTGTTGATCTAGGACGAACTAGTTGACATAAATTAGGGAGATTTTGAGGAGGATTTGTGTCTGGAATGGAGGAGCCTGGAGATGTGATGGAAATAGAAGTGTCGAGATCAGGGAAAATTTGTGGAATGATTGAAGAATGGTCAAAGTTATGTGCGGAAGAATGATGTGGTGGAGAGGAAATATCATGATCAACTGCAGGTGAAACCAAGGGTTATAAAGTGGGAGTAGGTGAAGAGGGAGTATTTTGGTGAATGAGGTTATAAATTATGGTGTTTAAAGGGAAAAATATCTTCTCTGAATGTCAAGTGGCGGCTGACCATGATCTTATTGGTTTCTAGATTCAAAACTTTGTAAGCTTTTTGGCCAATTGGATAATCAATGAGAACACAAGGGGAAGAAACTTTCTCAAGTTTGTCTTTGCAAGGCAAAAGACTGAAGCATAAACATCCTATGACTCGAAGATGATCATAGGAGTGTTGTGTTTTATAAAGCAGGGAATGTGGAATTTTCCAGGCTAATACAGAGGAAGGCATAAGACTGATGAGGTAGGTAGCAGTCATGAGACATTCTCCCCATAGAGAAAGTGGAAGATTGACATGAATTCGAATGGCTCGAGCAGTTTCAAGTAAGTGGCGATGCTTTCTTTCTACCCTGACATTCTGTTGAGGCACATAAGGAGTTGATCTGTGATGAATGATGCCTTTGTGAAGCAATAACTCTTGCATATTCTTTTGAAGAAATTCAGCTCCATTATCTAAACGAAATATCTTAATCATAGCCTGAAACTGAGTTTGGACATATGACAAGAAATGAGAGACATATCTGAACACTTGTTGCTTGTTGGCCATTAGATATGTCCAAGTATACCTTGTACAATCATCAACAATTGTTAGGAAATATTTGGCACCACATAAAGATGGAGTATGATAAGGCCCCCCAAATATCAACATGTATAAGCTCAAAAGGAGTTTCAGCTAGAGAGAAACTATGAGAAAAAGGCAATTTATGTTGTTTAGCTAGAATACATATATGACAATCAAGTGAATTAATTTTTGATAAATGACATTCATCAATGTGAGAAAGTTTTGACAATGAGGAGTGTCCAAGTCTTGCATGGAACAACAACATTTCCTTGTTGATTTTATTTACAGAAGAAATTGCTAGTGCAGTCTTCTGAGTAGGTGATGAAGCTATCTTGTAAAGGCCTCCATTTCTTTATCCAGTAGCCATGATGGTACCATTATTATGATCATGGAACATGCAAGTTTGATGATTAAACAGAATCTTCAATGGTAAATCCTGAACCAATCGAGACACAGAAAGCAAATTATGCTTAAACTGAGGGAGATAAAGTACTTTGTGCAAAGTAATTGATGGTGTCAGTACTACATCTCCATGATGAAATACTTCTTTGATTGATCCATCAGGTAGAGCAATGAGAATAGGCTTAGTTAGCCTGCACATATTTGTAAAATATTCTTTGCAGAAAGAAATATGATCTGTGGCTCCCGAATCAATTATCCAGCCACACATATGTAAGCTGTAAGAGTACCTGCAAAGCTCTTGGAAGAAGATTGCTTATCTTGCATCATTTTGAGTACTTCATGATAGACTGCATTTATCATCATTGGATCCATGGATAGAGTCGAAGAAGAATCCATGACTTCCAGAGGATGACTTGCAATAAGCATCTTTGAGGCTGCAGCAATTAAGGCACCAGATGGCTTGATCTGTGATTTATCTTCATTTTCCTTGTACTCTTTATACCAATCAGGTAAACCAGTGAGTTTAAAACAAGCTTATCTTAAATGACCTTTTTCCTTACAATAAGTACAGATTCTATCAAGCTTCTCCTTCTTGAAGTCACGTCTACTACCTCCAGCTTGTCTATAAGGAATAGACCTACTGGCAATAAGCATATCATGTGAAGGCAGTGAACTACATGTTATTTCCTTTTGTTTTTCAACCTGAATGATCATATGATACACTCGATTTATGGTGGGAAGACTCTCCATAGACAAGATCGAGTTACGAGTGTTTTCAAATTGATCATTTAATCCCATAAGAAATTGCATAACTCGAAGCTTTGCTTCTTTGTCTGCAACTTTTTTCAGCACTTCACATGTACAATTGATAATGCCTCGACAAGTGCAGTTAGGAGTTCCATAATAGAACTCAATTCCTCCCAAAGTTTCTTTAGCTTTCCATAATAAACAGATACAGAGGCATTATCTTGTTTTAATGAACTCAGATCTTTGTGAATTTGATATATGAGGGGAGCATTTGATACCTCAAACCTCTCCAGTATGTCGTCCCAAAGCTCCTTTGCAGATTCTGCATAGGCAAACATTTCGGCTAAATCTGATTTCATGGAATGAAGGATCCAACACCTTATCATGTAATCGGCACGAATCCAATGAACAATTTTGTTCTCATCTTCATCGCTAGGTTTGTTGCAAGATCCATCAACAAAACCTAGCTTCTGCTTCGCTCCCAACGCCATTCGTATGCTTCTTTTCCACGAATTGAAATTGGCACCATTGAACAACACAGACACCAGTTGCATCCCTGGATTGTATGAGTTTGAAAGATACAACGGATCATTGTTATTGTTTCCAGTGATGTACTCTTGTGAATTTCCCCAATTGATTCTCGAATCTTGAGAAGGAGGATAAGAACGACGTTCTCCCATGACAAAGAAAATGTAAATCGAAGAGTTCTTCGATTAGGTAAGAGATATGAGATCTGAATGACTGTAAGCAAGACTCAATCAATTCAGTTTAGATGATCGTGATGATCGAAATGTATTATTGGGATCGAACAAACCATCCCTCTAATACCATGTTAACAGGAGAGTAATGAAAATGAAACTGTGTATTGTATCCCTCGAGAGTTTGTCACAGCATGTATATATAACAGTCAGAATCTGTTATACATTTTCTTTATTTACATAAAACGTCATTTACTTTTATTAGCCACTAGTATATTCTATATGGTTTGTTGCCGTAAATTCAATATTTTTTGTTTTGTTTTGTTTTCAGTTGCTAATGTGATGGAGGCGGTAACTCAACGAGTGTGTTCGGTAAGTTAACCTTGATGCTAAGTCTCATTGCGCGTTAAATTTAATGGGCAATCGCTAGCAGACTCGAAACTTATCCTTTAGTCTTTGTAAATCCTGGTTTACATTAGAACTTCTCAGTATAATTAAGCAAATACAGAAAATTACATGAAGATTTTATTAAGTAATTTGTTGTCTACTTTTAATTTAGCATTGAATATTATTTGTTAATAAAATTTGTTTAATAAACATCTTTTAAGAAAGTTTATTTTTTTACAAATTGATATATTTAACTGGTGGTTGTGGTTTGGTGCTACTTAACTTTATTTGTGCGAAATGAAAATATGTTCATAATATTATTTTGATTATAATGACGGTTCTAAGTTCTTAATACATGAAGTGATTGAAGTCTATGCAATGTAAACGATTTATACAGTGTGGTAGAAAGAAATTAAGGAGGCATCACGTAAATTTAGGATGATATAAAGGGCAAAGTCGGTAAGTTACCTGCAGTGTAAAGCACGTTTCTTCCAATTCCGTCACAAATTAAGCAATCATGAACAAACGGCAAAAGAAATGGGATTGACATGTATACTCCAACACCATGTGAGCAAAACGCATCGCTTTAAGGGTCCTACCACCCCCCACGGCTGCGTCAAAGCCAACAAGGCAGGATTCTCCCAATCCATCCATGGAGAATTCACAAATTCAGCTCAGGTAGGAGAGAACCTCAGCGGCCCTTATCGCTCGAAGCTTTTTTAGTGTTTGCCCTAATCTAGGTGACCGGGGAGAGTACTTTCCGCAAAATAAGGGGAATTGCTTAGAATTCGGGTGTGCACAAGTTTAGGGATCGGATAGCAACCAGATCGGGGTTGGCGGGGGAAGAATCTGCGGGTAAATAGTTCTCCTGTGGGTGGGAGATTGAGTGAGATAGCTTGTGTCTATGGCGATGGAGGCTGGTAGCTCAAATTCGCCGGTGGCAAACGAGTTCACGAATTTGACGGGGAAGAGAGAGAAAGAGGAGGTTCTAGTGAAGAAAAAAGCTTTACAGGCTGTGCTTGAGAAATGCCAGAGAGCTCTCGAGTTGCTGTCCGACACCAGCGAATTGGAGGACGACGGCGACGACACTGATAGCGACGCTAGCAAAAGAGATGGGGTAGATGAAAGCTGCGGGGGATCGAGCTCTTCTTTCCGAAATGTAGAAACTGACGAGGTCGTTTCTTTTATCCAATGTTATTATTTTTAAGCTTCATTTCTATGTTATCTCTGATTACATTATGTTTATAAAGACGTTGTTGAAATATACCAACTTATTATGTTGGTGTAATTGCAGCTGTATGATATGATTAAGTCTCAAGTTGGAGGCCCTGAATTTCTTCAAAAGATTGAGGATGCGCAAGCATCAGTTCACCTGAACTTGCCAGGTCTGTGTAATGAGTATCTACAGTGACAGGGTTATAGATATGAAATTGAGTTACAAAATTCTTCTGTGGGACTGTATATAGAAGTTTTGATTGATGCTTCTTCATTTTGATTCATAAACTATGAAAATTTGGTGTTGCAGAAGATGGAAGTTCATGGGACATGGTTGGTGAAAATGATTTATGGGAAGGGGAAAATGCTGCTTCGGATCAAGAAGATTTTGTTCTAGTTAGGCAAGAAGACATTGTAGAGGGGATTGCATGCTTCATGGCTGCCTATCTCATTTCTCTTAAGCAGACCAAGGTTTGTGAACATTGTTTGTGTCAGTTGCTTCGGTTTCATTTTTCGTGTTTAGGTACTAGTTTTGGGTTCATAGATTGCATGATGCGTAGTAGATTGCTAATGGTTTGACTTAGTTTCTGCTAGAGTCAACATGCTTATTTAGATGCTCCGTAATTCCTCCCCCATATTTTATAATAAAAAAAGAAAAGGAAAATAATTGGTTGAACACATCTAACATGTTTGAATACATCCAACATGTTTGTACATTTTGTCAATAATTGGTTGAACACATCCAACATGTAATTGATTCTACCTGTAAATGTTCAACATTAATATCTGTCTTTTCTAAGCTATGACCCAACAAACTGGTAATCACTGAGTGTTTAAGAATGCTTATCTATTAAAGCATCGTATAGAGATGGATTCAGAATGTGAACGAAGGCTAGTGGTCTAGTGGGGTCAAATTTTAGGGTGGGTAAGGCTGTTAAGCTGACAGTGTGGGTAAATAAAGGGATTTAATCTGGTATGTATAAGAGGATTAGCCTCTAAATTGTCAGGCTGTGAGTTTTGCTTATCTAAAGACCTTAGCCTTTTCCTTTGGTCAGTGAGGCCTATGGCTGCATCTTCCAGCCAAGCAATGGTTGCCTCAATTTTCATTCACTTTGTAAGTTTATGGATATGAGTAGATAGAAAGATAAACTCCCCTGCTACAAAGACTGGTCCAATGAAAAGTTGAATAGAAGTCAGCTGGAAGCTTAGAATTGAGATTAATATCAAGTCTTCAAATTTTAAGCCTTGTGGACAAGGCTTTTATTTCGTCTCAACAGGGGATGGAGCGTCAGGAATATTATATTTTTTTATCAAAGCATCAGACCTGAATTGAGGATTGGCCTCTGAGTTGTCGGGCTTTAAGTTTTGCCTATGTAAGGGGATTAGCCTTGTCTATAGAGTGTCTCATTGCCTAGTGACTGAGTGGAATGTTTGAATAAAAAGATTCCTAAGGTGTTCTTTGGTTTGCCCTAAAGACATGCTTATTAATGACAAAAATGAAGAACTTGAAGGGATCTTGAAGGGATCTTGAAGAGATAGTAAAACTATATGAGATGCTTCAATGAAATTACAGAGAGAGAAAATGAAAGTGTTTAAGCTACTAATAAGAGTCTCTGATAAACATGACTTAAGATTTGTGTGTGTTCTTGATATCTGCCCTTAGCACTTTTATAGAGTTCAGCAATCTTTCATGTGAGATTGTTCTCATTTTTTAAGTTACACTGCCTCTCAAGCTATCAAGATATATATGCATGAACGAGCCACAATGATGGATTTCTTTTACTTGTGAATTATAGTGATATATTCGTAAATTTTTGTAATTTTTAATGTTGAAGGAGCAGAAATGTTCACATGATATTAACTGCCTTTTCTTTTTCTTTCAGGATTTGTCGCCTAATCAGCTACAAAAAGGTAAGCATTTTTGTCACAGCCTGCCTTCCTTTGTTGATGATCAAATAAATTGTTTGTAGTATTATCAGGATGATGATTTGGTTCCAGTTACATATTAGTAATCACAGGCACTGAATAAAGGCATCTAACCATATATAAAATTTCTTAAGCCCTTAAGAAGACCTTTTCTGTAAAAAAGACAAAGGGAAAGCTCCGGAAAGCATGGGATGGAAGCAGGACTCTTTATAATGTAGCATCCTGGAGTGCAACTGCAATCGGGTAGGCACACTTTTTTGGTCACTATCATTCCTTCTAGATTATTATACTTAGTATGACACCATCCTTATATGCACTTGAATGCAACATGAACTGGAGCTGTTAAAAAACTCAGGGTCCTATTAAAAGATACAAATGAAAGTCTGTAAGAGTCTATGTGGACAAATGGTGTCTTGGATTTACTATGAGTTACCATTTGGAGTTGTTGGTGCATAATTTTGGTTTGTAGGTTGAAGGAATGCATTTTCCTTGAGTAATGAGATGTTATTTAATCTGAACCTTGACTTGTCTGAATAGGATATACCAAAACCCAGCCCTTCTGAAAGCAGCCTCAACCGCGTTCTGGACTTCTTGCCGGGTCATATCAAAGCTTCTTTAGAAACCCAGGGAAGAAGTTTGCTGCAGTGGCTTGTCAATACATCCTTAACTTACGTGCCAGGAAAATTCCGAAACATGTGTGTATACATTCCCTGTGCAACAGTTTGACCGTCTTGTCTTTTCGACTATGTATATTAATTCCATGCAAATACATCATCTTACTATTTGTTTGCTCAATGCCGTCCCTTTCATTTCCCTTTCCGTTGTGTGTAAAATCTCTTCACGTTAGATGCAAATCCAAAATGTTTCGCTGATTCTTTGTGCATCTTCATGGCGAGTTTACTGCACATTTTCATCCGGACTTTCTTCACTACAAGGATGAAAATGGAGATCAGTTCCAAAATAATCGATGGACAAAAGTTTAGAGGAAATGTCAAATGGATATCAAATCTTACTTGGTGTCACCCGGAATATCATATAGCCATTTAGGTGATAGCAGTAGGTTTGATTATAATTCATCGTAAAAGGATTATAAAAGTATTAGACAATTGAATAATCTAATGAAACTTAAATCCGACTTTGAAGACTTAATTTGAAACGTCGGCAATGACATAACAATCAATTTATTATATGATAATTGGGTCATCATATCGTCACTTATAAAATTGGTTCAAAATGTAACACCAAAGTAAATCATTATATGGGGAACGTGATATTTAAAAAATTAACAACGAGTTTCAAGATATTATTGGTTCGGATGTCTTGTAGAAAATTAAGCAAACAGTTATTTCGAAAAATAAAATACAAGATAGATTATATAGACAGTGTAGTCCGAATGGTGGTTTTCAACAAAGTCTGCTTCTGAGCTTCTTATGGATAACAAGTGTTTTACTCTTGTACTGTGTGCGACTAAATGTGAAAACTTAACAACCTTAATAAAGAAGAGATGATTGGACTAATAGGACCTAATTTGTATCTAGGATACAAAGTAGGCCTCTGATTTATTCGGTTTATTAATACAGGAAAAATAGCCATATTTAATGAGTAATATTCGTTTAAAATTTAAGGGTAAAAACGTAAATCTACGGGGCGAAACAAAACTGCCCCAAAAAATAACTATGCCGATCTCGTATCTTTTTCTCCTGTATTGCATATGAACATGAAGTGTCTCTCTCGCCATTCCTAAACCTAACCCTCCCGTAGGCGATCCCATACAAAACAATACTATTTGGCGGAGTAAACCCCTCGAGGACACCCTCCAATGTAGTAAATCCTCCAGCGTCTCCCATACCACCCCTCTCTCCCCCTCCCTTTTTCCTCGTCGCCGTCTCTATTAGTCATTCTGTGAAGACCGCAAGTAAAAAATCAACATGAGAGAGCGAGAGAGAAATTCCCATATATTGGAAAAAATGCAATGATCTCAATAGTACGACCTTCCAATCTTGCAAATCCCCATCGTTATCAATAGTACGACCTTGTGTATAGTTGAACATCATTAAGACTTTTTAGTTTATTAGGTGACAAAGTAAGCCTCTTTTGTTTATTTAAAAAGATTAATTAAAAAGGTTAATTAGTAATTTCAATTTTTAGAAGCCCAAGCCCAAATCGAGCTACACAAAATTAGGCCCGAATTCAAATTTTGTAGTTAGTGGGTTTCTAACTCTGGATGACAGACCATCTCTCTCACACCCTTATACCGGCTAGACTAATTAAACTTGATAATCTATTGTTAGATTTTTAAAGTTATACTTAATGTTTACTTACACAACCTAGTGTTTGTCGTTTACACAAGTCAAATAATTAATACACAATTTCAGTATGTTGTTTACACAAGGCCAAGTTACACAAGCCCATGGTCCGTCGTTTATACAAGGTCGATTTACACAAGTCCAAGTCCAATCAAGTTACACAAGCCCATGAGGTTAAACTATGTGGTTATAAATGTTACGACGTTTTTTTTTATAATTTTACACAAGATGAGTTACACAAGCTCCAGGGTAAATTTATGTAGTTATAAATGTTACGACATTTTTTTATAAATTTACAAAAGGTCGAGTTAGGTAAGCTCAAGGGTTAAATTATGTGGTTATAAATGTTACGACATGTTTTTTTTAATAATTTTACACAAGGTCGAGTTAATAAAAGCCTTACACAAATGTCAAGATACACAATCCTTACACAATGTCAAGATACACAATCCTTATACAAGGTCAACATACACAAGCCTTACACAAAGGTCAATTCCCGATGGTTGTAGGCAGTTCGGATTTTGTCTATTTCTCTTGTCCATCCCCGACGGTTGCAGGCGGTTACCTCTAGAAATTGCAACTATTTCTAAACATAAACACTGAACTCGATCCATGAAACTGTAGCTCTTGCTGTTGAGTCTCCGAATCACTAGGACCCGACAATCCCTTATTCCGGGTCTGAAACATTGTCCAACCATTCTCAGCCAAAACCCTAGAAAATCCATCCATTGTTTCGACCCAAAATCCAATTCCACGAGACACCAGAGAGAGGGATGAACAATCTCAGGTGCTGAATCGATCGTCGATATCTATCCAAATCCGGCCGTAAATCGCATTCGACGAAGGCCAATTTGAAGAGACCATTTGAGATCGAGACGAAATGGAGAAGAAGAGAGACGGATGTTAGGGTTAGTGATGGGAATGGGAGTGGAACGGCGCCGTTTGGGAGATCGTAGCGGGGGATCAACAGTGTTGATGACGATGTTGACCATGAAAACGATGGACGACACGATGAAGACGATGATGATATCGTCGATGTTGAAAATGAAGAAGTGATGTGATACAAACGGGGGGATCTAGATCGAGGAGAAACTTCAACTACTCCTTCTTGGTCGTTCGTGGCGGATCAAACAATAGAACTTGGTTGATGGGGCTTTAGAAATGGATGCGGAAGCGTACGGTCGATCCGATCAAGTTTGATCGAATCATCCACGATGTGCAGCGGGATAGTTGATCCTTCAAAAGGATCCTCGAGTATGAGTTCTTGGATCAAAGACTAGATCCAAGATAGATATTTGAGGAAGGGGAAGAAGAGTGATGCCTAAACCAAGTAGGAGGATTTTCCTTGGCTGTACTTGGATTAAAATTAGACATGATTACAAATGAAGGCCAACACATCCTTATATAGAGGGTGTTGCCTACTTATGGGCCAACGGGACAACACAAGTTCATAATGAAAAAGCCCAAAAAGGGAAAACCTAAAAGATAAGATCAAAACCTAAAAGATAAGATCAAGAGGGAATATTCCACAAGAATATTCCTTCTTTTATTACATAATTAATAAAGGGAAATAACTAAGGAAAATACTCAAAATGACAAGCTTCATGCCATGTGTAGACATGCCGCTTGCGGGGTCCTCTTAGCTGGATAGACGGATGGTCTCGCCATCCAAGGGCATATCATGATGGTGATGGGGGATGGCCATGAGGTTGTGTAATCGGTGGCCGGACGAGAGGAATTCGAATGACAGTTGTAGAATCGGCTAGGGTTTTGAAATCTGAATTGCTACGAATGCACAATTTATAGGGTATAATTTTTACGTTTTTCCTTTATGCCCCTTCAATTAATTACTTTTAGATTTAAAATTTTATCATAAAAATACAAGGGCTTGGTTTTGTATCTGGTTTATTATAAAGGCTTTATTAACTTATTATTTTCTTTATTTTTCTTAATCTTCTTCATTTTTAATTCATTGGCGGTTCGAAGAACTTTGATTGATTCTGTTTAGTCTTATTAATTGAGTTCACATTTACTCATTTGTGGTAAAAACATGTTAATCACAATTCCTTTTTTTTCCCTTTCTCCTTGTGCTTCACTAATCACCATTTTGATTTGTTTTAGTTGGATCCCCGTTTGTGGTATCCAAATTCGTGATCTGATTGATTTTAATACATTTAGGTGAGTTACTTCATTATCGCACTTATTGCATGTTAGCTTGCTTACGGTTACTGAGGCTGATCAATTTGTGGAGCAAATTTTGTTTCGATATTAGTTGAACTTGTGTATAAAGAACGACATTTATCACCTAAACAATTTAGTAACGGTTTACACAAAATTGTTTTAATGTATTGAAATATGTAGTGAACGTTGTGTATCTGCTTTATTATGTAACTACTTTGTGTAATAACAATATAATTTGTGTATTTAATGTGTTGTATAACTGCTTTGTGTAATAACATATTAGCTTCTGTATATGCTCTTCAACTATTACATTGGTCGTGTAAATGATTTGTGTATTAACATATACCTTGTGTAATATACCCTGATACATATAACGAATTACACGAGCAATTTTGTAAAAACCCAAGGTAATTACCCAAGCAATTTCGAAATATTAAACTTATTAGGATGAACGACGTGTTATCAATGAGTTTATATGAAATACTTAAATATATATCCAAAAATATATCTCTTAATATTCAATTTAACAAAACAAAAACAAGTTCATGGTTTCTACTTTAGTTGATTGAGACAAATCTTCTTGGTGTGTCCACAACAATTGTATTTTCTCTTACTTCTTTGTTCCTATGAAGCAAGATCCCGACTTGCGGCAATCTTCCACCCCTTATACGCTTCTTTGGAGGCTCACGGAAATCTCTGCTATCGTTGTCGGAATATTCCAATATGATTTGTTAGGTCACAAATCAACATATACACAAAACAAATTTGAAAGTATAGAGTACATAAGAAACATATATAAAAAACAAATACACAAAGCATATATTTTGTTTAAAACCAATAGTAATTACACAAGTTATTTCAAAATTTTAGTTATAGAAGCAACCTATACACAAAACAATTTTGGAAATTTAGCTACATAAGAAACAAAAACACAAAACAACAAATACACAAAACAACAAATACACAAAACAACAAATACACAAAGCAATTTCGAGCTTTTTTTGGCTCAATACTATTAACGAATTTTCGCATATTTGATGTTCCAATCTGTAAGAAGTACAAGTTCCTATTTGAGAAGGTGGAGTTCCGAATTAGAGAAGATGAACCGTAGATTAGGGGGGGGGGGGAGACAAAGAGTAACTTATTAAAGGAAACCGCAAATTAGGAGAGAGAGAGAGAGAGACAAGGTAATATGTTAAAGGAAACCGTAGATTAGGAGAGAAAGGGTAATCTAGTAAAGAAAAGCGCCGATTAGGAGGGAGAGGACAATATGTTAAAGGAAACCGTAGATTAGGAGCGAGGTTAATCTGTTAAATGGAACCGCGGATTAGAGGAGAGAGGGTAATACAGAGAGATGGAGGGTAACTTATTAAAGGAAACCACAAATTAGGAGAGAGAGAGAGACAGGGTAATATGTTAAAGGAAACCGTAGATTAGGAGAGAAAGGGTAATCTAGTAAAGGAAACCGCCGATTAGGAGGGAGAGGGCAATATGTTAAAGGAAACCGTAGATTAGGAGAGAGGTTAATCTGTTAAAGGGAACCGCGGTTTAGAGGAGAGAGGGTAATACGGACACAAACGGTTAATATTTCCTAATTAATTTTTTTTTGAAAAATAAGAAGGTTCCATGAAAATTTTCAAAAAAAAGGATTACTAATAAAAACAAAACTTGACAAAAAAGTGGTTACCAAAATTGTTATATGTGTAACCGTCAGCTTGAGGACATGTGTCATTTAATTTTGAATTGCTCATTTACCAAACAAATTATTAATAACATTTGCAGGGAGAATATCAGACTAAATAAATAACATAAAACATGAGAATTAAAAAAATAAACGACATTCTTCAGAAAATTAAAGATCAAATTAGACAAAAGGAATTTACATGTTTTGCTGCTAAATGGACAATCTTGATCCTATTGGAAATATCAACATCAATGAAAATATGATTTTTGGTTCTCTAGGAACAAAAATTATTATCAATCATGAGTTTCTTGACTTGTTTAATAACGCGGTTGATTTCATTAAAAATCAAATCCACGAGTTATAAAAAAAAAAATCTGTAGATGAGGGTGATTATGACATTAAGCCACCACCAACAACCAACAACACTACTAAACGAAAAGATAACATCTATTAGAAAAAGCCATAGCCTAGATTCCACAAACATAATATCGATGGCTCTAAACTTGACTTGGGTGCTACTGCTACCTCCATTGGTTTTGTTATCCAGAACCACAATAGAGAGAGTATCAGTTTTGGTGCAAACTATTTTTTTAACATCGGTACTAAAAGCGGAAACCTTTGCTCTTAAAAATTACTTGCAAAAAGCTATCATTTTGCAAATAAAAAAGATTGAAACCAAGGGTGATGATTTGCGTGACACTCTAAGGTAATTGGAGTTGCTTGTAGGAGGTCGAGATGATTCTATCAAACTCTATACTAGACCTCCGCTTCTTTGACGAAGTCCATATTAGACACGACTCCAGATAAATCAATTGTATTGCTCACCGGTTGACCTATTTGAGAATCTCGACACCCAACGCCAATTTTTTTGATGATCCTGAACTTTATACTCGTCTTAAGGATGCTATAGGTTCGAATACCTCTATGAGGTAGCGCAACCTAACCAATTTCTATCTAAAAAAAATAGTTTTACACATAAAACCAATTGATATGAGTTTTACACACAAACCAAAACCCCATATCGCCACAAAACCCGCCGCTACCACAAGAATACCCTACTCTTCAACCACCTACAATGGCATGAAACCATCAACACAAGCAATAATATATTGATCGACCGTTTGGTTGGAGCGTGAGAATGAAAACAATTTAGGGTGGTTGAAGTGTGAGAATGAAAATGATTTAGGGTAAGAAAATGAAAATGGAGGAAATGGGTAAGTAGACCCTTTTCACAAATTTGTGTAGTAATAAGGCCCATAATTAATTATGCATACAAAATAGGCCCTTATAATTTTTCAGAAAAGGATTAAATAGGAGATTATATAAGATTATGACAATTATGCCCTTCTCTCCCATTATATGGATGTTGTTAATAAATCAGTTATCACGATCTAAATATTCCAAAAATAAAGATTGTTGTTATAAAATTATTGCTTTGGACTCTTGATTACTTAGACTTTTGTGGAATGTGTTCAAGAACACTTAGAATGAAGTTGGAAGAGAGGAGTGAACAAGAAGAGTAGATTTCTTACTTGCTCTTGGTGCATCTTGTTACAATGAGAATGGCCTCTATTTATAGGCCAAAACTTGGAGGAGTTACTAATAAAATAAACTAGGATGTAAGAAGGTGAATAATTCACCTTGTATAATTTACTTCACTTATTGATCAATCTTCACTAGAAGACATGCATGTGATATATGTGTACAAAACATCATGTACAAATGCCTTGTACATATTTTCCATAACACTCCCCCTTGAATATTCACCTTCTTCTGTTATCAAACTTGAGCGTTTGTTGATGACTCCAAAGTTGTTATACGCTTGGATGATGTTGCCTCATTAAAAACCTTGTTAGGAAAAACCCAATGGGATAAAAACTTGATCGAAGGGAAAAAGAGTGCAACGCGTATAATGCTCCCCCTGATTTCAACATATGTCTCAGAGTCTATACATTCCAATCTTGCGCACAAGCTCTTCAAACTTCTTCGGGTTCAATGATTTTGTGAATAAGTCAGCAAGATTGTCACTGGAACGGATTCGTTGAATATCAGCTTCCCCGGTTTTCTCTAGCTCACGGGTGGAGAAGAATTTTGGCAATATGTGCTTTGTACGATCTCCCTTGATATGCCCTTTCTTCATCTGAGCAATGCATGCTGAATTGTCTTCATACAAGATGGTTGGATTTTAAGTGATGGGTTTCATCCCGCACTCCTTTTGTATGAAGTTGATCATTGATCGTAGGGATACACATTCTCTTCCGGCCTCATATAGAGCGATCAACTCTGCGTGATTTGAAGAAGTGGTTGTAATTGTTTGTTTTGTTGACCTCCATGAAATTTCCGTGCCTCCATATGTGAACACGTATCCGTTTTGGGATTTGGCCTTGTGCGGGTCAGATAAATATCCTGCATCTGCATATCCAACCAAAGTGGCATCTATTTTGTTTTGATAAAACAAACCAAGGTCATATGTACCTCGAAGGTAACGGAATATGTGTTTGATGCCATTCCAATGTCTTCTTGTGGGTGCACAACTGTACCTGGATAACAAATTTACAGCAAAAGCAATATCTGATCTTGTATTGTTAGTCAAATACATTAAGGCACCAATTGCACTTAAATATGGCACTTCTGGGCCAAGGATTTCTTCATCCTCTTCGCGAGGACGGAACTCATCATTTTCCACATTAAGGGATCGAATAACCATGGGTGAGCTTAAAGGGTGTGCTTTGTCCATGTAAAATCTCTTTAGTATTTTTTCTGTGTAATTAGATTGATGAATAAAGATTTCATCCCTTAAATGCTCAATTTGTAGGCCAAGACAAAGCTTGGTCTTTCCGAGATCTTTCATCTCGAATTCTATCATCAAATACTTTGCAGTTTCTTCAAGCTCGTTAGAAGTTCCAACAATATTCAAATCGTCGACATATACTGCGATTATAGCAAATCCACTTTGAGATCGCTTGATGAAAACACATGGACATATAATGTTGTTCTTATATCCCTCTTTGAGAAGATATTCACTAAGGCGTTTGTACCACATTCGTCCTGATTGTTTTAATCCATACAAGGATCTTCTCAATTTTATGGAAAACATTTCTCGTGGCTTTGAGGAATTGGCCTCTGGCAATTTTAGTCCTTGTGGGACTTTCATGTAGATGTCGGTATCAAGTGACCCGTATAAGTATGCAGTCACGACATCCATAAGGCGCATCTGTAGTTTTTCAAAGACGGTCAGGCCGATTAGGAATCTAAATGTAGTTGCATCAATTACCGGAGAGTATGTTTCATCATAATCGATTCCTGGAATTTGGGAAAAACCTTGGGCTACAAGCCTTGCCTTATATCTCACAATTTCGTTTTTCTCATTTCGTTTTGTCACGAAAACCCATTTATAGCCGACTGGCTTTACACCCTTTGGTGTATGAACTACCGGCCCAAATACTTCACGTTTTTCAAGTGATTTTAATTATGTCTGAATTGCCTCTTTTCATTTTGGCCAATCTTTTCTACGACGACATTCATCAACTGTTTTTGGCTCAATGTCGTCATCTTCAGTTGTGATGTCATTAGCCACAGAGTATGCAAATATATCATCAATAATGATATCATTTCTATTCCATTGTATCCCTGTGTCGACATAATTTATAGCAATTTCATAATTGTCGATTCTTTCATCATCAAGGATATTGTCTTCTTGTAGGATGTTCTCATCCTCATTTTCTTTGTCTTTCTCATGTTCCTCATTTGATTCGGTCACTATAGCATCTCCTGCTATATCCTTTTGATTCCTTGTTTTTCTCGGTTTCAAGTCTTTTGAACCGAGTGGTCTACCACATTTTCGACGAGTCATAAACTCATTTGCAATAGACACATTTGGTTGTCTAATGGGTACATCAATTCTTGCAGGAGCATTTGCTGCAGGAGCATTTGCTGCAGGAGCATTTGCTGCAGGAACATGTGACTTTACCACCTTCTTAGTGTCTGTAAATGCATCTGGTAATTGGTTTGCAACACTTTGTAAATGAATGATTCGTTGAACTTCTTGTTTACACATTTTTGTTCTTGGATCAAGGTGTGATAATAGTGTTGCATTCCATGTAATTTATTTCGTACTTGGGTCCACTTTCTTCTTTTTTCCCCCTAAGATTGGGAATGTATTTTCATCAAAATGACAATCAGCAAATCTTGCTGTAAATAAATCACCCGTTGTTGGCTCAAGATATCTAATGATCGAGGGGGATTCAAAACCAACATATATTCCCAATCTTCTTTGTGGACCCATCTTTGTACGTTGTGGTGGAGCAATAGGAACATAAACTGCACATCCAAATATTTTTAGATGTGATATATTAGGCTCCTTTCCAAACACTAATTGCAATGGAGATTGTTCATGATTTGCACTTGGTCTTAACCGAATCAAGGCTGCAGCATGCAATATCGCATGTCCCCAAGCAGATGGTGGTAATTTTGATTTCATCAATAATGGTCTAGCGATTAATTGTAATCTCTTTATTAATGATTCAGCAAGACCATTTTGTGTGTGAACATGAGCTACTGGGTGCTCCACATCAATCCCAATTGACATGCAAAAGTCATTGAATGTTTGGGATGTAAATTCTCCTGCATTGTCAAGACGAATTTTCTTTATTGTATAATCCGGGAATTGAGCTCTCAAACGGATTATTTGTGCAAGGAGTTTAGCAAATGCCGCATTTCTAGTCGATAATAGACTTACATGTGACCATCTTGTAGATGCGTCAATTAATACCATAAAGTATCAAAACGGGCCACACGGTGGAGCAATTGGTCCACATATGTCTCCTTGTATCCTTTCCAAAAATGCAGGAGTCTCACTTGTCACCTTACTTTTAGAAGGTCTAATTATAAGCTTTCCAAGTGAGCAAGCCGCACAATTAATATGACTTGGCGGCATAACCTTCATGTTCTTTAGTGGGTGTCCAATTGAACCCTTTATAATTTTGTGCATCATCATTGATCCCGGGTGACCCAATCAGTCATGCCATAGTGTGAATTCGACTCGGTCATCTGACCGTTTGTTAGAAATCACATTAGCCTCAACCGGATGAATATATGTTTCATATAATCCGGAGGCTTGTCCTTGCATTTTTTCAAGGATCCTTTTCTTATCACATTCATGTGTTGTGATGCACAAATATTCTCTCCCATTTTCGTTCATGGTTTCCATATGAAACCCGTTTTGACGCACATCCTTAAAGCTCAATAAATTTCTTCGAGATTTACTCGAATATAATGCGTCATTTATTATTATTTTTGTTCCCTTTGGGAGTAGAACAAGAGCCCTTCCCGAGCCTTCGATGAGCCTAGCCACACCAGATATTGTATTCACATTTCCCTTAAAGGGTTTCAAATGTGTGAAATACTCTTTATTTCTCAGGATGGTATGTGGGGTGGCACTGTCTACAAGACATTGCTCATTCTCATCGAGTCTTTCCTTAGAAGATTCCATGTCTTTTCTATAAAGAAAGTAGCACAAATAAGTTAAGCCATTAATAATAAAAAACTTCATATTTTACATTAGGATAACCATATTTTACATAGTCCTACTAGATCTTGAAATACGAAATTACAATACATTACATCATATTATACATTATTATACAATAAGGATAATATCACAAGTTCATAAACCGAATGCTCTAGTCCAAGGCACATGCATCGTCATTCTCAAAGTTGAGAAAGTGAGAGACATCCAAGCTGGTCATGGGTGAAGTACCAACAACTTCATTTTCCACGAAGTTGGTTTCATTGGCCTTTTCTTTGTTTCTTTCGGCCTGATAAGCATCCACCAAATGTGAAGCTGTACGGCATATTTTTGCCCAATGACCAGCTATGCCACATCTATAGCAAACAGTTCTTGGCTTGTGAGAGGGTCCCTTTTGACCCGTCTGGACCTTTGGCTTATCATTCCCCTTGTAACCATAGTTACCACCTCGATTGTAATGGCGGCCATCATTATAGCCTTGCCCACGACCGCGGCCACCACGGTCACCACGGCTACCACGGCCTCAACGGCCACCACGATCACCACGACCTCGGCCACGGCTATTACAGTGCCATGACGGTTGCCCACGTTCTTTGTGACTCTTGCTTTTTTCTTCGGATGCCTTGTCAGTGGCATTGGCTTCAGGAACTGCTATTGATCCCGTGGGCCTGAGGTTGTGGTTTCTCATTAGGAGCTCATTATTCTTTTCTGCCACCAACAATACTTTCAAGAGGTCTGAGTACCTCTTGAAACCTCTCTCCCGGTATTGTTGCTGTAACAATACATTTGTGGCATGCATAGTACAAAATGTTCTTTCTAGCATTTCTTCTTGGGTAATCACATGGCCACATAGTCTCAGTTGGGAGGTGATCCTGTGAATAGCACTGTTATATTCAGATATGGACTTGAAGTCCTGGAACCTCAAGTTGTTCCATTCATATAGAGCTTGTGGGAAAAGGACTTCCTTTTGATGTCCATATCTTTCATTCAAACTTTCCCACAACTCTTTAGGATCCTCCACAAATAAATATTCAGTCTTAAGACTTTCATGAATGTGGTGGCGAAGAAACACAATTGCTTTTGCCTTCTCTTGTGGAGTGGCATCATTTTTATCTTCAATCGTTTTTTCAAGGCCATTTGCCTTGAGATGGGCAAGTGCATCTACCCTCCATTCGAGGTACTTTTGGCCCGACAAGTCAAGAATGTCAAACTCTCTTTTTGCAATGCTTGCCATTGGTTACTACATAAAAGTTATATTTTATGTCAATATTAAGCATGCATGATTTTATAGTCATGATTTAATAAAGTAAAGACATTTCATAGGTGTAGATGTCATGAAGATGAGTCGTATCAAATATTAAAGGATGCATGTAGATTTAATAGGTGGCGTATGTTAGAGCAATAATCAGAAATGTAAAGACAAGTATAATATCGTGTGTCACAAGTAAGAAATCATACGGATAAATGAACGTTACAAGATCCATGAATTAAAACCGGTTATTTTTACCCTCTTTAATCTCCATCCATCCATTTTACTTTCTTCATCCTTATCTTCTTCCTCCTTTTACTCCATCTCCATATTCGATCCAAAAAAACTTTCATGTCCATGGCCGATGATGATATTACTCATCGGCTTGTTTCCAACAATAATCGGTTTTTAATCGAGCTTTTCATTTGTCTTGTCCTTATTTACATCATCATCATTATCATAATCATTATTTTGGTGGGAAATCTCCATTCGTAAACCAAGAGGTGAAAGCAAGAAAAATTAATGTGGGTCTTTGTCAAAAGAGGTAAGCAAATCTCAATTTTGTTTGTTTCTTAACATAAATCTAAACACATGATTTTATTTTGAGAAAATTTATTCTAGATCTTATGTTAAAATAACGAGTTTCTGATGTAGAGGTTCCCGATTTGGGCAACTACAGAGCATACTCCTTGGATTAAGTTAAGTTTCCAAAAAACTTGAGTTTCTGATGTAGAAGATCCCGTAAAGGGCAACTACAGAGCATAATCCTCAAGTAGATTTTCTTGTATAATTTTTTTGTGTAATGAAAGACTAAGAAATGTTTACGAACATACCTTAGTAGAGAAGCTCAGTTGTAACTTAGAATCCTCATGCTGATAACGTGTTATAAAATTATTGCTTTGGACTCTTGATTACTTAGACTTTTGTGGAATGTGTTCAAGAACACTTAGAATGAAGTTGGAAGAGAGGAGTGAACAAGAAGAGTAGATTTCTTACTTGCTCTTGGTGCATCTTGTTACAATGAAAATGACCTCTATTTATAGGCCAAAACTTGGAGGAGTTACTAATAAAATAAACTAGGATGTAAGAAGGTGAATAATTCACCTTGTACAATTTACTTCACTTATTGATCAATCTTCACTAGAAGACATGCATGTGATATATGTGTACAAAACATCATGTAAAAATGCCTTGTACATATTTTCCATAACAATTGTGTAATTATTGATTGTGTATCTAGATAAATTGTGTAATACATAAAAAAATATGTGTAATCAACCATGTGTTGTGTATTTAAGAATTTGTTTATGAAATTGTGTAATTGTCGAATAAAAGACAAATATGTGTAATCATGAGAAGGTTCGAACAAATACATAAATGGTGTATAATTTGTGCTTGTGTATTTAGGAAATTGTGTAATACATACATAAAGACGAAATATGTAATCACAATGTGTTGTGTATGTACTGTTTGTGTAATCATGAGAAGGTTCGAACAAATACATAAATGGTGTATAATTTGTGCTTGTGTATTTAGGAAATTGTGTAATACATACATAAAGACGAAATATGTAATCACAATGTGTTGTGTATGTACTGTTTGTGTAATCATGAGAAGGTTCGAACAAATACATAAATGGTGTATAATTTGTGCTTGTGTATTTAGGAAATTGTGTAATACATACATAAAGACGAAATATGTAATCACAATGTGTTGTGTATGTACTGTTTGTGTAATCATGAGAAGGTTCGAACAAATACATAAATGGTGTATAATTTGTGCTTGTTTATTTAAGATGAACGATTACAACGAAGAAAAGCAGTTGTGAATCGCCGGAAGAAGGGGGAAGTTGACCGGAAGAAGGAAGAAGAAGATCGAAGAAGCTAACGAAGCCGCCGTCTGCAAGAATCGCCCTAAAAATCGCCAGGGGAGATGAAACGATTTTGACGGGATAAGACTGAGAAGATGCTGATGAGATTTTTTCCTTTTTGGGGTATAAACAAATTTTTTTTATTAGTCAAAGATGCTCCAATTTTACAAAACTGTCACTCTAATTAATGTAGGTTTACCAATTTAACCCTTTGATTTTATCTTTAATTTTAATTAGAAAAATCAAGGGGCCTATTTTGTTTTTGGTTTACCTAAAGGGCCTTATTGTCCCATTTTTCTCAATGAAAATTACTACCAAACATAACTTTTGATTGATTCAGGAGAAGGAAAGGAAATGAAAATGATTTGATCACTTTCATGTGTTAAAAAACTTCTAAACAAACATAACTTTTGATTGATTCAGATTGATTCAGTTACCGAGAATGATTCTTAACGCTTACAAACGAGTACTAAGACTCTAATACATCAATAGCAAAAAATTTAGCTGGTTCTATTCAGATTGACTTGATGGATTCACCGACTGAAAAAGTGAGGTTGGTCATAAACCTACTAAAGTGTGAGGTACCAATATATGAAAACCTCGGGTTGGTTTTCTAGAGTTTATGTTCCTATATTTGTTCATTCAGTTTCATATTTTTTTTCCTTTTTGTTTTTTTTCCCTATATTTGTTTAGTTTTTTTTTTGTTCTCTTCTTTTAACGGGTTGTCTGTTTACCGTTTATTACCGTCTTTTTTATACACTAGACACGTTTAGTATATTAAATGTTTTTCCATTTAAATAACAAATAAATTGTATTAAGAAGTCCACACCAAACTAATATAAAACAAAGATTAGGAGTAGTTTGTGCATTATTGGACCGGAATTTTTGAATCCGTCCGGTCTTGAGCCATTTTTTTTTACTTATTCATGATTTTTTTAGAAAAAGTAAAACTATATATATGATTCAATCACGATTAAAACCTAACCATATATTATTTATACAAAAAGAAAATTTATCTAATAGGGTTCTGGAGAGAAAAGATGGAATCTTTGATTAAGGTTGACTTAGTAATTATTAATGAATAATGAAGCATATAAGCAGTCCTCTTTAGGGTTCCATAACGTTGCTACTAATGAGTAATGACAATATATGTCAACATGATACAAGTAACAAATTAGAAGATTGTCAGCAATAGATGAGGACAAGGATGCAGGTCGACGCTATACTCAATACATAAAATGAGGAATATTCTATATTATTCCCTCTTCTTCTTTTTAATTAATTACTCATTAAATATATCTATTTACAGAGAATCGTATCTTATAATTTTTATTTTTTTGTTGACCAATAATGGAAAACCATTCATTATAAATTAAAATTTATGTTAAACCATATGTGATGGTTGAATTTGCATAAATTACATCGAACGTACTTTATAATTCATTAAAAACACTTACGGTCTAGGAGTGGATTAGTGTTGTTCTAACCAGCATAATAAAAACGTATTAAGTCCATAAAATGAGGAAATTATGACCTGCATCCTTGTCCTCATTCTTAATACTTTATAATTCATTAAAAACACTTATCGTGTGTTGTTTTGCTTATGTTGTCATTAAAGTGTGTAAACCAAATTTATGACTTACAATTTTTTTATTTTTTTTTGAACGTAAATGACTTACCCCTTTCAAAAAATAAATAAATTATGACCTACAACTTGAGTAACGACATATTAATTTCATATATATCCGGTGATTCAACGAAATGAGAACATGTGCAGTTTAAGGATGTTATCTTAAAATTAATTAAGATAAAAACTCATAAATTAGTCTCATATTTTATGATGGTAACTTTTTCAAGGACTACACTAATTACCTTCAACATGTTTTGATAATGGAATGTACGTACATTTCATATATGTGTATCCATCGTACATTCGTACTCATATATGTTTAAGAATTGAAGATAAATTCAACAAATCAATAACTTTGATAGATTTATCCTCATTTAGTTGTAACTCCGGAAACAGAATGAAAATAAATCTAGTCCACATATGTACCTTGTTCATGAAATCATTCATGTTTATTTTCACGTATATACCTTGTTCATAGAATCAAGTTTATACAAGAAACTCCACCCAAAAAAATTCCAAACTTTTTCTATATATATGCATGCAGAAATAGTTGGGCTTTTATAAAAGTCGAACGTACGTGTCATCGCCTATATTGAAGATCTGCAGTGGGCATAGTTGCCTAGATAAGATGTCAACATATAGCTCCATTATTTATGAAAACAGACGAGACGAGTTTGTGGCACCACGTACTTTAGTTTAAAACTTGATCTAACCTTTTCAAAATATAAATAAGTCGGAACAATAGAATATTGTAGGAGCTGAATCTTGTAGCAGAAATCAAATCTAGGCACTTCAATTTAGTATTTAGTACGTACTGTTCTTGACCACCATAACTGTGCTACTCACAACCTTTTTGTGCAAAATATAAAAATAAAATACTATATTGATTTATATATAATTTTTTTAAACATTGCCCCATAAATATGTTTCTGTAAGAAAAAACTTCACTTATCATTATTATATATATGTTGAAAAATCACCTTATTTTTCCTTACCCGAAACTTTCACAAAACCACCCAGAGATCTCTAAGGAGGATTCTTGAACGAAATGAAAAATAAATGGATAGATTTTTCTAAAGAAAACAAAAAAAATGTGGTGCCTAAAACATATACATATATACGAAGTCCTCTCCTTTGAAAACACAGAAGCTTGATTAGTTTGTACAATTAATGTCTCCCAGCGTTGATTATGCAGCATCCAGCCTTTGGTGCGCAGAAAGCAGCATTGAAGACGCTGAAACTGAATATGTATTGTCTCTGTCCTCTAACCAGATAGATGAATGTTTGAATGACTTGCTGAAGAGGGAGATTCATCATTTGCCTTGTTCTCATTATCTCACCAGACTCAGAAATGGAGAGTTGAGTTTCAGGAATGAGGCTGTTGATTGGATCCAAATGGTAATTAATTTGATACTCTTTTTGTCCCTTAACTTTACGTTTATATCATATGTTGCTTCTTTTTCACAGGTCGGAAGATACTACAGTTTTGGACATGTAACTGGATATCTATCTATAAACTACTTGGACCGCTTTCTTTCTGCTCACGACTTACCTGTAAGTTGTATTAACAACCTTAAAACACATCTTTCTTTCAACCGTCGTCAACCTTTCAGTTGTTGTTTTGTGATGTAACAAGGATAAGGCTTGGGTGATGCAATTACTCGCTGTTGCCTGCTTATCTCTAGCAGCCAAGATGGAAGAAACACAATTTCCACTTTCTCTAGATTTACAGGTCAAATATCATTTAAAATTTCCAACTAGATGGATCAGAAAGATCTTTGCTTGATTTTGACATGGGTTTTGCACATTTATACAGATCGGAGAATCAAGATTTGCGTTTGAAGCTAAGACGATCGAGAGGATGGAGCTTCTTGTGCTGACCACACTTGACTGGAGAATGCAGTCTGTGACCCCATTTTCCTTTTTGGACTACTTTCTATGTAGAATATGCAGTAATCAAATGCCTCCAACATGCTTCTTTTCCAAAGCAACCCAACTCATAGCACGTATCGCCAAAGGTAACAAATAAATAACCCTATTCAAATTGCTATCTTTTCAAAATATAAGTTATATTTCCCACATCGTAATGCAGGAATTGACTTTTTGGAATTCAGACCATCAGAGATCGCAGCTGCAGTGTCGATCTGCGTCGCACTTCAAACTAACACAGTAGCAGACTTTTACACCGCAGTTTCTGTACTCATCAACTGTGACCAAGTAAAAAAGGTAATCCAATAATGATAATTTGCTTTTTATTTTATTTTAATCTGTTTCTTATGATTTCTTCATTTCATTCCAAAACGCTGTACCCTGGTTTTGTATTGCAGGAAGTCGTGGCCAAGTGCTTTACAAAGATCCAAGATTTAGCAATATTGAGCTATAAAACTAACGATGAAAGTGCAGCTCACAATTTGAAGAGGAGAAAGTTCATGTACTTGTGATTTCTTCTATACTAAAAATATTTTACACCATGTGTGGACGTTCATTGTGATAATATTGGCAAAAAAAATCATTGTTTTTCTTGTCACTACGTAAATTATTTCAATAAAACACAGTTTACTAATTCAGTTTCATTAACTATTTATTGTTTATAATCATCTTTTGGGTTGATGGGCTATTCAAGCTAATTGAATGTCTAGTGTTTTATATGGACCGATAATCAAATTTTAAATGTAAATAAAATAAATAATTTTTTTTGAAAAATTGAATTTGACTCGGCTCATTTATAAATGAAGTGAGTTTGAACAGGTTAACTCTCAGTCTCATAAGTGCGTCTTACAAGACATGGATGTACATATCTAGTTTTAGTATTCTACCTCATACAATACACTATAGTCTACATATAGTAATTAACTGGGCAGTTAATTTTCTAAAATGCACTTTTCCTAAAAAAGAAAACTACTCATTGAGCTCTAGAATTATGATCCATAATTCCAGGTGAAAAATCTGCAATATAGCCTTCTTCCTTGATCCCAAATTAGTTCATCTATATCGTTAGCTGAGCAGGAAGGTAGTCTTGTTGAGCAGATGGTCCAGCAGCTACATCAGCTGCACCAATTCCTTGCATCCATAATCCTTGTTGTTGTTGTGGCCTAATTCACAATAATCCAGCATAATTAATCACCATAATCACAGTTTAATTTAATTTCATTAATGCTAATTAATGGTGAATGGTAGAAGAAGGTTCTTACCCGTTGAACAAATCGTGTAAGAGCTCCTCGTCCAAGAAGACGTCATTGTCATATGCCAAGGTAGCAAATGGATCAGCTGTGGGCGCTTGCGGGATCGGCTGAGCTGTCATTTGAGGAAGAGGTGGCAGTATAAAGGAGGAGTGTTGCTGATATGGCAACTGCTGATGAGCTGTCCTAGATGGCAAGTTATTAGGGTAGCAAGAATGTGACGAAACGGGAATAGTGTTGTAATGAGATTGGGTAGAAACAACACCAATTGTGTCATTTTTAACAACAAGGGGATTATTCTTTGTGTCGTTTTTGAGTACAAGGGGATTATTCTGCCTTCTGTACTTTTGAAGATGACTTGCTACACTTTCTCTAGAAAGTTCTGGAACATTCATCATCTCCACAATCTTCTTAGGCATTACCTTCTCTGGGCCTCCCAACTGTATAACAGCTTGAGTGAACTTCTCTTGCAAGCTTCCATGCCACCTCACCCTCTGCTTCTTCTTCTTCCTGCTAAGCTCCGATTCAGACCAATCTGAAGACGAATCATCTCCATTCTTCGAATACGAATCATCGCCACTGTTAATCACAGATTTAAAACAATCTGAAGCAGCTTCCCTAAACCTTCTTCTATACACATGTTTCCATAAAGTCTCGATTTCAGCGGGAGATACTGGTTTCGAGATAACTTCATCAGCTCCTTGAAGAACTCCATTGATTAGCGTTGATGTATCCTCTAAACCAGAAACTAAAACAATAGGTATGTTTTCGATCTTCATGATGTCGACTATAAAAGTCAGGACATCAATGTCGTTGCATGTATCACTGATCATCATATCGAAGCTTTTGGGGTTCTGCTTTAGGGTTTCAAGGGCTTCCGTTGCTTTCGCTACTTGCATTACTGCAAAATCCACAAAATCAATAAATGTATTCAACAAATTAACCATATACAATCTATCCTATCACTTCAATTTCAAAGAAAAACCTGGTAACGAGAAAATTATAAACCCTAACCAGCATTATGGAGTGGATCAAAGTAACGAAATCAAGATTTTAGATAATTACCAATTACAGCGTTTCATCTGAGTGATGATCTTGACATAAACGGGGTCGTTGTCAACGACAAGAACGCGCAATTTCTCTGAAAAAGGGATGAATTTGAATTCATCTGCCATTGACCGAGTCTAAGGTTTTTTTTCTTAGGAATACTTGTATTCTAAGGGTGTGTTTAGTTGTAGATGGGCTTATTTTGGGGTTTTTAATTTAAATGAGGTTATTTGAGGTTATAGCTTATATTTGAGTTTTTAATCTAAATGAGGTTATTTGAGGTTCTTTGTTATTTGGTGTTTAGTTGTGTATTTTTTTGGGAATTATTTTTTTGTAAAAAGACACATATTAAAATATAATCTCGTATAACCTTGAGGATAGAAGGTTATATTTCGGGGTTTATAAGCTCAAATAAACCACCCAGGTTATTTTAATAATCTAAAACTAAACACCTACAAATTATAGCCTCATGAAAAATAAGCTAAAATAACCTCCAATAAGCTCAAACTAAACACACCCTAAGTATGCGGAGCATCCGTTTAAATAGGTCTGTCTGGGCCCTTTAGGGAGCACGCATAGGGAGTAGCGTAAGGTTTTTTTTTCGAATATTTTTTTACATAATTTTTATATAATTTTGTTTTAAATGAAAAAAAATGTTTTTTTTCGAATTTTCTAACTATAAATAAAATTCACTAAATAAAATTCAGATTATTTTTATAAAATTAAAATATCGTACTTAATTTATGATTTTTAACTTATTAAAAAAAAATTAGCAAAATTTAATAAGTTAAAAATCTTGTAATTTTGATCCGATACGAAAAATTATCAAATGTATGTGTTCTAAATATAATTGTGTAAATAGTGTCATCCACATTAGAATATTAGAGGGGGAAATGGGTAAGTAGGCCCTTTTCATAAATTTATGTAGTTATGAGGCCCATAATTAATTGTGCACACAAAGTAGACCCCTATTTTTTATTTATAAAGATTAATTAGAAGGGCTACATGGTAATTTCAAATTCAAAAGTTCAAGCCCAATTAAATTTAGGAAGCTCAGGCCCAGTTTGAATTTAAGAAGCTTAGGCCCAATTCGTAATTACACAAAGTTCAGCAAAAATATAAATTTCATAATTACACAAAGCCCAGCAAAAATATAAATTTCGTGATTACACAAAGCTTTCGTGATTACACAAAGCCCAGCAAAAATATAAATTTCCTACACAAAGCCCAACAAAAATATAAATTTCGTGATTAGTGGGTTTCGAACTAGGGATGACAGGTCCTCCCTCCCACCCTTTAACCAGGTAGGCTAATTAAACATGGTAATCTATTGTTATTTTTTTTAAAGTTATACTTAATGTCTACTTACATAACCTATTGTTACACAAACAGAACGTTTGATTTTACAAAAAATTGTGATAACCCAAGACCTTTTTCGAATTACACAAGTCGTCTCGATTTACACAAAAACCTATATATTTACACAAACAGTCAATTTTATTTACACAAGCCGATCTAATCCATATCATTTTAATTTCACAAGCTCTATCGATTTTATTTACACAAGTTCTACGATTTTATGTACACAAGTCCTATCGACTTTATTTACACAAGCAGATCTAATCCATATCGATTTTATTTATTCAAGCCCTATCGATTTTATTTACACAAGTCCTACGATTTTTTGTACACAAGCCTTATTTACTTCATCCACACAAGTCCTGTTGATTTTTATTACACAAGTCAATCGAATTACACAAAGGAACGTCGAATTGAATTTGTACACAAGTCCTATCGAGTTTGTACACGAGCCTCGATTTACACAATATTTACCGCATTTACACAAAGTCGGCGTTTTTTGTTTATTTGGCTTGGCCAACAACTGTTTAGGGTTTACAGATCTTAATAAAAAATAGGGGTGTTTATAATCTTTTAATTTTAACCATTTTTCCTTATGAAATTTGAAAGTACCAAAAAGCCCTTTAATTAATCTTTAAAATTTTAGCATAAAAATCAAGGGGCCTATTTAGTTTTTGTTTAACCTAAAGGGTCTTAATGCCCCATTTTTCTCAATATTAGATTGAAGATTTTACGATTACATTTGGACCATATTTGTAGGAGTAATGGATTGAGAATCGGACAATAAATCAATAATAGTTCTTCAATACACGTTCTAGAGAAAGTGTAGCCAGTCTCGATTTAGAACAATCTGAAGCAGCTTCCCTAAACCTTCTTCTATACACATGTTTCCATAAAGTCTCGATTTTAGCGGAGATACTGGTTTCGAGATAACTTCATCAGCTCCTTGAAGAACTCCATTGATTAGCGTTGATGTATCCTCTAAACAGAAACTAAAACAATAGGTATGTTTTCGATCTTCATGATATCGACTATAAAAGTCAGGACATCAATGTCGTTGCATGTTTTCGATCTTCATGATATCGACTATAAAAGTCAGGACATCAATAGGTATGTTTTCGATCTTCCTGCTCTTTCACCCTCATCTGGTGATATCATAAAGACGACTGGGGATTTCGTAAGCCCAAATGGCATCACTACAAACTCGTAATGGCCATATCTGGTTCTTTCCTCCATGTTACTTTGGTGGACATAGTATTGCTGGAGATGTTTTCCCTCCATGCCCGTGGTTATGTTGATGAGGTTTTGGCTAGAGGTGTTTTTACTCTATGCCCTGGATAGTATAGTGATCTTACAGCTGGAGATGACGAGTTCCTCCATGCCCATGTTTGAGTTTATAGAGAGAGTTATACCTCGGCTTTTGAGTCCGAGAGGTTTGAGGATGTTACAAGTTTCGGGACGAAACTTGTTTTTAGGTGGGTGAGGTGTAAGAGCCTTAGCCTTTGGAGCCACTTTTGGCCTTAGCCGCCCCTGCGTGTGAGTAGAGCCGCCCCTGCGGCTCCCCTGTTGTTCCGCCCCTGCGGCTCAGGGAACCGCCCCTGCGTTTTCCGACGGCTGCTGCCGGTTTTGTTGACTCCTTTGACCCGTGCTTTACCTTTGCCTTACTTCTTTCTCTTCCTTGCTGAGCAAGGGTTTCCTTCTTCACTTTTCACTCCAGCCCTTGCACGTCCTCCTTGCTTCTCCTTCCTCCACCTTGATCTTGTGTTGTTTCTCCTTGAGTTTGGAAGAGTGGTGTGGCTTGATGTTGATGCTGATGATGGATGTGTGTATGCTGAGCTTGGAGGCCAGCTTTTGAGGTGTGTGATCTCCCCCTGCAGCCTAGGACCACAAGAGTGGTAAGTGATCTTGCTTCTTCTTCTTTCTTTCCTTGATTCCTTCTTCCTAGCTTAGGATTAGATGCATGTTTAAGGGTGTTGATGTTGGTATGTGTATGTATATGTATATGCTTGGTTTTGGTGAAGAGAAGACATGAGTTGATCACGAGAATAGCCGAAGAGGAATCGCGGGTTCACGTTCTGCACAGACGCCGCCCCCGCGCCTGGAAGCCGTCGCCCCTGTGGACGCTGTGCCGCAGCGCCCGCGCCTTGCCTGCATTGCCAGCATCCTTTGTTACCGCGCCCGCGGCTGAGTTCCGCCGCGCCTGCGGGTTGCCTGCTCCGCCCCTGCGTCTCTTGTGTCACGCAGGTGCGTCTTGTCCCGGATCTACCTAGAGTTAGGTAGATCCTTTCCTTTCCTAGTATGAGCGGGTTAGTAGCATGCTAGGTACGTGTATGAGGATAAAATGATGAAGATGTGATATATTTGTATGCCAGTTATGGCTTTGAGGTTTACGAGTTAGGATACGATCCTTATGGATCCCTTGGGTCTAGGTGTGACCCCTATGTTGGATATGAGTTTAATATATGTTGTGATGCCTTGTTTAGGCAGTGTTGATCTCCAGAGTTGGAGCTGTTTGGGTTTGGGACTTCGAGGTTGAGGTAAGTATATATGACTTACTTAGCTTCTATCCATATATTGGATGTGTGCATGAGTGGTGTGTGCTATATGATTGATAGCCCGAGTTATGTTGATTAAATACCTATGGTTTAGCGACTGCCCATTGTAGGGCCGTGACAACTTGTCCTTTCATCCCGTTAGGAGTTTGGAGGTTCTCTTCGGGCAAGCCAGTCTAGCTCAATGGGCCGGCCACCTGCACCACTCCCATAGGGTACACGGGAGGTGGGACCGGATCTCCACTCTAGCTGGCACCATTCCCGAGAGGCGAGGGTTATATTCCTCGTGTCACATACGTTCATGTTGTATATATATATATACGCTTGAATGATTGGACGTTATAAAGATAATAAATGTGTGATAGCATGGTGATGTGTTTATGATTCATTGGTGTGTGATTGTGCTTATGCATTTTCTTATATATGTGTATGGTTAGCTAACGGTTTTATACCGTGTTGTAGATCCTTTGCAGGTTAGGAGAGCTGCAGAGTGATCCAGAGGGGTGATCTGTTGAGGGCTCCGTACACTGGGTCGTCCTCGTGGGATGGGATCTTTTGATCATGTATATGATTATGTTTTGTTGTACTCAGCAGTACTTGTATAAACCTTTCGATACTTTTATAACAGTTTGATGTTTTGTATTTAATCTATTGGTGCCTTGTAGTAAGATTCAGTGAACTTGTTGTCAGGCTAGGGTCAGGATCCATTGTGAGATCTTAGCCCAGTAGCACCTCGAGTCCTACGGATTTGGGGTGTTACACCAGATATGGACACTACGAGTTTGTAGTGATGCCATTTGGGCTTACGAATGCCCCAACAGTCTTTATGGAGTTGATGAACAACATCTTCATCGACTTCTTGGATCAGTTTGTAGTAGTCTTCATAGATGATATTTTGGTGTACTCTCACAGCCGAGAGGAGCATGCAGGGCAGCTGAGGACTGTGTTACAGGTTCTACGAGATAGAGAACTTTATGCTAAGTTCTCTAAGTGTGAGTTTTGGATGCCAGAGGTAGCATTCCTGGGTCATATTGTTTCCGCCGAAGGGATCAAGGTTGATTCGGCGAAGATTGAGTCAGTAGCAGCTTGGACGACACCGATGAACGTCAAGGAAGTACGTAGCTTTTCTTGGCCTAGCCGGTTATTACCGACGCTTTGTGGAGGGATTTTCTGTGAATGCCCGTCCACTGACGAGTCTGCTGAGGAAGACTACCAGATTTGTATGGTCTGACCAGTGTATGCGGAGTTTTGAGGAGCTGAAGAGACGTCTGACTTCCGCTCCTATCTTAGCACAACCAGAAGGCACAACTGATTTTGTGGTATATAGTGATGCATCCAAGCTAAGCTTGGGATGTGTGTTGATGTAGAGAGGCAGGGTGATTGCATATGCGTCTAGACAGCTAAAGACGTATGAGGAGGACTACCCGACTCATGATCTGGAGTTGGCAGCAGTAGTTCATGCCTTGAAGATCTGGAGACACTACTTGTATGGTGCTACATGTCAGATCTTCACCGACCATAAGAGTCTGAAGTATATTTTCACGCAGCGAAAATTGAATAACCGCCAACGTAAGTGGTTTGAGCTGATTAAGGACTTTGACCTGGAGATTCTGTACCATCCGGGGAAGGCGAACGTTGTCGCCGACGCCTTGAGCAGGAAGACGCCTCTAGAGAAGGCGATTGCGAGGCTGACAGTTCAGCCTCAGTTGCAGAGATATCTGATCTGGTTAGAGTTGGATGTCCAGTTTCCTGATGAGGATGCCCAGTTGAGTACTTTAGAGGTTCTCCCTGATCTGTTGAGTGAGATCCAACATAAGCAGGGGACCTGCCCGACATTGACGAGGAATCGAGAGAGGATGTCCTGGGATGAGGCACCACAGTCCCTTATAGGAGCAGATGGAGTGTTGAGACGCCGCGTTCGCGTCTGTGTACTCGCTGATGCGGATTTACGACAGAGGATATTACAGGAGGCTCATTGTATGCCTTATTCAGTGCAACCAGGTACGAGTAAGATGTACTAGGATTTAAGATGTTCATATTGGTGGGGAGGGCTGAAGCCCGACGTGACCAGATTTGTGGCACAGTGTGCGACTTGTCAACAGGTCAAGATCGAGCATTTCAGACCTGGAGGTGAACTCCATCCACTGCCTGTTCCACGGAGGAAGTGGGAGGATGTCACCATGGACTTTGTGACTAGGTTGAGACCGAGCAAGAGCTTTGATGCCATATGGGTTATAGTGGACAGACTGACGAAGACGGCACGTTTTATCCCTATTCGGGAAATGTGGCCAGTGAGCAGATTAGCTGAGGAGTACACTAGACAGATAGTGAGACTCCATGGTGTACCGAGGACGATCGTCTCAGACAGAAATGGACGATTTACCTCGAGGTTCTGGAAGCAGATTCAAACTGTCCTAGGGACGAGTTTGCACTTCACTACTGCGTTCCATCCTCAGACAGATGGTCAGTCAGAGAGGACCATTCATACACTGGAGGATATGTTGCGAGCTTGTGTGTTGGACTGGGGACAAGTGTGGACGGATCATCTCCCACTAGTTGAGTTCTCATACAACAACAGCTGGCATGCATCTATTGGGATGGCCCCATATGAGGCACTGTATGGACAAAGATTTCGTACCAGAGCAGTGTTAGTGGTTTGACACTTGATCAGATTCAGGATGATATGGCTCGTGTAGCACTGATTAGAGAGCGGATGCTGACTGCACAGAGCCGTCAGAAGTCGTATGCAGATAGAAGGCGTAGACCCCTAGAGTTCAGAGTAGGAGCCCATGTGTGGCTGAGAGTGTCCCCGACACGAGGTGTTAGACGTTTTGGCATTAAGGGGAAGTTGATTCCCCGATATGTCGGACCGTTCGAGATTCTGGATCGGGTTGGGAGCACAACAGATTAGCTTTGCCTCCGAGATTAGAGGGTGTTCACCCTGTATTTCACGTGTCTCAGCTGAGGGAGTACATACTAGATCCGAGACACATTGTGAGTTATGATGATTTGGTGGTTGAGCCGGACCACACTTTTGTTGAGCATCCGATTGCAGTCCTAGAACGAGGTATGAGACGCCTACGTTCGAAGGACATTCCTTTGCTGAGGATACATTGGTCGAGACGAGGACCTGATGAGGCTACATGGGAGACTGAGGATAGTATTCAGAGGAACTATCCAGAGTTCTATGCCGAGATAGATGTACATGTAGGATCGACGAGTAGATCTTAGTACTATCTTGGTGAGTGATGTGATTACGTGCTTATATGCTTGTATGCTATGATGTGTTTATTTTCGTACTAGCTATGTATGATGTGTGATCTTATTAGATCTTGTTGTGCTAGTACGATTACTGTTTATAGTTGGAGATGACTCTTTCCTCCATGCTATTGTGATATGATTAGGGTTCAGTTGGAGATGTTTATTCCTCCATGCTATTTTGATGGACATAGTCTTGCTGGAGATGTTTTAATTTCCTCCATGCCCTTCTGTTATGAGTATGATATGGCTAGAGATGTATTTCCTCTATGCCCTTGTGATGTGATTATAGTATTGGCTAGAGATGGATTTCCTCTATGCCTTGGACAGTATAGTGATCTTATCACTGGAGATGACGATTTCCTCCATGCATGTGTTTGAGGTTATAGAGAGAGAGTTGTACCTCGGCTTATGAATCCGAGTTATTTGAGGATTTTCCAAGTTTCGGGACGAAACTTGTTTTTAGGGGGGTGAGATGTAAGAGCCTTAGTCTTTTGGAGCTGCGACCCCTTATCCGCCCCTGCGGGTCCGTGGAGCCGCCCCTGCGGCTTACGCAGTGTTCCTCCCCTGCGGCCAGGAATTTTCGCTCCTGCGGTTTCCTGCGGCTGCAGCTGGCTTTGTTGACCCTTTGACCTGTGCTTTACGTTCTCTTCCTTACCTTCTTCTTACCTAAGGATCAAGGGTTTCCTTCACTTTCTCCGGCCATTTCCCGTTCTTCTTCTCTCTTCTCCTTCTCCTTGATCTTGTGCTTGGTTTCTTCTTGATTTGGAAGAGGTTTTGTGTGGCTTTTGTGGAGGTTGAGGTTGTATGTTGTTGTTGCTGAGCTTGGGAGCTAGCTGAAGTGGTTGTGTTGAGTTTTTTCCTCATGTGTAGAATCTCAGCAGTAGGTAAGCTCCATTCTTCTTCTTCTCTTCTTTCTTTCTTTGATTCCATCTTCCTTAGCTTAGGATTAGATGTATTGAATGTATATTGATGTTAGAATGTGTATATATATGTATGTGTGTGGCTTTAGAATGATAAAGACGTGAAATCGTCAAGTGGAGAGCCGAAGAGGAATCGCGGGATCACACTCTGCACTGTCGCCACCCCGCGTTCCAGTGTTGCCGCCCCTACGGAAGATTGTCACCGCACCCGCGTCCAGAAGCCGCCGCCCCCGCGGCCACGGTCACCGCTCCTACGCTAGTGTGCGGCCGTGCCTGCGGTTTGCCTTGCTTCGCCCCTGCGTCCCTCTTGTCACGCAGGTGCGTCTTATCCCGGATCTACCTAGAGTAGTGTAGATCCTTTCCTTTTCTAGTATGAGCGGGTTAGTAGCATGCTAGGTATGTATAGGAGGATAGAATGATAATGAGTATGATATAGATATATGTCGGTCATGGCTTTGAGGTTTAGTAGATTATCGAGATTTATAAGTTGGATATGATCCATATGGATCCCTTGGGTCTAGGTGTGACCCCTTTGAGTGATAGGAGATTGATATCTCGTTATACCTTGTTATTAGGCAGTTCTATCCTCCAGATTGGAGTGGATCGTGTTTGGGAGTTGATCGTTGTTGAGATTACTCTGAGGTTGAGGTAAGTCTATAGGACTTACTCAGCTACCATCCTTATATTGGATGTATGCATGAGTGGTGTTTGATATATGCTTGATAACATGCGTTGTGATGATTACCGACCTATGGTTTAGTGACTGCCCATTGTAGGGTTGTGACAACTTTGCCCTTACATCCCGCTGGGAGTTTGGAAGGTTCTTTGCGGACAGGCCAGATCTGGAAGTGGGACGGACACCTATCACTCCCTTAGGGTACACGGGAAAGTGTTACCAGATCACCACTACAGCTGGCAACATCCCCGAGAGGCGAGGATTATATTCCTCGTGTCACATATGTTCATATACATATTTATATATGATTTGAGTGTTGTACTATTTATATAAAGATAATGAACCGGGTAAATGTGTGATAGCATGATGAGGTGTTTATTATTCCATGATGTGTGATTGTGCCTATTCATCTTCTATATATATGTGTATGGTTAGCTAACGGTTTTATACCGTGTTGTAGATCCTTTGCAGGTTAGGAGAGCTGCAGAGTGATTCAGACGGGGTGATCCGCTGAGGGCTCCGTACACTGGGTTTTATGCGAGGGTTATGGGACATTTCATGTGTACAGTTGTATGTTTTAGTTGTACTCAGCGGTACTTTTGTATTACCTTTTATATATATATATATATATATATATATCAGTTTTATGTTTTGGATTTAATCTATGTGTGCCTTGTTGTAAGATCCAATGAACTTGTTGTCAGACTAGGGTCAGGATCCATTGTAAGATCCTAGCCCAGTAGCGCCCCGAGTCCTACGGATTTGGGGTGTTACAGTTTTAAGGGCTTTCGTTGATTTCTGTTGGGGGGTAAGGAAGAAAAAGAAACTATCCCACAAGTACAAAAACCTCCACGTCTTTGACCAGGCGGCGGATATAAAAGATAACCCGTCGAAAAAGAAAAAAAAAATTGTGGGCGAGTTGTATCAAAAAAAAATATTCTCGACCCGAAAAAGAAAAAATGTGTCAAGTGTTAACTAGTTCAGGTAGTTAACACTCTAGGGGGAGTTTTGGGATGCAGGGAAGAAAAAGAAACTATCCAACATCGACAATACGAAAGCATGTGAACTACCATATAAGTACAAAGGAAATGTGTAAAGTGTTAACTAGTTCAGGTAGTTAACAATCTAGGGGAGTTTTGGCATGTAGGGAAGAAAAAGAAACTATCCCACATCGACAATACGAAAGCATGTGAACTACCATATAAGTACAAATGCTACTCCTCCTCCTGTTGTCAATTGCTTTAGTATGTAACCCGAGCGTTTGTGTCTTTGACATACTACTTGCGTTACTGCAAAATCCACAAAATCAACAAATTAACCATATACAATCGATCCTACCACTCGATTAAAACCCTCGGTAACGAGAAAATTATAAACCCTAACCAAGTTAAAAACATCGAGTTAGAAGTTAGACGGACAACATACTGTGCCGCTAACCCTTTTTAAATAGCAAATTTAATCCTCCTAAACACTATATTTGAAATTCTGAATGTATATCCGCTTGAGATATATAATAGTAGACAAATTAATTATTTTATGACAAATTTTTACTTTAAAATAATGTATGTAGAGGTCTTTACTTATGGTATTAAATCATTAATAAATTTATCAGATATTTACTTACGATATTAATTATATGTAGAAAGTATTATATCAATTTTTAACTCACCTTAGGTAACATAATAATATCATTAATTGTATCGGTAATTTACGTTTTCTCTGTAAGTACATATTCTTACGAAAATTTTCAGGAATGACATAACACACTTCACATTTCAATCGAAATTGTTAAAAGTCGATTTAAATTCCAATATCACGCCTATTATAGTAAAATTGTTTCAATGTTATTCAAAAACAATAACGATCGAAATGTTCACATTTTAATCGAAATGAACATATTTAATTTGAAATACAAGGTATACATTCGACATTTGACATACGACCGAAATTAGTAGAATAAACACTATTTTGATCAAAATTTCACTATTATGATGAAAGTTAGTAGAAAAAAAACACCATTTCGATGGAAATGAACATATTTTGATTAGAATGCTCGAAATTCGATGAAAAACTTTGATCGAAATTTCACTATTACGATCAAAATTAGTAGAAAATTCATTATTACAAAAAAATACATTAGACATTTAACATACGACCGGAATTAATATATTTCGATCAAAATTGCACTATTACGCTCGAAATATAAATTATCTAGAACAAAGACGATCGGAATGCGAAAATTTTGATAGAAATTAAAATATCACTACTAAAAAACCCTAAAAACATAACGAAATCAAACTAGTAGAAAAAAAAAACCCTCAGTCATTTTTTTAATGATTGATTAGTGAAATAAATTTTGTTATAATATTACTTACATCGGGCTTCGGGTTAGAAGGTAGGCTGACAATTACTAAACAATGCTTAAAGCAAATAAATTTGTTACCAATTATGTTATTATATTTACTGAAAGTGGATTTTTTTAAAAATTTTAATCCAGTGTATCACACTCATGAACACTTATAGTGTACTAATATTTTAAACGTTGATTTATTAATTAAACGTCTCTAAGAATTTCCTACTCTCTACTCAGTTATATATTCTCACTAAAACCTGAACCTATATATATATATATATATGATATCAACGTTCAAAAATTTACCTTAAAGTTGTTCGGATATGAGAGTGGTTGTCTACGCCGGCTAAGGTTAAGCAAAAGTAGGTCAGATCAAGAGAACTAAACCAAAACCAACATTTTCGGTTGGAACCGAACTACAATAATAAGTTCGGTTGGTGGTTTAGTATTTTGGGATTTTCGGTTAGCGGCTGTTCCGAACCAAAGCCGCGGTTTGAACCGAATTTTTTTTAAAAAGAAACGGGTCTAGGGGTCTGAATGTCCGAAATATGTCGATATTAGAACCAAAGATAAGTGTCAAATTTAGTTTCTTTCTAAAAAAAAGCTTCTCTCTAGTTGTTACCTTGTTGTGTTTGCTAGATAGTTTACACTAGTGTTTTGTAGTGTAAATTAGTGTTTTCATTTTTTGGTTGTTGGGTTGGAGTAGTGTAAACTAGTGAATCGTGTTTATTTTGAGTAATACCAGGTGCATCTACAACCTTCTCTCACCTGGAATTGAGAATCACTGAGATCACTTCCAAGGACGAGGACACGACGTTAGAGGAGATGCTAGAGAGTTGTTGCCAGGGAGGCAAGTTCAGAGTTGTTGAGACCTATGACATGATCAGAGAGAGCATGGGGAGACGGTTGACTAGCACAAGATAGTCTAGGATGCGGGCAACACGCCCAAGCATTGTTTTATACTTTGGATGACGATTCTTGATCGTCTTTCTACAGGAGATAGAATGCATTTCTTGGAGATTGACCCCACATTCGGCCTAGAGAGTGAGTCTCATGACCACTTGATCTTAGGTTGTACGTATGCGAGAGAGGTATGGAGACAGATTTGTCATGCATTCCGGATGCCTGGAGACATGTATACGAGAGCCGGTGTCCTGACCTACCTTCTCAGTTCTGCATTAGGAAGGAGCTGAACGAGTAGATCACGCATATATGCCTTCTCTGCAACGGTGTACTACCTATGATAGTCTAGGAATGCTCTGGTATTTTACCGGAACAGGATATCCATTGATGTCCTGGTCCGGACGATTAGAGGCCACATCTACACACTGCTTTATGAGTGTCCCTTTCTGCTGATGGCTTTGCCGAAGGTGGAAGGGTCTTATGAACAATACTATGAGTTACTTTTATTATTCAGTATAAAGTAGATGGTATGTTCAAGATGCTTGCATGCTTATCTAGAGTACTTGAGTACTTCCTAGCCTTTATGCTTATCATTGATGTTCTTGTGTTTTGCGGGCTTAGCTAGGACGTACTATTCTGGTCCTAGTTAAGTCCTATTTTCCCTTACAATTGAATCCGATCTTTTTTTTCTCTTTCCCTCTCATACCATCAATTTCTTCCGTTGTTTGGAATCTGTTGATACAAAAAACTAATTGTTGAGGAACTGTTTCGTTCGTCGATTTTGCTTGACCCGAAGATTCCGATTGGGAATTTTACCGTTAGCTTTGTTTGGATCGTCGATTTTGGTTGGTAAGTCAAATATTTGCTCTCTTCTTGATCAACATTGGGCAAAGTAGAAATTTTTACTTCATTCTAATGAATCCTACGACAATAATATTCCTACCACTTAAACCAAGAAACATATTCCAAGCAGTGAAGCGGCACTTGAAAATTAGTTGCATCCTGTTCAAACACCTTATTTACATGATTTGTACCCATATGTGATGATGATCTACTGTTACTTGTTTGAGTAAATTTTAGGTTGTTGCTCCCAAATATGGTAATTATCCTGAAGCTCAACAAACAGGAGTTGTGAAGAGGCACATGGTGGCTGGTCAGGTAATTGATCGGCTGCGGTTAGGTCTTACTCGGTCATTGAGATAATATAGCTACCTACCACATTTCTGTTGAACAATGTATTTGGTTTTTGCATGATGTTGAAGTATCTTACTCTCATGCCTATATTGGTGGAGTGGATTTTGTGTTATTGACAATCATATGTTCCATGGAGTATATATGGAAGAAGTAGGCTGGTAATTTGGTTAGTGATGGCTAATTCCTACTGTATAACTTATATTCGACTTCCAGAGTTCAAACTTGATATTCTTTTTTTTGCAATTTTATGTGATCTGTCTTTGTTGTTGAGCAGGAGAAAATGACTTCATGAAACTTTTTCTTGAATCTCAAAATGGGCAGTGATCTCCTCCTTATAGCAGCTGGTGAAAAGGTTTGTCATTGTCTCAGTGCACTTGTTTTGTTGATCTTCTTCGTTTGTTATTCAACAACACAATAGGTTTCTTTTGTAGTCTGTTAATTTAGATGATTAATTTGATACTCTAATGCAGATTGGGATACCAAATACGACTTAATTAAAGGTGATCTTTGCATCCTAATTTTTTGCTTCATTTTTAATGGAAATATCCCTGTTTTTTTATAAACTTGGGATGCAGAATGTGTCAATTTACGTGATTTGACTTATTCCTGGTTTTCTATAAAGTAATCAATGGGATTACTTGTTGGTTTGAATTCCATGTTCTTAGACTAGTTATATAAAAACCTCAATTCTTAATATTTAAGTCTGGTAAAGATTGAATTCTGTTCATTTCTTGTTTGCACATTGCCAAACAGTTTCTTTGAACGAGCTTTAGGAACAAATCTTAGCATTAGTAGTTCATCTGAAAAGCTACGCATGAAAATTAAGTCGCATTTGAGATTAAGTTTATGATTGTGAGTATTTGATTATATAAGAGGTTTAGAGGAATGAACACAAAATATGTGGCTTAGTCACGCAGTTCACGAGCCCTTGCTTTCAGGGATGCACAGCTAGCAATATTCACGAGATGTGCCTCATCACTTGAGCATCTGTCTGAAAATTGTTGATGCGTCTTAAATCTTAATGTAGTTGTTCTACTTCTAATGTAGTCTTTGGTTTTGACATTATCTTTCTTATGGACTTTGGCTCAATGTTCTTGCGCTGCCTAATTATTTATAATAAATTATAACACAAACCATTTTTGTGATACAAGAAGGCGAAATTCCGACAGAAGACCCAGACTTGTACATGTCTCAAAATCCGGGCAACTTCGTGCCCGATTCGACCTGGACCACGTTCTTGAAGATGCTCCCGCATCACAATGGTTTGCCTCTCATCAACCGCTAGATTGAAAGTTACTGAGTTGGAAAGCACGGTCTTGGTTTGTCTATGCCCAAGGGTCAAGACTATTTATAGATGTTTACCTCGTTTTATCAATTATCAAAATTTATAAACATATATATGGATTAATACTTTTAATTCATTTATAGTAGGGATTCCTACCTCTTAGATAACTTTTCCCCATACTCGCCTATAATCAAAATTGCTTGCTACCCTTGTTACCTTCGGTATTTCCTTTTAATTAAAATAATTAATTATTATTGTTTCCCAAATCGGAAAAGTCCCTTTGATTCAATACTCGTTTTTACTACATAAGATCTCGTATCCTTGTGGAGAACATCGCTTTATTACGGTAAAACTTACTACGAATAGCTAGCCATGCATTATCACATTCATCAACGGACTAGCTATGCATTGATACATTGGACGAAATCACGAAACCCAAGGCTACAAATCGGTCCAAGTGCTATTATTTTCCAGCCCATAAAAACACATTTAAATTATGGGTTAATTTGTTATTTCTTTTGGCATTTTAAATATTATATTTCAGTCAATGTTATTTTATTTATTTCTTGCATTTAATTTAAATCTTCTAATAAGAAAGCTTAAAGATAGATTTAGAAATCATCTCTTCGAGATGTCTGATGCCTAAGTTTAAGAAGATCTTTTTTCTCGGCGATCTTATTTTATTATTTTCTTAGTTCAAGATCATATCTTATGTAGAATAAGATATGATTCTTCGGGCGAATTATAGAAAGCCCATAGCGATCCACACCCTATAAAGAGGGAGGTCGCGCCTCTTGTTTTTTAAAATGGAACTTGATTAAACACATTGTTATTTTGCGGTATCTACTGTCGTTTTCACGGGTGAAGAGCCAACTTGAGCAAGAGATGTACGTCTTGTTCTCAACTCGCTTGAACTTGTTTGAGTATGTTCTACTTGCTTCGGCGGAGCAGGCGTGCTTTAACTATCCACATATAATCCTTCAAGTGCTCTAGGGTTCTTCAAGAACGCCTATTGTGTTTGGTTGTAGCATTATGGGTTCTACAAAACTTTGTTGTTGTGTTTAGGACTTAGCGACCCATTGTGTCCTAGCGTGCTTCCAGGTCGTTGCTTAAGGTTCGACCTTAATCTATACATTTACGCGATCAATTCCCCCATCAGATCATTATCTTTTTAATTCTCTTTTATTTTTGTCGTCTTTCTATCGAGTCATTTTGGGTGTCAAAATATATGCCATCAATTACGGCTATCCCGCGTATCAACCCTCTAACTCAAACGGACACCCGATCTGTCCTCAACCTAGTTCTCTACTACTAGATACCTTCATCCTCCGGATCAACGTCTTTCTTTCTCCTACGTTGCAACATAACGTTCACATGTCAAGCAAAATGTGCACATACCTTTACTATTTTGCCGTCATGATTTTGTAACTAATACCATATTCTTTGACCTTGCCATGAGCCGAGCCCAATTGACTAGATTCTCTTTATCATGGAAACCCGTGAAGCTCAAACATAACTGAATAGTCCGTGAGTCCTATTTCACTCAAATTACCTACTATTAATGTCTACCTAAGAGAACTAATATTTCCGGTATAATAACAACTAATACTTCGTAAATAAAATCAAATACTAAAATGACTAATTCTGATAATACTATAATAACAAAGTTACTAACGATTAATAACAAATTTTGAATAAAATATATCGAATCACAAACTTACTTGGATGTGAGAAACTCATCGGGGATTGGATATCTGTAATTGTCGAATGAAAACGTGATTTCGTCTTTATTTTTTTCGCCCATTTTTACTTAGTTATAATCAGAGCTTTGAGTAATATACGAAACAAATGGGATATGTATTGTTGATGTTTTGGTTGTATTTATGAACCACTGGTTATCCCAACGGAATACAATTATAGTTGTTGGACAACGTTGCAAACCAACGACTTATAATTTAAATTTCAAACTATTAATTATACAAAATAAATATGACAAAGTAAAAACATTTATTAAGCAAAATAATGATTTTACATATATATAAAATTTAAAGCCTATAATTAAATTTTACTAAATAAAAAGATTATATTGAATTACTAGCGTGCTTGTTGAAATTACAAAATAAATTCAATTTCAAATTATTAATTATACCATATTTTCTTCTATCATATGTATCAAAACTTAAATAAATAATTTCAAAAAAACCTACGCTAGTGACGTGCAACAAGGTTTTATAAATTCAATTTATTAAATATACTTTATTTTCTTCTATAATATCATTGAAAAAAGTTAATAGTATTTTATAAAATATTTAAGATATAAATAAGAATTTTAAAATTTAAATTATTAATTCTTTCATAATTTTATTTTTAAAAAACTAACAAAATATATATGACAATATTGTATAAGATTTTTTGATAAGAATAATTATTATTTTATATGTAGATAAATATTATGTTACTATAATTTCTTTAAATTTCTCACAAAATTTAACAAAATAAATATGATAATATTTAAATAAGAGCATTTCTTAGGCAAAATATTTATGTTATATGTAGATAATTTTTAACATGATAAAATTATAATAAATAAATATGATTATATTAAATGATAGCATTGCTAAACTTTATTTTTATACGTAGATAAGAATAATTAATTTTAGTAAAAATATTTCACGCGATGTTCTGAATCGTAAACTTTTATCGGGGCCCTCCGAAAACACAAATCGAAGACCAAAATATTTTGACAGAGACAAAGAGTTAGGGAAAGGAAAATAGCGTGGCGAGAGGGAAACTGGAAGCCTGAAGAAGGTGCTAAATTTTAACCGACCTGCATCATCCCTTTACTTCGTAGACCATTCCCCTATGCGATGGAGCCCTCCTGATCATTCTCTCTAGTCGCGACTGCTTACCATTGCTTGATTGCCTTTTGTTTTTGGCGTAGCTTCAGCTTTGATCATTGCAGATTTCTTCTGCAGATTCGCCGATGGATTCCATTCCATTTCACGATGGCAACATCGCGGGCCTGATCGACCAACCGCTCAATCGACTTTCGCCATGTACTCTCTCTTCTTCTCTCCCTTCTCCCTCCCTCTCCTGAGTTGTTCCTTTATGGTTTGGTAACTATTAATTGAAATTTCGCCTCTAATTTCTACTATAATCAAAGCGTTCAATCAAAGCTTCTAGTGGTGTCACTTTACTTGATGATTTTTCTTTGAGTTGGTAAATGGTTTGTATGAATTAGGGCTTTGGGAAGCCGTGTGTGTCTGGATACGCATGGTTTGGGGATGGACGATCTAGACGGGGTTTAACAGGCCAGTTAACATTCGATATCCTTCAAGCGTGGAATTTTTACATTATCATTATGAAGGATTTTTTTAATCATACTTATACCGTGAAACTTACATGTCGTCAAATGGGCACTGTTCTGAATCTTGACAAATAATTACTGCGGGAGTATAGAATCTAGTTGTCAGAAGTTAAAGGAACGGAGATGGTCCAAACAATTTATGCTTAACTAGGCATCTAATTATAGGACGTCTGGACGTCCCAAATGTTTTGTAAGGTTAAAACTTGAGTAGTCATCAGCCATCACACAAGTGGTCATTTTCTGCTTACACGATGGTTATCTGCCTATTTGTCCATTGCGTCTAGTTATGGATTTTATGGAATTGGTTATTGTATTTTTAGATGATATCAAGTCCATAGTCTCTGCATAAGTAGAATGCTGTATATGATCTACAATCAGTCTCAACAGTTCCCTACCCTCTCGATTGTTTGAGGGTTCTTATTTTCAGGATGGTAAGCACAGTTTACATATGCATTCATCGATGATCAGAAGGCTCTCACTGGAAAGAGAATTGGAGGTTCGGTTTTATTAGACTCTTATTTTGCTTTTATCGGATTTAATGGCTCTCACTGGAAAGAGAGTTGACAAATGGATAAAGCTTGATAGTATACCATTTAAATTTGCAACTTTTCTTCTTGGATATGTGCCGAGATTTTTTATATGATTTGGTTTTGTATTTTCCTTGAGTTTTTGGTTGAGCTCCCCCCCTTCCCACATGTATATCAAATATATGTATGCATGTATACTTCAGCTGGTTTAGCTAAGTGTTACGTATAAATTTCAGATATTGTAGTTGCGCACTTTGGTAAGTATAGAGGTAAGTGCTGCCAGAAAAAATCTAAAGGCAGCAGCACAAATGGATAAAGTTCCAAAAATGGCACCTTTTATATGTCACTGGCTGATAAAAAAAAAGTTCTTCATTTGTAGTAAAATCTTAGATTTTTTTTTTTGCATACTCATGTTTTGATACACCTTTAATGGTTTTTTAGGAAACTCACTTCTACTTATCCTTTCTTGTTTCCTGTCAGGGACATACAGGTTGTGTGAATACTATTGCTTGGAATTCTCGAGGATCACTTTTAATATCCGGTTCAGATGACCAATGTGTAAGTATCTTGTATTGATTCTTTTGTTCTTTTCTTTGTTTGCATCAATTGATATGAATTAGTCACTAACGCTACCAGACTTGCAAAAGGTGAGAGGTGGAAGATTTTAGAATGGATTGTCTTCTGGACACTAAAGTACTATTCCTTCTTAAATGAGAATAGCTAGTCCTGGGAGCTCAAAATAAGAACGTTTTCTTTTACAACATGCTCATAGTATTAACATTAATATGGTTTGTAGTCAAATGAGAGAGTAGTATCTATGGACTATAAAAGGTTTTGCAGGTGTTTGTAACGATGGTACCTTTCCCATATCTACAGGTTAACATATGGAGTTATTCTACTTGTAAGCTTTTGCATTCCATGGAGACAGGCCATACTGCAAATATATTTTGTACAAAGTTTCTCCCCGAGACATCTGATGATCTTGTCGCATCAGGAGCAGGAGACTGTGAGGTAAATTCGATATAAGGTATTTATGTTTGAGTAGGAGAAAACATCTTTGGCACTGATCCCAATTGTTTTTCAGGTTCGTGTATTTAATGTCGCTCGCTCAAGTGAGAAGAGAGCTGAAATCACCCCCACTACTCCACTGGCTCACTTCCAGTGTCATACTAAAAGAGTTAAAAAGTTAGCTGTAAGATTCTTTGATGACTTTGTTTGTTAGTAGGTTAAAGCTAGCATTGTCAAGTGAAATGCTAATCAGCCAATTATATAACCTTTACTTGTCAGACTTCTGGCATTTGCCTTCAATAAGCTTTCACACTGAGTATTTTTCCCAGGTTGAATTCGGAAATCCTCATGTTGTGTGGAGTGCTAGTGAAGATGGAACATTGAGGCAGCATGACTTACGTGAAGGTTGTTCTTGCCCATCCGCTGGATCTGCTGAAACCGAATGCCGAAATATTTTAGTAAGTCCGGCACCTTAATTTATTGTACCCGATTTACCTAATATGCACTGTGATCACAATTTTTACATACAGTATCCAATGACAGCTTGATCTGCGATGTGGGGAGAAAAGATCCCTGTCTGCTCCACCTAACGGAACTCTTAATCTAAAATCTTGTGAGATCAGTGTAACAAGGCCCCATTTACTTCTTGTTGGAGGCAGGTAAGAAAATTTCAATCCTTTCTTGTCAGGTTGGTTTTGCAAAAGATGGTTCAGCTAGATGTGTTCTAACTCAGTGGGTTAATAATACCACTTTTCATCAATTTGGCAGTGATGCTTTTGCACGGTTATATGATAGAAGGATGCTTCCACCACTCTCCTCAAGTCAGAGAAGACTCTCTCCACCTCCTTGTGTTAACTACTTCTGCCCAATGCATCTCTCTGTTCGTGTGAGTACAGGATACATATGACTGTATTTTTGGATTTTAATATATCCCATCAAGATTTCTCTAGGGAAGATATATTTTCCAAACGGAATTAAAATACTAGCTGACTACAAAGCACAAGCTGAAAGTAACTGAATAAACTTCGTTAAGTCTTTTGAATAAAGACATGTGACATGACCTCCACTAATCAGTGTCAAAATAGGATGAAGTTAGGTTGAATCCTGTTAAAAACCTTATCTCAAAGATATGTCTAAAACATTTTTACGGTGAAGTTAGGTTAAATCAGAAGGTAGGTCTTCCTTCATTGTCATGCTTGGAAAACTGGTGGTGCTAAACCCGATTCCTATAAGATTTTTCTGAACTATGGACTGTGTATGGTGTGGCAAAAGTGCTAATGTGTAGGGTTTTGCACTGCTGGTCTATTTGCCCTTTGCATGCTTCAACATCCTCCAAATACGCATTGGAATGTGCCCGGCAGCCACTCTTTAAGCCTTCTATAGTTAGGACTGTCTTTTCCTGAAAAAATGACTAAAAATCCTCTCGTCTGTTCTGTCACAGACAAGTTTCTTCCTTTTGGCCACCACTTGCAATAGCTTGCCACCTGGGATATTAAGAAAGGCACCGATTTATTGCCTATAGTTTGAGTGGAAGGAGGTTATGTTCTAGTTTTGCGCTGGTGGTTTGGTTGGAAGAAGGAAGGATCTTCCGGCGCTTAGGTTATTTTTAACTATGGGTGGCTGTGGTGTGTCTAGAGAGAAGGAAGGACTCAGGAGGAGACTGAAAAAGGGTTATGTTTGGGGTCTCTAAATTCACATGCATATCTTATCAGGCGTTACTAAAATTGCTGAAGCCTTTGTCCATATACCCGTTTAAGTAGCTTCCATAGCTTTGTCTACGGCTGTAAGCTAGTACAATCACACACAATTGGATTTTCAAGGTTTAGCTACCTACAATTTCATCTAGATTCTAATCTTCTGCTACATTAAGTACCTGCTAGTCATTCCACATACACCCTTTGCATTTGCATGTTTAGCTTTATGGAACATTGGAAGTTACATGTAGAAACAGAATGCTGAGCTTGGTTCATTGCTTCAGTGTCATTGCTAAGTATTATCATGGCATGCAATGTAGTCGATCTTTTGCATGAAACTGACACTTCAAAACAAGGTGGCCTTCAGGTTAATGTACTGGAAAAATCGTTCTGATAAAAAAAATGTTATTGAATATTTATTCAGATAAAATATGAACTTTTGCAAGCAAAATATGCACATATATAATTCATGTGGCCCGTCGTTGGACTTGGAGTAGACGTGTGTAGCTAATCTAATTTCTTCACGAGGGTGTATGAATATTGGATAGTGTTGGCTTGATAATGATTTAACACTAATTTTTTCTACTTTGGTTGAAAGTTATTACTGCAGCTTCACCTCATAATTTCCCATACAGGAAAGGGAATATGTATGGGGATAAATGTGAGATATCCTCTATATTGAGAACCAGGATGGAAGATCTGATGAAATGCCAGCATCTGCTTAATTGGCTTGTTTATAGGGTGATAGATTCCCATGATCTTCTCTTGGTTCACTCGTGAAGATCATCCGTTATAGATGGGATTGGAAAATTACTAGCCTTCATTTCACGATCCTTTTTTTTTCTGCCAGTTTATTAAATATGCCTTTGTAGTTCTAGCCTTCTAGATGTATTATAATATTTGAACATTAACAATACTGCTTCTTGATTTTCTAAATTTTGTGTGCAGGGAGAACGGAACCTTCATTTGACTCATGTCACATTTGGTCCGTGTGCAGAAGAGGTTCTTATAAGCTATAGTGGAGAGCATGTGTACCTGTTTGATATCAACCAAGGTATATTATCCTATAATGTGCGCAGGGTGTCTCTTCCGAGTCGTCTCTCTGTTGCTATTTAAACCCATTCCTAATTACCATTCCATGACATCTTGACCTACAGTAATGACATAAGACTAACTTTTGGTTTCTGCTAGAACTTTTGCATAATATTTTTGTTTCCATAGACTTTACTTTTGGTTGATCTAGAAATTAGTGACTTTGTATACTGAATTTACTTATCCTTCCGTGTCTAAATTTGGATGTAGGGGCTGGGAGCTCAGTACAGTATACATCAGAAGATGTTACGAAGCAATGGACCTTTTCCTCCAACCTTAATGGCATTCATGTGCAACCAACTGAGAATCTTGGAAAAAATACTTCTCTTAGGGGGAAAGCCAGTGGAAAGGTATTCTATTCATTGTAGTGTTACTATATATCTTGTGATAGATGGGTGTTTCTCTTAGCGGTAGTCATTGTTATATATATGTGAGTTTGCTGTGCAGTGTTTACAGCAAGATAGGTGCAAGAAACTAATCCAAACTGCAGAAAAATACTTGAATGAAGGGAACAATTACTATCATGGGATTGAGGCTTGCAATGAAGTGTTATATGGGCATGGTTGTCAATCTGACCCAATGCTTAGGCACAATTGTCTTTGCATCCGTGCAGCTTTGCTACTGAAGGTTTACAGAATTATTCATTGTAGTTTTCTTGTCAACTTCCTTGCTATTGGTTCTTATATATCTCTGATCTAAAAATCTATTAAATAAATTTCAGCGGAAGTGGAAAAATGATGCTCATATGGCTGTAAGAGATTTAAATGAAGCTCACAGAATTAATTCTTCTTCATTTAGGGCGCTCTACTACATGTCTGAAGCTTTGGTGGAGGTGAGATTCCTGGTTTAGAAAATCCAAGAAGGTTTCTTTTTTCCGCTAGTGTATGTTTTTTTTTCCTATCAATGTAGTTCTCGTAATTCTGGAACTTGAACAGTTATTTGGTGAAAAATTATGCTTCTATCCATTATATGTGTATATATAATAGAAACTTCACTATTTTGTGGGTGCAGTTGGACAAGCATAAAGAAGCTCTGGACTTTGCTCTTGCTGCTCAGTGTTTGGCCCCCTCCTCCGAAGTTACAGAGAGAGTGGAGAGTATAAAAAAGCATCTTGTGGCAGGTTGCCTGAAATATATTCTTTTAATGTCTTGTTCATTCAGCATCTTCTCATACTTGGATTCCGTCCGTTGCAGTGGAAGCAGAATTAAGCGACTCTTCAAAAGACGAAGCACCAAGAGCTGAATCACAGCGTGGGCGTGTAATATCGTTGAAAAACTTGTTTTCCCAATCTGTTGCAGCTAACGATGCTTCACAAGATGGTCCGATATCTGAAAGAGAAGACTCCGATGATGATGACGATGAAGAATTAGAGCTGGACTTTGAGACGTCAATATCTGGTGATGAAGAACATAATGATGATTCAGGTGTCCTTCAGGGAAGCTTGAATCTGAGGATCCATAGGAAAGATCGAGAGGCTGGGTGTTCAAACAGCATATCTGATTCTCATTCTACCCAAAATGAAAAAGCATCCTATAAGGTTTTGATTTTAGTAGTTATTTTGCTCCTTTCCCAATGGACAATTCTAGCATTTCATATTTGTGGTTTGTGATATACTGCACAGAATTTGTCTTTGTAACCAGTTTTATTTTTGACTTGATGTCTTCTTGTGTTGTATATATCTTCCTAACACACCTGCTGCTCCAGATCTTTAATACTCAACTCCTTTGTCATCTGATTTTGCTTCATCTGCTTCTGCAGCCTGAAGCAGCCATTGATTTGAAACAAAGATATGTTGGTCATTGCAACATGGGGACAGACATAAAACAGGCTAGTTTCTTGGGTCAACAAGGTATGATAATATCATTTCTACCTGTACTTTTTGTCGTTTTGGAGAGTTTACCTGTGGACTGTTGCATAAAGCATCTCACTCCTTTACTGCCCTTTGTATGGATTCACATGTTGTGTTCGTGGGAAATACTCAGTGAGTTTGTGATACCGTCTAAGTGAGCTTTTAAATTGATCTCTGAATGATTTTGTAAGCATCTTCCATTGTTTTTGTCCATGAAAATATGAGGTGGAGGTAGTTTTTTCTTTTATTTTTGATTGGTTGATTTTGGATGTGGTGATTGTGTCTCACCAGACACCGTGCCGGGGTTTTATTGAAGTGCTGCCTGCAATGTCTATGCACCTCTGTGAATGAGCACTGAATTGTTGGAAAAAGTGCTAGTTTGTTGAGTGGATTATTCGAATTTTGGGGGCAAGGGGTAAAATAAAAGGTTTGAGAGTTCAATCTCAGATAAGGTGCCTCTTTCCTTTTCTTCTATCCTGTGGAGCTGTACCAATCCCTTTTGGCATAGAATGGTGATACTTTCATCATGTTGGTTTGCCCTGAATGTCAAGTAACCTATGAATGAACTGCATTGATAATGCAGCACCTGTTAGAAGCTTTCAGCTTAGGAACATTGTATGATCGTTAAGCATGAGCAATTTCATAAAACATGTCATCGAGCATGGCCTTTGTGGGTCAGGCTCAGCAGGAGCAATTTCGTAAAGCATGTGGTTGGTTATGGGTTAAGTAATTTTTGTTTTGCCTTAAATAAGTGATGCCCCAATTTTTTTCTTCAGGGATGACTGTTTGTACAAGGAGAACATTTTGTGGTTGTTAAAAGACGGAAGCTAATTTTATCTTGCGTTCTGGAGGAAATTCATTTCGGAAAATTTGGTCTAGGAAAGTGAAAAACAGGAGAAAAAAAAGTTCTATGATTCTGTTTAGAACATGAAGTTGAAGTCAATGTCATTTTTATATTTGACTTTGAAAGTGCAGGAGTTTCTCCAGTCTCCATTGGTGTGAGTTTGCAATTTATTTTGCATTCTTGATACCATAACCATACTCCTAGTAAAAACAAAAGGATGGATCTAATTATGCATAAATACATATGAAACTAACCTCTATTGACAATTATCATTGGATCTTGATACATGCTGGATTTTTGGTGTTTATCTTTATGGCAATGCATAGGGCTGCCAACTAGAACTTTTTAACCTTTGTTATTTCACCATTTATGTTCTTCAATTTGACAGGTGAATATGTTGCTAGTGGAAGTGACGATGGTAGATGGTTTATCTGGGAAAAGAAAACCAGTAGATTGATAAAAGTAATTGTCGGTGATGAAGCTGGTAAAGTGTGACCTTCCTTTTCCTCGTCTTTGCATACCTTTCACTAAAATACACATTTGTCTACTGTAAAAAAATGTAAGCAGTTTTTGAAAACAATTGCAGTATATTTTTCTCATCTTGAAACCCTTTTCTCTCATCCTTGGCAGTCGTAAATTGTATACAGTGTCACCCTTTTGATTCTGTTGTGGCTACAAGTGGGATAGATAACACAATCAAGGTGAGAGTGAACCTATTCTTACTTCTTAGAACTCTGCTTTTGAGACGCAACCATGTTAAGCCAGAACCTTGAGAACTCATTTGATTTTTGGTTGGCTCTAGTTATGGACTCCTAGTGCTGCTGCCCCATCTATGATGTGTAGTAGGTCTACTGGACAAGATGAATTTGATCCATTGGAAGTTATGGAAAGCAATGAACGTAGTATGTCCCGTGTACCAGGCCCTTTTGTGTAAGTGCATTTTTGCCGTCAGTATGTGGTGGATTCATTTTTGCGTTTTAGAGTGGTTGTCATTTGTATAATGTTGTCATTTTTCAGGCCATTTGAAATTTTGGAGCGGCTTGGCATGCCTGATTCCTTTGAAGGCTCATTAGGCACTCTGCAGGGTGTTCAGTGCACTCAAAGCTGATCGGCTTGCTTGAGAGCACAGGTTACTAACATCATCCTATGAACTCTGTTCCCTGTGGATTCATTTTTTCCTTAAAAGTGATTGTCTCTTGAGCTATGTGCTAGTAGTTGAATGATGAACAAACCTGTATCTACTAATGGTAACAGGTTTGAATGGTTCAGATTTGACTAGTTTTGGTCTTTTGTTTTGCAGGTTCTCAATCTCCGTTAGAACATTATATTGCATGTGTAAGTATCGGGATTGCTAGAGCTGGCGTTTTAGCTGAAGGTGGAAGTCTGCATTTCTACGCAACGTTAAATGAGGTTGATGACATAAGTTCAGAAGTGTTCCTCTTTTCTTCCTTTGATTGGGGAATAAAAGATAGTTTGTAAAGGTTGGTGAACCAACAGTCTAGTTTGCTCTTGGACTTTCTGTTATACTCTTTCAGAATTGACTGGTGTATCAAATTTTCTCCAATCTTACCATAATGTTGTGTTGTCTCAAGAAGAGTCGTTTATAATTGAACCCCAAGCATTTGAATCCCAAACTCCTCAAGAAGGCATCATAATGGCTTCTACATATATTTTCAGTCTACAACCGATGGGGGTAGGCTCGGACTGAAATTGTACATTTACATGGACTGTATCCCACAAATATCCTCGGCCTTGAGCAGTTACAGGTCTGTAGCACTTCCAATTTTTAACAGGTGATAGTTGGTTGTACATTTGAAGAAGTCGCAACATACTAAAAGTTGTGGCGTAACGTTTATCGTAATTACGTAAAATAATCTAAATTGGCGCTTAATAAACATGTGTTACTCACACACATTGAGTGACAACATGAGAGTGTAAATAAACATGGCTCACATTGAGTGACAACATGAGTTAAATTCACCAAACACAACATGAGATGAATTTACCAACACAACACGAGATAAATCTACTCACGTTGGTAGCAGAAGTAACTAATCACGTTGTACATATATAAACCTGCCACGTTGTACATATATAAACCTTAACTTGATTGAATTTTATAATATCATGTTCATCAACCTCTGAGGATATTGGAACTATATATGCAAAATTTGTTAATAGATAACATTTTCCGGATGTACATTATATTGCAATTTTGATAATACATTGCAAAAAGATAAAACTTTGAGAGCGAATTTTCATTTTTCAATTGGTGATCACACTTTTTTTTTTTACGTTCATGGAAAGTTTTCATCTTTATTGTGACAATATTTCAGCTATTCAAATTGCTCAAAATTCGGTTTTACATGATCTCACAAAACATATTAAAATTCACTGTCACTTCACAATATTTAGGCTATTCAAATTGCTCAAAATCCGGTTTTAGATGAGCTCACAAAACATATTAAATTCACTGCCACTTCACTCAAAATAAGACCATGAAGGGTCTGTTACAACTTCATTTTATCCCCACTTCATCTCCTTGCAGATGTGTTCACCAAGGTGGTTCCCTCTTCTCAGCAAGATCATCGCCATGGTTTTATCTTGACCATCCTCCAGCTTGCGGGGTGATAAGGATAGTAATGACAAGTCATGAATGACGCGTGTGTCACTTGATAATGGATTCAGTTGTAACAGATTCAAGGCTTGTATATAAACATACTTACATACATGAAATAATAACAATACAATTTACACTCTTCATCTCTTACAATCGCATTCTCCTTCTCTCTTCTCATAGTTGCTAAATGTAACAAGGTACAATAGCATCTCAAGCACAGATTTATGAATACTTTTATTTCACAGAAGTCACATCAAAGTACAAGTTTATAAGTTCAAATGCAGGTAACAGCTTTAGTACGATAAAGGGTCAACTTCATTCTAAATCACTTCAACGAAAACACCCATATCGCCAGAAAAAGAATCAAATACATGCATCATACGAATTACATCTTCTATACAATCATAGGAATAACAAAGTTTCGACCAAAGAGTAAAAGGAATTGCAGGGTGTAGAGCTTTACAATAAGATGTAAGCCGACATCATTCGGTGACACCAAGAAGACTCGTGGGTTCTTTATAATCTCACCAAACATATCAACTATGGTCGTAACCCTGTGGCTCCTTGTATATTTTTGACAGCACTGTCATAATTTACAAATCCGACGAACCAAAACTCGTGGTTGTCAGCCGTGATAATCTGAATGTACTTCTCAGCTGGATTCACCTTGCTAGTAGAAGGATTAACCGCTTTTACCTGATTTAATGGAAGTATCACCTTCACAAGACAAAACAACAAGATTCAACAGGTAAGAACTTGTCATAAAAAAATCCCCCGGCCTGTCAATCAAGTTAACAAGCCTACCATATATTTTTGACAGCACTGTCAAATATGATTTGCTGCCATTGCATAGCCAAGTTAGGTTTATAGCTAGAGCTACTTGGGGCCATTTTTTTAATACAGGGAAGAAAAAAAAAAAAAAAAAACACCGGATAGCTACCCTACAAAAAGCATCATTGATATATGTGATTTGGCCATTTGTAAGGGCTCATTTGGTACCAATCTTATGGATTCAGGAATGGGAGTGAGGAATGATAAATTCCAATTCCATATTTGGTATGACTTGAAATAGGAATCAATCTCAAACCCCATTCCAGAATTTGTTTACAACTAAAAACTCAGGTTTCACTAAATCCAACCTTTTCGACTTATGCTACTCGTTTTAATTTTTTCGTGAAGCTAACCAAACCACAAATATGAACCCTAAAAGTGTTGTAAGAAAGTTTACAGACATTCAACCTCATATTTTAGCAGGCAAATGTTGCTTCACTATAACATTACAACTTTCTGCTATAACAAATATATAAAGCTACAGACTAACAAAAAGGGCATTATAATTACCAGGACAAAAAGGTCAGGGCATCAACAAGCATTATTAGTACAATTATCAATTCAGTTTTCCTACCGATTGCTCTATCTTGCAAGAGCAAAGTACAATAATAGAGCTATTGCAACTGCAAATTCACACTCCTGTGATTCTATAGTGCTCCCTCTGGTTCTCAATATATGTCATTAGAGAAAAAAACACACCTTAAGAAAACTAAAGTAAAAAGATGTAATATTTATTAAGTCTCGAGTGCAATAAATCAAGAATCAGAGGGAGTAGCAACATAGTCATTTACTTGAGAAGAAGTCCCCCGAAAAGAAGTAAGTTTCACAAGAGAAGGAAAGAACCTTATAATAGCTCCACTCTGTCTTGTCACCAACTTGATAAGATAGAGGATTGTCACTGCAAAATGCTAGTTTTGCAGTTGACAAATATAGAGTTCCCATGACTGGACCAGCAGAAGTAGAGAGGTAGCAAGCATAGTACTTGTGAAGCTGCTCCTCCGGAGTAGTCTCAAAAGTTTGACGAAACACCTTTTCATAACCACCTTCAGCAAGAACTTTTGTTCCTTGAGCAATTCGAGCTACCGCAGCGTCAGCAATATTTGGGCTTGTTTTCACTGATCCAGGTAAAGGATATAAGCAATTAGTTTTTCCCTCGCACAACACAGATGTAAGCTAACATAATCAAAGTAAAGATAGCAGTACAAGGCAAATGAGATGATGTCAAATGAGCACAACAAATATATAGCAACACAGAACATTTCGTCTAAATGCCCTTGGGTTGGTCTTGGATAACTCTAAAGTACAAAACTTGTAACATCTAGTCGTTGCCCTACTAGTTAGATCGGTCAGCTTGGATTTGTAGTGTACTCAACCAAGGTGCAATCCCATTTCCATGAACAAACCTCATAGTATTCATCACTCAGAGGTAGCTGGGTTGCAGGAAGACGAGCATAATTTCAGGGAACCTTATGCTGCTTCTAATTCACTTGCTTGTTTCTCTGTTTTCAAGGAGATAGTAAGATTATCTCCCAGCAATATCTCTGGTCTATGGTAACTAGACTTCTTTTAACTTAGCTATGCAAATATAAATGCTGAACATCTAAAGTTTCTCATTTGCCATTTCAATAGGCTCCACACACTTTTGGTAGGGTTTCCCTCAGTTTTGTGCTATAATGATGTTCATGGTAGATTAAGATTTATTTTGGGCTGTTTGATTTGCAGGTTCTTGATACTGTTGGGATGAGGGGCTTCGGTTGTGGATGAAACACTCAAGGATCTTCGTGTTAGGATAGTAAAGTCTTTGTGTCAAAAGTGGGTCTTCTTGTAATCACTAAATGATATAGGAATAGGGATGTCCATAGGACATGGATTCCCCGTCATGGGATTGGGATGGTGAAAACACATTCCCTGCACAGAGATGAGAACGGGGAAGGGTATAGATGTATCCACCCACTCCCCACCCCGTTAGAGAAACCAAGGAAACCTTATCAGGGAACCTGCCTGGAAACTCAATGAGCATACCCATCACAAAAACTAGGCACAAATCATATAAATAAATGGGGAAAACCCATGCAATTATAAAATGAGTACAATTCTTCAAAATAACTCCCACTCTAGAGTAAATTGACAAAAAATTAATCGAAAATATTCACACAAAAAATCATAAAATAGAAGAAACTAAATAGGGATGAGGACGGGACAACTTTCAACCCCCAAACAAGTATGACTGTATGAGGATGGGAACAGGGGCATGGTTGATCTTGGATATCTCTAAAATACAATTCAATCAAGGTAACAGTGACTTGTTTCCCTGCTAGATGGAGTAGTCAACTCGCAGCTAATACAATTCAATCAAGGTACACATCCATTTCCGCGAACAAAATAATTCCGAAGCAAGGTAGCAAATAAAAAAATCTCATAATAATTAAATCTAGGTAAACCCCGTTTGAATCTTTGATTGTTCCAAATATATTACTTCACCACCTTATCATAGAAATGATGTTTGAGGCCTGTAGAAAGCTGGTATTAGCAATACCAGTCAAGCAAAAAAGTACCTTAACGATTGGATTCTACTTTGAATATGCAATCTTTTACCATAGCCAAATCATATAGATACTGGAACAAGCTCAATTTGTACTTCAAAAAGGTCCAAGTTTTTTTGAAGCATTAGATTACACAGAAAGAAGGAAACACTAGATTAGCAAGTGATCACAAGTTTCAGAACTAAATCAGACTAGAATAGTAAGTGCAATCACCAATTTCAGAAGAAGAAAAAATCATACGAAAACGGAGTGATAACTAAATCACCGAGGAAAAGAACCATAAAAACTCGATCAGATGGAAACTAGAATAATAAAAATCAACGGATAAACCATCAAGGAAGAACACTGACAGTGTTGCCACATATTCCCAGCCAGGTTCTCAGCCTTCTTGGTTGCATCGGACGCCTTCTTACCCCAAGTTTCCAGCACAGATTTCACTGAACCCACCGGATCTATTCGCGCAAAATTTGCAGAAATCACAAATCAATAATAAGAACCATTAAAAAGCCAAACACTGTAGAAATATCCAAAGCACTCACTCTTGGAAGATGAAGCAGGTGCAGGAGCAGACGAAACGTATGGGTTAGACTCGGCCGGCATGCTGGTGGCGGCGGCAGGATGTGGAGGTGGATGAGCAATGAGAGGATCAGCAGGTGGATGAACGTCTTCAGGATCGAGCTTAGGGTAAGGAGCATAGTCACCGGAGTGTTGATCGGCGACGGCCTTTGACTGATCGCCGGCCGGTGGTTTGTCGTTCATCATCTTTGGGAACTTCTCGTTCAACTAGGAACAATTGGTAGAAACAGAATGGGGAGTCAAAAAGCACAATATGCGAAATTATTGCGTCAAAGCTCTGCGAATCCAACCGGGCCGGGGTCAATTGTTTTGGTATTTCTCATGACATGGGCCCAATAAATTAGACGTTAATGCCCAAAACTATATATGATTGGGTTCTACTCGAAAATTATTGATCTATTGTTTAACTATATTCATAAATAATAATTATATTTGAAATCGTTGAAGAATTGGACAGTGTTTAATATAATTGAACAGTTTAGTTAGGTAGTTGGTCAATATCGAATATAGTTGAACAATTTCAAGTTTATCTAAATAATTTGAAATATAAATTAATATTTTGTTATTAGTTGAACAACTGGTCATATATAGACCTGAGAAAACGCGGGTCGGTCCGTCCGCAAAAACGGACGAGTATGGCAGAATGGCGAGACCCAACCTGCCTAGCCCGTTTAGGAAAAATGTAAATCCATCGTCATTTAAACATAAAAAAAAAAAAAACTTAGAACGGATCTAAGGAGATACACCGTTGCCTGCTTCTCTTCCTCTTTACCCTCTAAAAGAACACCTCGCCGTCACTTCATCCATATGCCAGACTCCGGCCGATTTGGGCTGACTACGCCCGATGCAAGCGCTTCTATTCCTTCCCTTCTCACTTCTAACTCAGGCTCCGTCTCCTTGTTATCTCTCTTCACGCATACCGCATACGTCTCCTTCGCACATACTCAAACTCAGGCTCCGTCTCTTCCTTACCTTCCCTTCTCAGCTCTCTTCGCGTAGTTAGTTTGTTGTGCAAACTCAAGTTTGTGCAGACTCAGACTCGGGTTCGTGTGTAGTTAGTTTAAGCAGCGAGCATTTTAGAAAACATCCGGGACCCGACAGGCGGTCCGGGTCCGGGACGTGGCGGATCCGTACAAACTTGCCGGGCCGGATTTCGGACCCAATCCGAGTTCAGCATGGACAGATTTTGAACTAGGGCCCGCCCCGAGTCCAGCCCGTTGCCTAAGTTTAGTCATATAGTTGAACAGATGCACCATTTCGAATATAGTAAAACAACTGACCATATAGTTGATAAGTTCGAATATAGTCGAACAATTAGTCACATGATTACAAAAAGTTCTAGTTGAACAAATATATGTTATATTTGAACGATCGTTGGAAACTTTTCACAGGAAGATCCTTTTTTAATGATCATATTCATGTATATAGGGTCATAATCCGGTAAGAACTTGTTTTACGGTAAGAAATAAGAACACTTGTGGATCCTCGGATTAATGCACGGATGTCTTAGATTTAACATCTAATTAAGGCAATGTTCTATTGTAATTTATTATAGTCTCGAGCATACGGTAACAAGAATATACACAACATGTTTATATGGAAACAAATTTCTTATTCTCTAATTAATGTTGTACATAATAAAAAAATATATGTTCACATACACGGATATAGTCTCATGCATATGAAATTTTTTGTGTATAGTTGTTTTATATAGTGAAATCAAAGTTTTGCATGCTTTATTTAGTCGTGCATCAATTAATTTGTGCATAAGAATATAGTCGTGCATTCAATAGAATAGAGTCGTGCATGTACATGTAATGTTAACGTGTATATAATAATGCTACTAACCAATACTAATAACTTAAACGTGTGCCTTATATTTAACAATGTTTGTATGCATTTAGGCGTGCAATAATATAGTGAAATTTGAGGGCAAATTTGCAAATGTGCATGCAGTTACTACTGAACCATTTAGTGCATGAATATTGACATTTATAAATGTGGAATAGAGTTGAACCATTAGTGCATACATTTACATGTATTCAAACGTGCATGTGAAATAGGGTTGAAATTAAGAACACTGAAACTATACTAACTCGTGCATACATTCGTTATTATATTAGTAGGTATGCATTTAGTCGTGCAATAATATAGTAAAATTATATATATATATATATATATATATATATATATATATATATATATATATATATATATATATATATATAAAGGATATATTGTTTATTTCAATGTCAAATGGTAAATCCTAGCTACATTTTTATTTGTAATAAAACCAATCCGCAACTTTTTAAATCATACATCACATTTAATAAAATAAAAAGGTATAATAGAACGTGTATTGAAGAACTATTATTGTCCGATTCAAAATCCATTACCAAATATGGTCCGTATTCGTAAAATCTTCATTATAATGTGGATGACATTATTTACACAATTATATTTAAAACACATGCTTGATAATTTTTCGTATCGGATCAAAATTACATGACAATTGTTTCCTTGTGTTTTTACGATGTGAAATGCAAAATAATACTACCTATCAAAATTTAACTCAAAATAATACCAAATTTAAAATTACTAAAAATAATACAAACTATAATATCAAGGTATTTAACAATATGTCTTGTTTTTTCGACAAAAATTTTAACTCCGAAAATGACGTGTCGTCCATTTTCTTACAAGTCAACAAAATAGTATGGTTAAGTGTGAAGTGATTTTTATTTTTAAAAAATGAAATTTATATAATTTAATATGCTAAAAAATTATTTTTTTGAATTTTTAAAAACTTTATTATTCCGGAATTTTGTTCATATTTGTTTTTCATTTATACTATATGAAAATAAATAAATAAAAGTAATAGAAAAAAAAATATAAAATTTTATCTTTTAATTCAATCCATAACTAAAATAAATAAAAAAATAACTCAAAATAATATTAACTATCAACAATAAATTCAAAATAATACAAACTTTGAAAATTAGTATGGATGATACAAATTTATCAACATATTTATGAATAATATAACTTGTTTTTATGACAAAAATCTAGATCCAGCTATGATGTGACATTACATGTCATTAAAATATTGGATTAGGTGGGTGACTTAGATTTTGTTTAAAAATTTTTAATAAGTTAAAAATCATAAATTAGGTAAGATATTTTAATTTTATAAAAATAATTTGAATTTTATTGCGGTGAATTTGGTAAGTGCGTAAGTTTTTTTATTAAGGAAACAAAGTGTTAGGCAAAATTTTATAGAAACACTAACTATGCACTTTCTATTTGTGAAGGAACTCAACGTTATACTCTGTTACCCAACCTTGTTACCCAACTTTGTTACCCAACCTTGTTACCCAACGTTATACTCTGTTACCCAACTTTGTTACCCAACTTTGTTGTTACCCGATTTTAATACTCAACGTTCTACATCCAAATTCACTTATGTTACCCAACTTCGTTGTTACCCGATTTTAAAACCCAACGTTCTACATCCAAATTCACTTATGTTACCCAACTTCGTTGTTACCCAATTTTAATACCCAACGTTACATATCCAACTTCACTTCGGTTACCCAACTTCGTAGTTACCCGACTTAATACCCAACGTTCTATATCCAACTTCACTTCGGTTACCCAACTTCGTTGTTACCCGATTTTAATACCCAACGTTCTATATCCAACTTCACTTCGGTTACCCAACTTCGTTGTTACTCGATTTTAATACCCAACGTTACATTTCCAACTTCACTTCGGTTACCCAACTTCGTTGTTACCCGATTTTAATACCCAATGTTACATATCCGACTTCACTTCGGTTACCCAACATCGTTGTTACCCGATTTTAATACCCAACGTTCTACATCCAACTTCACTTCGTTTACCCAACTTCGTTGTTACCCGATTTTAATACCCAACGTTTTATATCCAACTTCACTTCGATTACCCAACTTCATAGTTACCCGATTTTAGCGGATGAAATTATAATTATATTTATTTCGTCATAAAAGTGATATATATTGAGAAAACACTAAATTCATCCTAAAATGATTTCAAATGTCGATTGAAATTGTAATGATTAGTTTAATAGGAATATTTAAATAAACCTTAAAAATTGTGTTTGATTATGTTGAAAATGGAAAGGTGGATTGTGTCAACCACATACCTATATCAACGAGAAAGCGTGTAATGAATCAATGTTAGTCAGCAAAAGCAGCAAGTGAACTCCTATATTTTGAATTGGGTGCTTCTGTCAACCACATAGCTTGTCCAATAACAAGCACCAAATTCAAGGCACAAGAGTAACAATATTACTTAAAAGAGCATAAACCACCATCAAACCCATCAGAAAGTAATTCAGGTTCACAATGATGCTCGGTTTTGTGTTAATACATACAACAGTGTAAAAATCTTTTGGTATTACATTCTAAGCTGCCACTTTCATCATATTACATATCTCAACTCCTATTCCACTTATTTCTCGCCACATCCTTCGCTATTAACAGTAAAATGCTACATTTAGATAGTTTATATTACTTACTTAATTCGATCTGTTGACATAGACAGAGATTATCTTCCAGTGAAGATCACCTGCAAAGGTAATATTTAGCAAGAGTGAGAGACTATTAAGTAACAGAAAATTTTAGGTTTAGGATAAGAATTTGAGTTTCTACCTTTCCTTGTTCGCTTAAGCAACTCGCTTCCTCTAGCGAGCAACTCTCTGTTGCATATACCAAGGAAGTTCTCATCTGGAATAAGCTCATCACTATGGTTGCAAGTTGCAACTAGGAGCAGTACTCACATTGCCATTACCACTGATGTTCCAGCTTTGTTCATGGTGGGTAAAGTTGAATCTGTTGGTATGAATCTGAGAGGAAAATGTGAAGGATTCGAGTCGGGTGTGATGGTGAGTATGGTGGGTAAAGAAGAAGAATTCAACATTTAACAGCATATCAACATCTTCATAACTTGACACACAGAGAGGGACGATTCTATTTCAATGAACAATCAAGGAAAGTCTTAACAGAAATTATTAAGCCTTAGCAGAATATTAAAAACTATAGAATGAAATCAGATCTTAACAAATTTACCAAGGCAACTCACCTCATTAAATGCAGAATCCCTATCAATGCTAGACTTGTAACACTGCCTAAACATAATGAAAAGAGGCAAAGCGTCCCTCTCAGCCTCTCTAAGCTGCAAAGAAAGAAGTAAAAGCAGATTTCATGTTAATCCTTACAGGAATTGGAGAACTTCACTGTTAGCAAAAAAAATGATAAGAAAAATAAATATAAGGAACAGGAAAAAGAAAAAAAAAGAGGAGTTGGTGGGAGACCTGTACAGTTTCAGGAAACCATTAATGTTTTCAAATTGGGAAAGCATAAGAAAGTCTCTAAAATTGTAGATATATAATTACAAGGCTTCAAGTTGGATTACCTTCTTTTTTTACTTGTATTTGTTATTAGTTCATTTGTTAAAGGATGTCATTCTTAACTTTGAAATGCATAACTACGCCACTTAACATTGTTGAGATAAAGGTAATGAGCTAGTGATTACCAGCTACCACTACCAAATAATTAAACAAAAAGTGACTCAGTTATTGTAAAGATCTATTTAAAAGGAGATATACCATTATTGTGTCTATCCTCTACTACGTAACAAAGATCAATTGATGGAGAAAGCTGCTCTAATCAGGTAAATTCCTGCAAGAATGGCTGATTCCAATTCATTGGTATGACTTCCAGATCAAATAACCAGACAACGAGTGAACATTTCAATATAAAGGCCAAAAGTTGGAAATACACAGCAAGGTAAAGTATACAGAAGAAACTGCAAAGAATGCAAGTGATTCTCAATCTCTGAAATACGCCAAAACAAATCCATGATTGAATTACTACACCAAAAAAAAACCCTAATTTCAAGAGCTATGTAATGAAAAACTAAAATCCATGGTTTGGTAATTACCTTGAAGATTAGGTCCAGGATCTGTCGAGTTTGATCTGAAGAGACGGCGTCGTATCAGACAAAAGAGACCCAGAAATGCGGAGTCTTCGAGCGATGAAGGAATGAAGGGCGACGAAGACGAAGGAGATGAGTCCTCAAGCCAAAGGAATGAAGAGGAGGGAAGTGGTATGTCAAAATCGGAATCAGAGAGAGTCGGCGAGGCGGTGAAGAGGAGATGGAGCGAGAGAGGAGGGAAGTGGAAATAGAGGGCATTTTTTCTGGATGCATAGTTAGTGAGATGGCAGTTGCTCAATTTTTCTCTGTAACAGACATCCTATGCTTCACCAAATAGCATAAGCAAAGAAAATCACAAAAAACGCAATCAAGAGCAAGAACCCGGGTGAACCCAGAACATAACTAATGTAGACAAACGACAGCAAAATTGAGGTGCTACAGATGAAGAATTGCGAAAGAACGATAACCCTTGCCTATTTTTGCCGTTGCCTCAAACAAGGCGCCGCCATGGAGGAAGACACCGAGGAGGAGGAAAACACCGATGTGCCGCCATGGACGTGAGCACGAGTCACCATTGAAGACCAGATCCGCCATTGGAGACCAGTTTCGAAGGTAGAAAGCGGGATAAAAAGGTAGATTAGGGATTGAGATTTTTGAGAAATCACCGTACGAAGGAAAGCAAAGTGAAATCAGATCTTCCAACGCATAATCAAACTGTAGATCTGCATATTTGCCTTAGGAGAAGCGGAAAGCTCGGGGAAGTAGTCTGAAATCGCCAATAGCCAGACAAGGAAGAAGAGAGAGAACGAGAAAAAAAAAAGCAAGGAAAGTGAAGCAAAAATTAAAGTCAGTAAGTATTATACCTGCATATTAGTACAATGTATAAATTTTAGGTACATCCTTTGTATCAATAGTAAAATTAGTGTATTATTGTCCTAATTATCTCAATTTTATTTATAGTTAAAAAAATTCAATTTTCTTTTTTCATTTAAAAAAATATATATATAAATTATGTAAAAAAAGAATCGAAAAAAAACTCTTATGCGTGTTCTCCAGAGACCCAGACAGACCCTATTTAATCCTTAACCCAAGAAATATTCCTACGAAAAAAACCTTAGACTAGGTCAATGGCAGGCGAATTCAAATTCAAATTCGTCCCTTTTTCAGAGAATTTGCGCGTTCTTATCGTTGACAAAGACCCCGTTTATGTCAAGATCATCACTCAGATGCTCAAACGCTATAATTACGAAGGTAATTATCTAAAATCTTGATTTAGTTACTTTGATTCACTTCGTAATGCTAGTTAGGGTTTTTCTTGTTGCTGCCTAACTTATAACATTCATTGCCTAACTCAATGTAATTAATAATTTTATTTTTTATATCAATTGTTTGTTGAATAAATTTATTGATTTTGTGGATTTTGCAGTAACGCAAGTAGCCAAAGCAACGGAAGCCCTTGAAACCCTAAAGCAGAACCCCAAAAACTTCGATATGATGATCAGTGATACATGCAACGACATTGATGTCCTGACTTTTATAGTCAATATCATGAAGATCGAAAACATTCCGATTGTTTTAGTTTCTGGTTTAGAGGATACATCAACGCTAATCAATGGAGTTCTTCAAGGAGCTGATGAAGTTATCACGAAACCAGTATCTCCCGCTGAAATCGAGACTTTATGGAAACATGTGTATAGAAGAAGGTTTAGGGAAGCTGCTTCAGATTGTTCTAAATCTGTGGTTAACAGTGGCGATGATTCGTATTCGAAGAATGGCGATGATTCGTCTTCAGATTGGTCTGAATCGGAGCTTAGCAGGGAGAAGAAGGAGCAGAGGGTGAGGTGGCATGGAAGCTTGCAAGAGAAGTTCACTCAAGCTGTTATACAGTTGGGAGGCCCAGAGAAGGCAATGCCTAAGAAGATTGTGGAGATGATGAATGTTCCAGAACTTTCTAGAGAAAGTGTAGCAAGTCATCTTCAAAAGTACAGAAGGCAGAATAATCCCCTGGTTCTCAAAAACGACACAGAGAATAATCCCCTTGTTGTTAAAAACGACACAATTGGTGTCGTTTCTACCCAATCTGATTACACCACTATTCCCGTTTCGTCACATTCTTGCTACCGTAATAACTTGCCAGCTAGGACAGGTCATCAGCAGTTGCCATATCAGCAACACTCGCCCTCTATACTGCCACCTCTTCCTCAAATGACAGCTCAGCCCATCCCGCTAGCGCCCACAGCTGATCCATTTGCTACCTTGGCATATGACAATGACGTCTTCTTGGACGACGAGTTCTTACACGATTTGTTCAACGGGTAAGAACCTTCTTCTACCATTCATCATTAATTACTTAATTAGCATTAATGAAATTAAATTAAAACTGTGATTATGGTGCTTAATTATTCTGTATTATTGTTAATTAGGCCACAACAACAACAAGGATTGTGGATGCAAGGAATTGGTGCAGCTGATGGAGCTGCTGGACCATCTGCTCAACAAGACTACCTTCCTGCTCAGCTAACGATATAGATGAACTAATTAATTTGGGATCAAGTAAGAAGGCTATATTGCAGATTTTTCACCTTGAATGATGGATCATAATTCTAGAGGTCAATGAGTAGTTTTCTCTTTTTAGGAAAAGTGCATTTTAGAATGAGAATTAACTACCCAGTTACTTACTATTTGTAGACTATAGTGTATTAGATATGTGTACGTGTCTCTTATAAGGCGTATTTTAGCATGTCCAAACTCTTGCCATTTATAAATACGCTATGTCCGTGTCCGAGCCAAATCCAAATTTTAACAAATTTAATCGTCTTTATATTTGACTCGTTTATAAAATGGACGAATTAAGACGGAGTGGAGCCTTGCTTACCCTTAAGCACGTAGTATCATTGTTGATTGAACAACTTAATGTGATTCAATTGCTTTGAATTGCATAGTTCACACACCCGTTAAAAGTTTCTTCTATTGCATAGCAAGATCGTATGGTGGATCGTTGCTTAAGTTAACGTGACTCATGATAGATATGGCAGGATACTGCTTTCTAATATGTAATGATCCTAGCTTTAATGATAACGCATAATCATTTTTTTTTTTTTTTTTAATTTTGGAAGTTAGCTGAGCATTTAAGGCTATATTGCGATACTGTGGATTTTGACCACCAATATGAGGCTATATAGTATCATTTTTTAAACTAATAAATATAGTTAATGACATTTTTTTCTTCTTCTTCTTCCTTTGTTATCTACTGTTCAAAACTTCCGGCATATTTCATAAATTAAAATATAACTTAATAATATTGTAACACAATTATAATGAGGATTGATATGATTAATAATAAAAATAAGAATAAATGGATTCTCACAAATGAATTCCACACACCGATCAAACATAACCTTTAAGGAGGACGGTTAAAGCTGACCCGTCGGAGTGGCGGCCCACGCCCACGGTTAACTCAGGGTTAGGACAAGATGTATTGTAGTGGAAGTTGATCGCGATTGAACCCATTAGGAGAGACTTTTTGGATTCATCGACCGTACACTTTCACATCTATTTTATATTTTCCACCAACCAAGTTCTTCTATTTGATATGCCTCGAACGAACAAGGAGTAGTTGAAGTTTCTCCTCGATTTAGATCCGCGTTGTTTCTATCAATTATGGGTTATGATCTCATAAGAGTCATGGCATGATTGAAATGGATGCAACAACCGGTCCCAACATATATACACTAAGGTCCAAAAGAATGATATGTAGTAACAAAAGTATTGCTACATGAGATGAAAAACCCAAAAACACCTCATCCTACCATGTACGAGGACCATATTGATCACCCTACTCTGAATCACCCTAAAACTGTCCTACCCTACAAGGTATTTGACAACATAATGGTAAAATGGTTAGCTTACAACCTAACTCACATTATCTTTATCAAGTGATTCGCTCTATATTCAACTTATCTTTGTGATACGAAAGGTTCACCGGGCTCCACCTCTGTCCCCGTATACACGTACAAGAGTTGTCAGTGCATTTCCCCTTACAATTATGACGGACAAAGACTCTCCCCATATAATAAGGTTGGAGTGGTTCATGTGTCACAACCCACAATCTTACAAAAAACGTCGTCCTATTCAAGTTTTTTTTTTTGGTTGAAAACAAGGGTTCCCCCTCCGCGTAGCGCGCTTATATTAAATTAACTCGGAATAAAACGAGGGGTATTTACACCCCTAATGTCATAAGTAAGCAAAGGGAGAACATCTTCGGGTGGATCAGGGAGCAAGTGAGAACCAATTAAAAAATTAAAAGCAAAATCAGCTAGATAGTCCACAACGGTGTTAGCCTCGCGGTAAATATGACGGAATCGGACTTCCCAATTCCTACGAGCGAAGCCATGTCACATATCTACCAGGCTAGCGAGAGGATGAGAGCAAGTCACTCCCCTCCGGATCATACTCTCGATTAACAGTGAGTCCACTTCAACCCCGACCTTCTTGAAACCCAAGTTCCAACACACCTCAAGACCAAGCACTACACCCTACAACTCCACCTCAGGCACCGAGCAAATACCTATGTTATGAACTGCTCCACGTATCTACTGCCCGTCCTCATCTCGAAGTTGTAACACCCCGAATCCGCGGGACTCGAGGTGCTACCGGGCTAGGATCTCACAATGGATCCTAACCCTAGCCTGACAACAATTTCACCGATCGTACAACAAGACACAAACAGATTAAAACCAAAACATAAAACTGATATATAAACATGTCAAAAGGTTTATACAACTGCTAAGTACAACAAAACATATCATATATATATACATATCCAAAATACCCATCCACGAGTATAACCCCAGTGTACGGAGCCCTCAACAGATCGCCCCGTCTGGATCACTCTGCAGTGTCCTAACCTGCAAAGTCTACAACACGGCATTACATCGTTAGCTAACCAAACACATACAAAGGAAGATGCTAGAGCACATGCACACGTCAGAACTTAAACATATAAACATTCTGTCACACATTTACCCATTTTATTATCTTATAATAATAGTCCGGCGCATACAACAAATAAATAATAACTCAATATGAACGTATGTGACACGAGGAATATAACCCTCGCCTCTCGGGAATAGTGCCCTGGAGTGGGGATCCGGTACCACCTCCCGTGTACCCTATGGGAGTGGACAGGTGTCCGGCCCACTGAGCCATATTGGCCTGCCCGTAGAGAACCTCCAGACTCCCAGCGGGATGAAAGGACAAGTTGTCACGGCCCTACAATGGGCAATCAATAGACCATAGGTCGGTAATACAATATATCATACGGGCTATAAAGCATAACATCCACCACTCAGGCACATATCCAAAATATGGAGGGCAGCTAAGTAAGTCCTATGTACTTACCTCAACCTCGGGAGTCACAAACTCAAAGTACTCGGCTCCGCTCTGGAGATCAACTCAACCTAAACAAGGTATAACGCATACATCATCTACATATCCATACAAGGGGTCACACCTAGACCCAAGGGATCCATACGGATCATATTCCAACTCGTAATCCTCAAGGCCTTAACCGGCATAACAGTTCCGTACTCAACTCATTCTAACCTCAACTCGCACCTAGCATGCTACTAACACTCATACTAGGAAGGAAAAGGATCTACCTAGCCTTAGGTAGATCCGGGACAAAACGCACTTGCGGTCACAAGGGACGCAGGGGCAAAAGCAGGTGGCCGCGGGCGCGGCGGGATGTGGCCGCGGGCGCGGCGGGATGTGGCCGCGGGGGCGGTGACACGGAACGTGGGCGGCCGCTGGCACGCCGTTGGCGCAACGCTGGCGCCTGGACAATGTCGCCGCGGGGGCGGTGACTCACGGCCGTGGGGGCGGCGACTGCACAGAGCGTGATTCTGCGTTTCTCCTCGGTCCTTCACGTGATCAATTCCCGTCTTCTCTCATCCAAAGCCAATCCCAAACACATACATACACACACCAACATCAAAACGTGCCTAGGCAATCATCAAATCCTAAGCTATGAAGAAAGGCAAGAAAGAAAGAAGAGAGGAGAAGAAACCTTACCACACTTGTGGTCTAAGGCTGCAGGAGAGCTCAACAGCTAACAAGGCTGGCTTCCAAGCCCAGCATATCCAAAGCCACACTCACACAAGGTACCACACACACAAAACGCTCACAAAACTCTTCCACAACTCAAGAACAAGATCCAAGGGAGCAAGAGAAGCAAGGAACGTGGAGAGAAGCTGGAGAAGAAGATGAAGAAAGACCTTGATCAGCCAAAGGTAAGAAGGAGCCAAGTCAAGGGTAAAGCACGGGTCAACAAAGGTCAACAAAAACGGCTGCAGCCGCCGGAAACCGCAGGGGCGGTCCAGGAAGCCGCAGGGGCGGCGCCACTCACCGTGGGGGCGGCAAGACCAACCTCGGCCAAAGCTAATCTCGGCCAAGGTCCGGTCTCGGCCCGAAAGACTACGACTCTTACAGAAGTACTCCTCTTGCGGCCGCTAATCAAGTCACATGTTTGACCTAACCATCCGTGTTTCAAAGATTGATAGAATCTGAGAAAGCATTGAAATTAGATTTCATCGAAATAATAAAAAATTTGCATCATCTATCACACAAAAAGTGATAGAAATTATTTAAAGGATGAATGAAAAAATGGATATTGAAGAGGAAGAAAACAAATGTATTTTAGAATTCTTAATCAAATGTTCTTCACAACTTGATTTAACTAACATTACAAGGTCCTATTTATAGTATTATAGGAACATGAACCTAGTACAAACCTTTTAGGAATTAAGTACTAGAAACTTAAACACTTTAATTCCTACATCTAATACTAAGAATGTGAAACAATTCATTTATTCAACCCTTAAATCAAGTTCATGCACGTAGAGTTTTATTCTAAACGTTTTAACATTAAATTAAGTTTATTTTTCAACAAAAAATCCATAAACAAAAAAGAAACATTTGTGACTTCCAACTGAATAACACAAATCCGTAAAACATTGCAGATTGCGACCCAACCGAATGTAAACAAACCAATCACTTCCGCCATGGAAATGATCCATAAACAAAAAGGAACATCATTGGGGATTCATAACAATTATACTAACGGTCGTTTAATTTCATATCAAAATGCATGTTACACGTACACCCCAGAGAAAAAGGGGAAAAAACTAAGGCAACAGGGACATAAAAGAGCCTATAATCCCCAGTTGTTGCCCTTACAATGGATCAGCATTCTCTTTAATAAGAATGGAACAGTTCAACAAGGCTTATTCAAAAGTAACTGTTTTTATTTAATGACGCAAATATAACTTCAACAGTGAGAGTTTTGTCTTCTGAATTCTCTTATCACTTGGGAGCAGCATCACTTTTAGCCTGCTTTTCTGGTTTTGCTTCGACATCTTTCTCTTCGAACACCAACTTCTTGGCTTCATCAATGAACTTGAGCACCGTCGGCAAGTCATCAGGAACTGTAACAAGTACATACAAAAATTTTAGACAGCAAAATTTCAAACCTATTCAGATAAAACATATTAGTAGTAAATCAGTATATATATATATATATATATATATATATATATATATATATAAAGAGGGATTACCAATTCTGGGCACAATATGGTTTTTGGGATGGTGGATTACAATTGGATCTACACAAGATTTGAGCAGCTGCATGCCATAAGGTCTCATGAAGTCCTCTTTCCCTGCAACAATAATATTGCATCAGATGCTAAGGAATATAAGAATTAATACTAATGTCCATACTGAATCTGAAGAAAGTACCTAGGAAGTGTAGGTTTGGAATTGAAAGCGGGTTATGATATGCTTTTGCTTTCCATTTCTCCGATCTCAGTTTCCCGCCGGCAATGACAATTACAAATTTAATCTTAGGGATCTTGGTTAGAGCCACACCCTAGAGAATGACAAAAAAATCATTAAATGATCTCAACTAATTTCATCGTACAAACAAATTAAGATTACGTACCTGCTCTTGCAATCCCGGCAACGCACCTACCAGAATCCCTCCCTGCCAAAGATCGGAAAACCAAAACTCAGTTACATTGATCTGATTCGGAACAAGTACATTGTAAGTGAGAAAGAGACCTGAGAGAAGCCGAGGAGGCCATCAATGGGCCCGTACTTGATACAACACTCCTCAAGGTAATCTAGAGTTTCTTGAAAAGTGGTGTACTCCGTGTGCTCCTGCAGATGACATTCATTGTTATACTAGTTTGTTCAATGCATTATCATAATTACAAGTTATATATAGTAATGGAAAACTTACTTCGTTGAAGAGAACCCACTCATAGTAAGGAGGCTCGAAGATGCCTTCGACATCAGACTTCCCTTGGGCGGGGAAAGGAGCGTCGATGCAGAAGAAGTCGACTTGATCATGGATCTCCTTGGGCCATTTCGAGATCTGCTTCTCGAGAATGGCGCCGCTTGTCCGGAGCCCATGGAGACACAACATTCTCAGTTTCCTTTGCTTGGCCTCAACTTGAACTTGCTGATCATGGCTTGCCATTGTTTTCTTGAGTTGAGGCTTTTGCTTGCTTCTCCTTGTGTTGAGTCGAGTGGGTTCGCTTGCTTTGGGGTTATGGTTCTGAGTTTAATCTTATATAGGAGCTGTGTAACTCACAGACGATTTATTATCATATATAATATACATAAAAGTGAGTAGTTGTATCACTGACTTGTAAAAATTTTTGTGGGTAGTTCTTACAAATAAATGCGAGTAGTTGAGATCAACGGCTGTGATTGCCTATGCTCAGTAACTTAACCTCGGCTTCTCCCTATGTCGTCGATTAGGTTTCAGCGAAAATCCTTAATACCAACTGAGGAAAAATATCAAGAATAATACCGCCGGACATTACAGAAAATAATATTTAGTTCAGAAATGATCGGTACTAAAGTGTCGTTACCAATGAGAATATTTAGTTCAGGGTTTGTAAAATGAAGGTGAATAAGTTGAACAAGTTTGCCACCAACTCTTTTGATTTTTCTAAGATTTTTTAGAAAAATGTGTTTTATATAAATTGATTTGAATTTTCTCTAGTTATGGCTAGTCTTCTTTCATACATTATCTGTAAGAAGTCTATTCATTGCAATTTTCTAGGAGAAATTTTAAATTTAGTTATGAGTATCGAATTTTCTAATCCGATAATAAGAAGGGCCGGAATGAGAGTTTTTTTTTTTTTTTTATAAAAATCTTCTTGTAAAATAATGTCAAATTTGATGGTAAACCAATCATTTTATCTTTTTTTCATACATCCTTTCCGACATATAGTTTTAAGAATAATGATCATGGTTATTATTTTTAGTGTGTCTTAGTTATTTAGTATTTTTAGTTATCTTTTAGTTTGTTGGTGCCCCTTCTATGATTTTCTTTGAAGGATTTATTATATGTCTTTTAGTAAATATCAATGTTGTTTCTATTATTTCTGCTCATAATATAAAGCATTTTTCATTTGTCCAATTAACAAGGAAATAAATTAATGGAGGAACAATCTTCAAAGTATCATTCCAAACCTTGTATTATTAACAATTTACCATCATCAGTCATGTTGTCACCAACCTATCGCAATAAGTTGTAATGCGGAAATTCACCATCACCAATTGTATGTAGCCAACACATTGTTATCAATTGTAGTATAAAAGTATTATTATGCTAGTGTTTTCGAGGATGAAGTGTTAATCCCAAGTCTCGCAAATATTTACAGCACTCACAATAGTATAAAAAGTCAAGATCGAACATAAGGAAGACAATGTCTAACTTTGACGAATTAATTAAGAAATTAAAATCGATAAATAAAGAAAACAAAATATATACAAAGAGAAAGAATCACAAAAAGAAACTAGAAAGCGAAGATAGAAGAAGGAGGTTGTTTGATGAGATCTGCTCGACCGAGACAAAACTCAGTTAAAACATGATAGCACTCAAGTTAGTGTCTTTCCCATTATTATTCTATTTCATTCTTTACCTCTTTGAGCTTAATAAACATATCCTATTGGTATATTTCCTTTATATTTGTGTTTTGGAGATATGTTAGTTGGTTTATGTAATTGTAGGCATTCCAGACATTTAAGGAGTACAAATGATATGCATTTAGCGGAATGACCTAATATACACTAAGGATATCCTTGCGGTCAAAGAAATCAAGGACAAGATGAATGTGACTGAGATCCGAGAGTGAAGATGAAGATGCTCGATCATTACGTACAAAGGAGATTGATTTACTCCAAGAAAACAACAGATCTAGACTTTCATGTCAACTACAAAGTTATAGCGCTTCAAATTATCTTCAAAAAGTTCTCATGGGTTTTCTAGTTCCAACTGCAACTATGGGAAATCTAGTGTATAATGATGTGTCGCGATGATGACAAGATCTCGATTTTATGGGCTTGGCACAAAAGGCCCACCGAACCTGGTCCCAGTACAAAGGTCATCCGACCTGCCTTCATAACTTTTGCACTAGACCTTGAAATGACCTTTTGTTGTTGTAAGAAAGATCTTGGAGTAGTTATGTCTTCGTTTTCTGGTTTCTTTTTATGATCCTTACTCTTTGTACATATTTTTTAAATTTATTTATTGGTTTTGGTTTCTTAATTAATTCGTCAAAGTGAGAAATTGTCTTCCTTGAGTTCGATCCTGACTCTCTACACTATAACAGGTCTTGTAAGTATTTGCGAGACCTGAGGTTAACACTTCAACCTCATCAAAACACCATAATCAGCAAGGGTACAACTAGAGAGGAGATTAGAGCAAAACCTTGTAACTATTTGGAATGTTTAAACTAGGTTTTGAAGGGAGAACAGCAAAGCAACAATAATCAACAGAGGGAAAGCATTTCGGGATCCAAATCACCAGAACACACATATATAGGCACTTTCATAATATCAAAAATAGGTTAGAGTTATGTAAAGAGAACTTCGTTGATTGTCACACATGGTTAGGTCATTTCTTGCGGCACATCGATGTTATCACAATGATTGCCACGTACCCAAGACGGTTGTTGATTCATCACACTAAACGGAGCATTGAGGTGTGAGGATTATGATGTCACTTAAAGTCAAGGTCACCCTATACAAAACATATATTATAACTAAGACTACCGTAACTCATAGACATATGATCAATACATAGAATCAGTCCAATAACATATATTAATAGTTGTCGGGCTCACCATAATGTGATTTGGGAACCTGATGCAAACGACTTCACTTCAATGTAATGTTCTTAACATCTTATTGTGAAGTTTGTTTGAGGTGATTCAAGGTGTGTTGGAAAGATGACTTCAAACTCTACACTATTGTCTTAAGTTTTTCATATAATGATAACTTAAGCATTTCCAAAATTGATGTTTTTCAACATATATGACCCGGAATTCTCTTTAGAATACCCGTTAGTATTTTGGCCATAACTAAGAATAAACATTTCCAATGAAGGTCCATAGATACTTGTTGGAAAGCTTATTTAAAGGAATCCAACATTCATGCAGACAATTAGAGGTGATTCGTTCAAGAGATGACTCATAAATACAGATCTTCCAAAAGTTGATTTTTTTGCTAATACATGTGAAGAGTCCAAAACCAATGTCTCTTTATGTTGATTTTTATGGCCGGTTATCTAATGTGACTTTTGGGCTAGTTTTTGAGCTTTCATTTAGCCTTATTTCTCATATTTAATGGCTTACATGATTCATAGAAAAATAAGTGAGAGTTGATATATTTTGGAAAAAGAGTCTAATTCCTTGTTTTTTTGTGAGATGCCTTAACCTCCTCGTTGGTGAGATGTCGGGTGGATTGCGTGTAAGAGCCTTAGTCTTTAGGTGCAGAGCCAGCCGCCCCTGCGGGTCCGGAGGGCCGCCCCTGCGTGAGTTCTGTATTCCGCCCCTGCGGCTCAGGGAGTCCGCCTTTGCGGTTTCTTGCGGCTGCAGCCTGCATTTTTGACTCTTGACCATGCTTTACTCTTCTCTTTCCCTTTAACCATCTCCTTTGCTTCAAGATGAAGGGTTTCATTCTTCTCCAACTGCCTCACGTTCTTCTTCTCTCCTTCCTTCTCCTTTGATCTTCTTCTTGTTTTCTCCTTGGTTTGCAAGAGTGTTGTTGTGTGGTTTGGTTGATGATGATGTTGGATGTTGATGCTGAGCTATGAGAGCCAGCTGAGGTGTTGGTGTTGATTATTTCCTTCTGTTTAGGATCGCAGCAGTGGTAAGCTTTCCTCTTTCTTCTTCTTTCTTTCTTTCCTTCTCTTTTAGCTTAGGATTCCACAAGTTAAATCTTGTGTTAGATCTCCTAGGCATGTATTGATGTTTATATGTATATGTATATATGTTTATGGTTGTTGGATGATGAAGAATTGAAGACAATTGAGTGAAGAATCGAAGAGAAGGCGGGAATCATTTTCTGCACTACAAACCGCCTCTGTGTGGGAGTGCCGCTGCCCCTATGCCACCTGTGTCACCGCCCCTGCGTGGGAGTGCCGCCGCCCTTGCGCCTCCCGGTGCTTCGCCCCTGCGTCCTTCCTGTCACGCATGTGCGTCTTGTGCAGGACCTACCTAGAGTGGTATGGATCCTTCCTTTCCTAGTATGAGTGGGTTAGTGGCATGCTAGGTGTGTGTATGAGGATAGGATGAGGATGATTATGATATCGATATGTGCCGGTTATGGATTTGAGGTTTAGTATGTTGTTGAGGTTTATAGGGTGGAAGTGATCCTTATGGATCCCTTGGGTCTAGGTGTGACCTCTTTGATTGATAGGAGATGTGATATCTCTTTATGCCTTGTTATTAGGCAATGTTGTTCTCCGGATTGGAGTTGATCGTTGTTGAGGATATCTTGAGGTTGAGGTAAGTCCGTATAGGACTTACTTAGCTACCATCCTTATATCGGATGTTTGCATGAGTGGTGTTTGTTATGTGCTTGATATCATACAATGTTGATTATTACCGACCTATGGTTTATTGACCGCCCATTGTAGTGGCCGTGATAACCTTTCCCTTTCATCCCGCCGTGGAGTCTGGCAGGTTCTCTACAGTCAGGCCAGACCTGGTATACGGGATGGACACTCACCAGAGGCGGGAATTATATATTCCTCCAGCTGGCTATAGCAATCAGAGGCGGGAATTATATATTCCTCGTGTCACATATGTCCAGCTGGCTATAGCACTCAGAGGCGGGAATTTATAAAGATGATTAACCGGGTAAATGTGTGACAACATGATTATTTGTTATGATTCCATGATATGTGTTTGTGCTTATGCACTATCTTATATATGAATGGTTAGCTAACGGTTTTATACCGTGTTGTAGATGCTTTGCAGGTTAGGAGAACTGCAGAGTGATCTAGATGGGGTGATCCTCTGAGGGCTTCCGTACACTAGGATTGTGCGTGGGATATGGGATGATTTTGTTATGTATGGATACATGTTTTGGTTTGTACTCAGCGGTGTTTTTGTATACCTTTTGATATATGTATTACAGTTTGATGTTTTGGTTTTAATCTATATGTGCCTTGTTGTAAGATCCAGTGAACTTGTTGTCAGGCTAGGGTCAGGATCCATTGTGAGATTCTAGCCCCAGTAGCGCCCCGAGTCCCGCGGATTCGGGGTTTTACAAAGTTGGTATCAGAGCCTTAGGTTGACAACAATGGCACTTGCAATTTGCGATAAAGGTCGAATAGATAAATAAACATAACCCGAAAGGGGTCTGACTTTTCAAAAGGTTTTTGGTTTTGAAATGAGTACAAATGTTTTGGGATAGTGTGTACGAGAAGCCATCACCCCTCTGAGGACCTCGACAATATATATATATATATATATATATATATATATATATATATATATATATATATATATATATATATATATATATATATATGGCATATATATAACCTTATAAGTTAGGTGTGCATACCCTGCAGATGGTTCGGAGTAGAGCTTCATCTACAATTGGACGAGGTAGGGGTAGACCCCCTCTTCCTCCAATAGTGGTAGGGCAGGGTTAGATTCCCGCTGTTGATCCACCTGCAGCGGAGGAGGTCCATGAGGATGTTGTTGAGAGTGTCGTTCCTAAGACTGAGAACGGTATGGCTGGGAGACAGAGACCACAATAAGTCTAGTTAGATGACTCGGATCATGTCTCTATGGAGGGACCAGAGTTTTGCGTGTACATCAGACGAGTGGAGGAGGCTGCCAGAGAGGGTAGACGTGCCCCGGATTTGCCAGCACAGAGGGGATCGTTTGAGAGATCCCATTGAGCTACTCAGGTGCTAGTTTTATTGGCACGTGCTGTTGAGATTACTCGAGTTCCAGAGGAGCATAGAGGGCCTCGACTAGATACTTGGTTGAAGGCATTTCATCAGATGGGAGTACCCCCTTTCTCTGGGAAGGTGGGATTAGAGGTGGAGTTGTGGATTGGACATGTAGACTCAGCCCTTGAGTCTATTAGATGTCTAGAGGACCGACAGATAGAGTTAGTGCAGACTCTATTCCGAGACTTGGCACAACATTGGTGGAGATCCGTGCGGAGTCATGTTACTAGCTATGACTAGATGAAGAGTTTGATCAGAGAGCGTTTCTGTCATGCCTCATTGAGGAGGGACAAACTACAGGAATTTGTTGAGGCTGGCTTTGAGGATGTACCAGTCTCTGAGGCGATCAGGAAATTTCAGGAGGAGCTGGCCTTGCTGGGCCCAGCTGCACCTCTTGTGGATCAACATGTATATCTCTTTTTCCGACGACTGAGGGATGCTACCGGGACCTATATGGCGGGGTTTCACTGTGAGTCCTTGATGGACTATCAGGATAGAGCCTCAGATTATGAGCGGGAGCGGGCTGGACAGAGGAGAGCTTCTCAGACCGGAGGGTCAGAGAAGAGACAGCGGACTGGGCAAACCAGTGGAGCTGTTGGTTCCGGGCGAAGCCAGAGACGCCAGAGTTACCCCTCATCTGCACCGGTTGTAGATAAGGGACGACAGTGCTTTAACTGTGGTGATTATGGACATATATGACCAGAGTGCACGAGGCCGTCAATGACTTGTTTCACTTGTGGCAGACCAGGTCACAAAATTGTCTTTTGTAGACAGGGCAGAGCTTCATCACAACAGGGTTCTTCTCCTGCTAGTGTAGCGGGAGGTGGGCATAGGCCACCTCAACAGCAGACACATGGACAACAAAGAGTCCCAGATCGTCCTACTACTCAAGGATCTGCTCCCGGGTCGAATAGAGGTAGAGGTCGTGGTGGGAGTACCACTGACATTAGAGGAGCCCAGGGTAGAGATTTTGAGATGAGGAGTGCAGAGGAGCCAGCTGCACCGGCTGCTACAGGTACCATTTTGATTCAAGATTTACCTATTAGAGTTTTCTTTGATACGGGAGCTACGCATTCATTTATATCTGAAGCCTGCGTTGAACGTTTGAGTTTAGTTACGACTAAGGGGATACCCTTTAGTATAGGGTTACCCGATGGTAGTAGGGTCAGAGGTACCGCGAGATATATGATTGTCCCATTTGTGTGGGGACTCGTGTGTTACTTGTTGATTTCTTTTTTATGCCGTTGGTGCATGAGGATGTCATTTTGGGTATGGATTGGATGGATAGACATCATAAGGAGACACGAAAGCAAACACGTGTATTTTCACATTCATTGCTCCCATCATGAATGAGGATGATGAAGAGATGAAGAGACAAAGAAGGGGAACGTTCGGCTCTCCATTAATGCCGACAACGAAGCTTCCAAGAAACTTCTTGCCTGCGGCCCAAGCACGGGAACAAAAGAAGCAGAGCGTCAAAAGACGACTAGACGAAACCCTAAAATGAGCCCAAACCGGCATAAAATATATCATCCAAATAAAAGCCCAACCAAATCAAAACGTAGAAAAAGCAGCCTAAAGCCAAACTAAAGCCTAGACAGTCCAACACAAGGATAATAGAGGAAATTGACTATTGTTAGGGAGAAGTCTCCCTTTTATAATATTAGGGATATGATAGTAAGAAGGAGAACAAACACAAGGAGTTCCTGGACAATGCTAGAGTCAAGTTGGAAGGCCTTAATAAGAATGTCAAGAGAGATGGACGTCTGTGACTCAAACACAGCAATTGCGAGTTTGGTTTCACTTGGGTTGTGGTTGTTGAACGGGGATAGCGCGGTGGCATTAGTTTTGCCTACGTTGAACTGGAAATGAATCAGCCCCCGTGGGAATACAAACACGTCACTTGGGTAAAGAACTTTTGCAACTAGTTTACTAGGTTCGCTTGAAGTGAGAAACCCCACATATAAAGTACCCTCAAGGATAACAAGGACCTCGGTAGAGTCTGGATAGATGTGAAGTGACACAAGACCGCGTGTGGCAAAATTGATTCGGAAAAGGGAGACCCCGGGTGCCTCAAACCCCGGTAGTATTTGTGATGCTACTTTTGTTACGGCAGATTCGGGATTATTGTTTGTACTTCCGGATACATACAAATCCGTGAAGAAGAAAAAGTCGTTTGTCGTTACTTTGTTTGAGTTTTTGCAACACATTTCATTCTTGAAAACTGCAACGATACAACACAAAATTGTCAAAGTCCTTGAAGAGGAAATTATGTATAAGAAGGAAGAAAAAATATAATGAAATGACTGATACTTCACTTGCTTTCTGGCCCTCCAATCTTTATTTAAGAATAGTGTGGGAAATCTGTATTTAAACTACTTGATACTATATAATTTTCAAGTCCTTGAAGAGGAAATCTATATTTAAACTACCTGAAGCATTATTAGGTTATGATTCACACAATGGAATCATCATTCATAGCCTGACCACAATGACCACAATAAACCTTTCAACAAGGACACGACAAATTTGGATGACATCCAATCTGTATTTAAGAATAGTGTGGAAAAACGATAGTGTATGCAACAAGCTAAGTAAGACAAGGTACCAAGACAACCTCAAGTATAGTTTCAATATACCTAGTCATAAATGATAGAACATAAGTTTAAAGTATAAGATCTAGTTCAAGATACCCCCCCCCCCCCCCCCCCAAGTCCTGAGGCCCCCGCAAGTCTGGCTGGACACCATCGAACTGGAAGGTAAACTCTGGAGCATACCGAACTCAGGGACAAGACCTAACAACAAAACGGGAAGACCCGTTAGCTAACAAGCCTTAAACCAGGGACAAACTCTAAGAGAGGTTACATATATAGAGTTAAACATAGGGAGGAAAGATTAAGATGTACAATGTTGGAGGCAAGTGTATATAATAATGCAATTTCTTAAGAAGAATCAAACTAGGTAATAATCAAACCCATACAACTTGTAGTAAAACCCTTCCATAAGAAACCTTAGTAAAAACAAAAGCGAGTCACAATAGTATAAATGAGTCATGGAATGAATGAGTATGCTTATGATAATCAAACCCATACAACTTGTTGGTTACGGTGTTCAACTTTCAACTGTCCATTCTCACCTTCTTATCCCGGCTCGGTCTCTACTAGAGAACCGTCCAAAACATTATATGTCTATGTCTAAGACTAAAAGCAAGAATACATGTGGAAGGGCCGGGGTTTCCACCACGTTGCACACATGCATGGGACATCACTCCCTCGACGAGGTCATCAACCCATGCTCGCACTGGTGGTCACTAAATAAAAAATATAGTTTAAAATCATAGTATATGTGCAAAGTATCCTCATATATATGAAATCATAAATAGAAAGCAATAGTGGGTAAGAAAGTTGATTTTATCTACATGTCACTGCTAAATGCATAACTTGAATAAAATGACAATTAAGTAAGTCCGAAGACTTACGTCGTCCAACACAATCACATTCCAAACGAATCACCTACAACTATCAAACCATTCTCGAGCCTAAACATAAAATGACATGCATATGTAAACAAGATGTACGTCTAAGGTATCCCATACATTCTCTTACAAAAGCATCACAAGTCACAACCTACCAAAACTAAAGTATAAAATTTGGCAAGGGTTTAAAACTTAAATCAAAATCATGGTCGGAGGCCAAGCCAACTAAGATGTAGTCTTTACATGAATACACATATATCATTCATTACTAAAGCTAACATCAAATATATTTCATACTAACTATTCAAGGTAACCATATTAATTCTATCATTATCCCAGAAGCATACATCTCTCTCAAACACATAATATTCTCCTCTCCAACATGTAACTAGCATACCCATTCATAATGTTCATCATCAATTCAAGATATTCAAATCATTCACAAGAACAAATCGTGTCATATCCACACTCTAAAATAAACAAAATGCTCATGGATGTCTTCTTCTTACCCAAAATCTCCAAAATCAAAGTTTAGCCAAATCTTTTAGATAGAACCACACACATCATTAATCACCTAAACATAATTAAGGAATATATATCAATGCATTAAGTGGCACAAAAGAACCCTCAAAATCATAAAAAAATTCCCAAAACTCGAATTAGGGTTTAACCCACACTAAAGTATCACCCAAATCCATACAATTTTTCATAAATGGAGGAAGGAGGAGGATGTTGGTGTTTTTTGTGGTGGAGGGTTGTCACCGGAGGCGGCAGAGGGCGGCAGAACCAGGTGGCCGTCAACAACTCGGTTGATGTCCTTCGCTTGGCGCGAGTGGCTCCTGGGGCAAGGCCGACAACGACGAACCCTGGCTGCGGGTGGTGGTGGGCGGACTGGAGCTACACCGCCGGAACTCTCCTTACCCAGCTGTGGAATGAAGAACAATAACGGAAGGGAGGAAAATCGAGGAGAGAGAAAGGGAGGTAGAGAGATGTGGGTAGAAGAAAGAGGAGGGAACTAAATAAATCTGGGGTGTTACGTAATTTTTCCAATCCCGAAACTAGATAATTTCCTACATGGACCAGATAACCCAAACTCGGATTTTTCACGAAAGAAATAATTCCAACGTTTCACAAAAAAAAACGGGTCTTACAATCAATATTAAATAAGACTGTTATTTTAGAATGTGTACTTGCTTTGAAGATTAAACAAATCCTACATTTCGCAGCCTTTTGGTTAAGATAAAGTATAATACTTACTTATTTATATAGGATTATTATTTGGTATGTGAATTGTTGACCTACTTAAATATGGATAAGCATCGAAAAACCACAATAGTAATCCCATTCGACTAATTAAATGTGTTCTGGTTATCATATTATATCCATGTTATTGCAAACAATAAAGATAACTCTTTTGTCCTTATATCAAATCAATTATATACGTAAAGTAATCTTTTGTTTATATAATCACCATACACAACTTTGACTTTTTTTAATAAATATCCGTGTAGAGCAGGGATAGGGATTGTAAACTAGTTTTATAAATGTTGAGATCTTTTAACGAGTTATTTCAGAAATAGAGAGAAGAAGAGAAGACAAAACGTTTTGTGATTTTCCTGCACAAACCTTGCAGCTAGGGTTTTCAATATACTTTGGTGGATAATGAATACAACCCTAAGCCTATCTATTTATAACCATAAATAGATTGAATCCTCTATAAAAAAAATAGAGTCCTATAAATAGATAGAATCCTACAAATAGATAGAATTCCTTATAAATAGATAGGATTCTATAAATAGATAGAATCCTCCGCGGGGAGCTCCGCCCCCCGCACCCCTGTCGCCCCGGGCCCATTAATCCATGAGTCCAAAATATGTTTTGTAAAGTCCGAAAAATTTAAAAATAAAAATATAACAATGATCGGGAATTTTAGAAATAAATTAGCGTTTTATTCTCTTTCCGTAAACTATTCCGAGGAAATGTTCGGAATTTATTTCCGACCCGTAACCCGCAAATTATTTTTACGGAATTATTTTACGGGTTACGATTCCGGGTTTTTATTCCTTTTTCTTTCTTCCCCCTCTTTTCCACCTCAGCTGGGCCCCACCTCCAGGCTATATATATATATATATATATATATATATATATATATATATATATATATATATATATATATATGAAAATATGTGACACGAGGAATATAACCCTCGCATCTGGATGCTCATGGCAACTGGAGTGGCCCCTGGTCACACCCACCCGTGTACCCTGAGGGAATGGGGAGTGGCCAACCGTGTACCAAGTCTGACCCAACCACAGAGAACCGCCCAGACTCCAAAGGGATGAAAGGGACAACTGTCATGGCCCTAAAATTGGCAATCACTATACCATAGGTCGGTAATCATCATAACGCATGCTATAAAGCAGATAACACATACACCAATCATGCACACATCCAATATAAGGATGGTAGCTAAGTAAGTCCTATGGACTTACCACAACCTCGGAAGTAATCTCAACCACGTAGTACTCTCAAGTATGATCAACTCCAAATCTGGAGAACAACACTGCCTAATAACAAGGCATAACAATATATCAAACTCATATCCATCAAAGGGGTCACACCTAGACCCAAGGGATCCATAAGGATCGTATCCTAACTCATAAACCTCAAAGCCATAACCGGCATAAACGATATCATGATCATCCTCATTCTATCCTCATACACATACTTAACATGCCACTAAACCGCTCATACTAGGAAAGGAAAGGATCTACCTTACTCTAGGTAGAACTGGGATAAGACGCACCTGCGTGACAAAAGGGACGCAGGAGCGGAACAAGGCAAACCGCGGGCGTGGTAAGGCTCGGCCACAGGCGCGGTGACAGGGCCGCATGCAAGCGCTGGCGCTGGCGCAGGCACTGGGACAGTGGCCGCGGGGGCGGCAGATTTCGGGCGCGGGTGCGGTGACAAAGCTCCCGCAGGGGCGGCGGTATTGGAACGCGTGGGCGGCGACGGTGCACAAAGTGATCCCGCGGTTCCTCTTCGGCTCTTCACGTGATCAAATCACGTCTTCTCTCATCAAAAATCAAGCACATACATATACATACATAAATCAACATCAACAAGCCTCTTCATACATCTAATCCTAAGCTAGAGAGGAAGAACAAGAAAGAAAGAAGGGAAGGAGAAGCAAGGAGCTTACCTCCACTGTTGGTCTAGGCAAGGGAATGATCAAAGACAATATCTCAACTGGCTCTCAAGCTCATCACAACATCCACTAGCATCAACCTCAACAAGGCCACACAAAACCTCTTTCAAACCAAGGAAAAACCAAGCACAAGATCAAGAAGGAGAAGGAGGCAAGAAGAAGAACATGAAGAAGGCTGGAATGAAGTAACCTTGCTCAGGAAACGAAGGAAAAGGCTAAGAAGAGAAGAGAGTAAAGCACGGGTCAAGAGTCAACAAAGTCGGCTGCAGCTGCAAGAAACCGCTGGGGCGGTTCCCTGAGCCGCAGGGGTGGAAAACAGCACGAGCCGCAAAGGCGGCTAAGGCCAAACTAGCTCTAAAGACTAAGGCTCTTACACCTCTCCCCCCTAAAAACAAGTTTCGTCCCGAAACTTGTAAAAATCCTCAAACCACTCGGACTCACAAGCCGAGATACAACTCTTTCTATAACCTCAAACACACGCATGGAGGAAATCATCAACTCCAGCAACAAAATCACTATCCAAGGCATAGAGGAAATCCATCTCTAGCCAAACTATAACCATATCACAAGGGCATAGAGGAAAAACATCTCTAGCCGTATCATCATCTCATCGCAAAGGCATAGAGGAAAAACATCTCTAGCCGTATCATCATCATCATAACAGAAGGGCATGGAGGAAAAACATCTCCAGCAATACTATGTCCATCAAAATAGCATGGATGAATAACCATCTCCAGCTAAATCCTAATCGTATCACAATAACATGGAGGAAAGAGCCATCTCCAGCTATAAACATCAGTCGTACTAGCACAACAAGATCTACTAAGATCACATATCACATCATAGCTAGTACGAAAATAAACACATCATAGAATATAAGCACATAAGCATAACATCACCAAGATAGTACTAAGATCTACTCGTCGATCCTACTGGTACATCTATCTCGGCATAAAACTCTGGATAGTTTCTCTGGATACTATCCTCAGTCTCCCATGTAGCCTCATTAGGTCCTCGTCTCGACCACTGTATCCTCAGCATAGGAATGTCCTTCGAACGCAGGCGTCTCATACCTCGTTCTAGGACTGCAATCGGGTACTCAACAAAAGTGTGGTCCGGCTCAACCACCAAATCATCATAACTCACGATATGTCTCGGATCTGGTATATACTCCCTCAGCTGAGACATGTGAAATACATGGTGAACACCCTCTAATCTCGGAGGCAAAGCTAACATGTATGCTGTGCTCCTAACCCGATCTAGAATCTCGAACGGTCCGACATATCGGGGCTCAACTTCCCCTTAATGCCAAAACGTCTAACATCTCGTGTCGGAGACACTCTCAGACACACATGGGCTCCTACTCTGAACTCTAGAGGTCTACGCCTCCTGTCTGCATAACACTTCTGACGGCTTTGTGCAGTCAGCATCCTCTCTCTAATCAGTACTACTCGAGCCACATCATCCTGAATCTGATCAGGTGTCAAACCACTAACACTGCTCTGCTCATCCCAGCATAACGGAGTATGACATCTCTGTCCATAAAGTGCCTCATATGGGGCCATCCCAACAGATGCATGCCAACTGTTGTTGTATGAGAACTCAACTAGTGGGAGATGGTCCGTCCACACTTGTCCTCAATCCAACACACAAGCTCGCAGCATATCCTCCATTGTCTGAATGGTCCTCTCTGACTGACCATCTGCCTGAGGATGGAACACAATAGTAAAGTGTAAACTCGTCCCCAGGACAGTCTGAATTTGCTGCCAGAATCTCGAGGTAAATCGCCCATCTCTGTCTGAGACGATCGTCCTCGGTACACCATGGAGTCTCACTATCTGCTTAGTGTACTCCTCAGCTAATCTGCTCACTGGCCACGTTTCCCGGATAGGGATAAAACGTGTCGTCTTCGTCAGTCAGTCCACTATAACCCAAATGGCATCAAAACTCCTGCTCGGTCTCAGGCCAATAACAAAATCCATAGTGACATCCTCCCACTTCCTCTGTGGAACAGGAAGTGGATGGAGTTCACCTCAAGGTCTGCAATGCTCTATCTTGACCTGCTGACAGGTCGCACACTGTGCCACAAATCTGGTCACATCGGGCTTCAACCATCCCCATCAATATAAACGTTTCAAGTCTTGGTACATCTTACTCGTACCTGGGTGTACTGAATAAGGCGTACAATGAGCACCCTGTAATATCCTCTGACGTATATCCGCATCAGCGGGTACACAGACGCGACCGCGGCGTCTCAATATTCCATCTGCTCCCAGAAGAAACTGTGGTGCCTCATCCCGAGACATCCTATCTCGTATCCTCGTCAGTGTCGGGCAGGTCTCCTGCTTCTATTGGATTTCACCAAACAGATTAGGAAGAACCTCTAAAATACTCAGCTGGGCATCCTCATCAGGAAACTGGATGTCCAACTCTAACCAGATCAGGTCTCTCTGCAACTGATGCTGAACTGTCAGCCTCGCAATCGCCTGCTCTCGAGGCGTCTTCCTGCTCAGGGCGTCGGCGACAATGTTCGCCTTCCCTGGATGATACAAAATCTCTAGATCGAAGTCCTTGATCAGCTCAAGCCGCCTACGATGGCGGTTATTCAATTCCCGCTGCATGAAAATATATACTTCAGACTCTTATGATCTGTGAAGATCTGACATGTGGCACCATACGGATAATGTCTTCAGATCTTCAAGGCATGAACTACTGCTGCCAACTCCAGATCATGAGTTGGGTAGTTCTCCTCATACCTCTTCAGCTGTCTAGACGCATATGCTATCACTCTACCCCGCTGCATCAACACACATCCCAAGCCTAGCTTGGATACATCACTGTATACCACAAAATCCTCTGTACCCTCTGGTTGTGCCAAAATAGGAGCAGAAGTCAGACGTTTCTTCAGCTCCTCAAAACTCTACATACACTGATCAAACCATACAAATCTGGTAGTCTTCCTTATCAAACTCGTCAGTGGACGGGCAATCACAGAAAATCCCTCCACAAAGCGTCTGTAATAACCGGCTAGGCGAAGGAAGCTACGTACTTCCTTGACGTTCGTCGGTGTAGTCCAAGCTGCTACTGCCTCAATCTTGGCCGGATCCACCTTGATCCCTTCAGCTGATACAACATGACCCATGAATGCTACCTCTAGCATCCAGATTCACACTTAGAGAACTTAGCATAAAGTTCTCTATCCCGTAAAATCTGCAATACAGTCCTCAACTGCCCTACGTGCTCCTCTCGGCTGTGAGAGTACACCAAAATATCATCTATGAATACCACCACAAACTGATCCAGGAAGTCGATGAATATACTATTCATCAACTCCATAAAGACGGCTGGGGCATTCGTAAGCCCAAATGGCATCACTACAAATTCGTAGTGTCCATATCTGGTCCGAAATGTTGTCATGTGCACATCTTCTCTCTCACCTTCAGCTGGTGATACCCTGAACGCAGGTCAATTCTGGAAAACATAGTCGCTCCCTAAGGCTGATCTAACAAATCATCAATACGAGGCAGTGGATACTTGTTCTTGATGGTCACCTTGTTCAGCTCCCTGTAATCTATACACAATCTCAACGATCCATCCTTCTTCCGTACGAAGAGGACAGGTGCTTCCCATGGGGACACGCTAGAGCGAATAAAGCCCTTCTCAGCGAGCTCCTCAAGTTGTTTCTTCAGCTCTAACATCTCAACAGGCGCCATCCGGTATGGGGCCTTCGAGATCGGTCTCGTACCAGGCTCTAACTCAATACCGAAGTCCACACTCCTCTATAGGATGTTGTGCATGAGTGGTGTTTATACATCTGTCGTCCTAGAAACGTTCGTCCCTGTGGATTTTCTACCTTATATCTTTATGAGTATTCTTGAGTCTATATGTATAAACAATGATCTTGAACGCTTGAAATCCATTTTCTTTCCTTTAACTTGACTATCTTTGTTTTTCCTTTTGTTTGTTTGTTTTGACTTTCAATCAATAGGGACAATTGATTGCGAGTCCTTTAAACTTCTCCAAAACCTTTTTGACTTCTTTCCCTTATCTTTGTCAACCTCCTGTCTTTAATTGAGATATATTTTATTTATAATCATTATTGCATATTAATCCTCTCAGTCCCTGAGATCGACCCTGAAATACTTACCTTTACTGTGATTGACTCATACACTGTGCGTTCGTTGCTATTTAGAAAATTATTACAAGTTATAAATATAAAACTATCCCTTTCTTGTTTTACTAACTTATAGATCTTTATTATTATTGATAAATGTTTATAGGGGTGTAAAATCAGCGAACAATTACAATTGCAATAGCAGTAGGAGTAGGCGGGTAGCAATAGCATAATAGTAGCATATAATTATAATGACTGTTGTAAATTATTTGAATTCAACAGTTATAATTATTGAACTTGGACACCACTGGAACGCTTGACGTCTTTGTCTTTCTTTTACAATGTCACTGAATTTCGAATCTTATATATATTGTAGGAGTAACACTTCTTGCCACGTGTTGTACAGAAAATCACTAACTGCCACATGTCACAACAATATTTAACCTCAACCTCTTTTTTTTTAAATTAAGTAATTTATAAAAAGAATTTGTAATTAAAATTATTAACAAAAAAATCTGTACCATCTAACTTAATCAAGATATTTTTTATAAATAATTAAATTTGATAAATTTATTTAACTAAGCATTTTTATTATTTTGGGTTTAGTTTTTAATCCTAAACTATTTACGGTTATCAATCCTCACATTCAACCAATATATTTTTAAATTTTGAATAAATTTATTTAAAAATCCAATAGTTTATAATTTCTTCTGAAAACCCAATAATTAAAAAAACATTGTTTAATTACGTAATTAAAATCAAGATTTATATTCGAGAATTATTATAATCAAATTGAATGTCGGAATAATATTGCACAATTAACTATATTAACCATGTATGCATATATATATATATATATATAAAAGTATACTTTTTTCAATTATTTACAAAAGCAAAAAAAAAAAAAAAAATTTATATTATTGTTTTAAATTTTTTTTAACCCAATTTGATTATACCATATAACTTTTTTTTTAATTTTTTTATTATTTATAATTGTAATTGTTATATCAACTCTTTATAGAAAATCCCGTGCAAGCCACCACGCCGCAGAACGGGAGCTCGAGCACGGGTATTACACTAGTTAGTTTATTGTCACCTTAAAGCGTTGCATTATATCACCGTGATTAAAATCTTTTTACTTGTTGAATTTTGAAACATAAGGGCAAAGTAATAAAGCTAGAAAGTCAAAATAACAGAAAAACAATATAATTTGTTTTTTTCAAAAAAAAGAAAAGCAAATTTTAGGAAAAATAAAACTAATCAAATTATATATATATATATATATATATATATATATATATATATTAATTATTGTTAAATGATCACTTCACTAATTTCAGTAATTAAACAATAAATTAGTTGTTGAATGTTGACATGAACCTTATCAAAAAAAAAATGGTTGAAACATGAAGGCACGATTATGTGATGAGACATAGTTCTACACTAACGTCTTTCTTAATTTTATCAAACACAGCTACTAGCTTCACGTTATCTATTTCCTAAATCTATATTATATTAGAAATTTATCAACTTCTACAATTTGTGTCTTTCTTATTTATAAAATTGTCAACATGCAGTAAACAAATTAAGTATGATGCATATACTAAAGGTGGCTTACTTGGCTCGATACGTCAATTGCATCATATCTTCCTGGTGCAAGTAAAACTTTGAATTATATAACTCATATCTGAGTACAGTCAACTAAGTGTCTGAGAGTGAGTGTAAATTATATAACTCATTACAATTCACATCTGAGTATAGTCAACTAAGTTTCTGAGGATAAGTGTTAGTTCCAAAGCCAAACAAACTAAAACAATATGTTCATTAATATATATGAAACTCTATCGGTTTATATATCTTTCGACAGATATCTCTGGACAAAACTATGATAATTTGTGCAAAGACTTAACCTCACTCATAAAATAAAAAAGCAATATTTTTGTGTAAAGGCTTACAGAAAAACGCAATCAATTTGTGCCTCTATAATATATCAACTTCTACAATGTGTGCCTCTATCATCTTCACATATATAAAAGCAAAACAAAACATATAATTTTGTAATAGATCGAGTCAATTTTACATGATCAAAGCACATTTGAGATCATTCATGAAAAGATAGAGTACAAGTTCGATCAACTTGTGTAAAGGTTTAAGAATTCTCACAAGGTCATGTCATGAAATGAAATTCACTTATGATTAACGTTAAAAATAAATGACATAAACAAGGTTTGAAGAGCAAGATCTCGAACTTCATTAACCGAAATATAGTAATATCAACATTTTTGAAGGAATAAAATAACGTCAAAACGGATGATATGTATGTTGACACAATGAGAGCAAATCGGCCGATTAGTAGTGCAAATTGGTTATCTGTACCTTGATATTATGAAGAGATAGAATAGTGTAATGCATGAAGATCTGTGCTGAAGTTAGCCGACCAATGGGTGGAAATCTGATGACTTCGAGTCTAAAACAAGAAGAATAATTTTTAAATAGACGAGAAAATTTTAAAAAAATCGAGACAAAACTAAAACGTGAATATCTAGAATATACGCACTTCACACCTAAATCTTGCATCGTTCTTAATATCTAGAATGTACACCAAACCAATCCGGATAATACAAAAATATTTAGATATAGTTATTTTTCATACCTTTTCAATTTTCATTGTCAGTTTATCAGGTAATAATTTATGTTTTTATTCTTCAAAAATTGAATTATTTTATATAACTTTTGAAGTGCGGAATAGGCAGATAAACAGTTAACAAATACTCTAGAAGGGGGGGATGAATAGAGTATGGAAACTTTTCGCAATCTCAGGAATGGTAAGACCTTATCAATCAGAGATAAGACCTTATCCAATGCTCAGAGACAGGATATAAAGAAAAACAGTAAATAAAACAAACACGCGATATGTTAACGAGGTTCAGCCTGAACTTGGCCTAGTCCCCGCCTAGGATTATCCAACCCTAGGATTCAAGCAGCTTTATTTCTCTTCTTCTTCCAACGAGCTCTAGATACAACCTTCAGAAGAACTTCCCTCTTCTAAACTCAGAAGCCTCACACTTCCTATCTAGCAACCCAAACACTCAAGAGAAAACAAAGTCCTACCGATACCGAAGTATCTTATACGTTTGGGTAGAAAATAACCCTTATTATAATTCTAGATGAATTGTACGATAACGCTCAAAGAAAATCTCACACCCTCGAAGTAATAACACGTTCAAGCCTGAAAGTGAGATCGATGCTTTGGGAGACTTATGGATTCAGAGAGTTCTTGTGTACGCTGGAGGTCAAGTCATTTTTTCTGTCATCCTTCTTGTCTCCTTAAATAGACGAGCCCAACATCTTCAAAAAAGTCGAACGTTTGAATTGAACTTGGGCATCTTGAGTTGTTGAGAAACGTTGCAATAAATCTGGACGTTTTGAAATTGAGAGCCGTTGCATTTTGGTTTTTTAGAGGCTGAAGATTTGTTCAAAGATTTGTTCAAACCAAATCAAAGATTTGTTCAAACCAAATTCCTTGAAGATCTCAACAAACTCCAACAAATTTAACTCTATATATTTGGTTCGAAAATCAGACCAAATATATAAAAGCTGGCCCATAAGAAATATTTAGCCCAATAAAATATTGGACTAAAAGGGTCGGACCTATAAGCTCATTAGAACTGAGCTCGTGTAAAAACTTGAGCTAGTGTTGGTAAGGCCTTACCAAAACCTGGAAACCATGGTTTTGACTTTCATCAACTAGTAAGGCCTTATTGTTCACTAATAAGGTCTTATTATCAAGGTGGAGTCATCAATCTCCCCCTTGATGAAAGACAAAACCTGTGCACCTGTTTAAAATACAATACCAAGATATCCAAACATAATAATAGCATAAATATTGGATCAAGTTCGAATCAAGTTAAATCAAGTTCAAATCAAGTTTTTAACAAACCAACAGAACCACGAAATACCAAAAATTCTCCCCCTTTTTGTCTTTCAACAAGGAGGGAAGAAAAAGTGTTCAAAACATAAGAAAGTTGTGAGGGAAAGAAGCGAAATCACTCATCATCTGATATCTCCACCACCTCATCAAACCACTGTCCATAAGAAGGGACATCTTCTGGTTTTCGAAACTCGTTGTTGACCTTTTGTCTCCACCTGTTCTTGGCATTCAGCACAGTGTGATTAGCCATCATCTGAGCCCTTAACTTCTCCTTTTCTCCACGCCATTTTTTAACCAAGCCATACTCCTCAACTGTCAGTATAGATGACTCAAGGACAACAGGACGCAGAATGCAGCGTTTCAAGATCTTACGCTCACAGTTAATAACCACATTCTGACACACCTCCTGGATGTGCAGAACAGCATCCTCATCCAACGGCATAATGGAGGTTGTTGCCCTCAAACCCAGATGGAGGAGACCTAAGTCTGTGCTGAGGTCTTGTTCTTTTTGGAGCCGGAGGATACACCGGTTTGGAGGACCGTCGAGGAGGAGGAGGAGAGGGTGACCTAGAGTTGTCAGAGTCGGACGTCATAGGCTCCTGGATGGCCTTTCCTTTCCGATCAGACGATCGTTGCTTCTTCAGTGCAGAACCAGTGGAGGAGCGTTTTGGAGCCATGGTGATTTAGGGTTTGAAAGCGTTGGAAGGAGAAAGAATTAGAGCGTTTGAAAAGCAGAGGGCAGGTAGATTTGATATCAATGAAGAGTTGATATAGATACAAAGAGAGAGAAGATCTTGAGATTTTTGATATCCCCCTAAAAAACGGAACAAACAAAAACAAGAAGTTAAAAAATTTGAAAAACAACGTGTAAAACAAAAATAAAAAGGCTCATCCCAAAAACAAAAAAGCTATTAGTTAGTTATCTAAAGAGATAATAACTAAAAGATCTGATCCATTTTTAATATAACATATAAAATCAAGATCATACTATGAATTAGTAAGACCTTGAAATATATTTTAATGTCTTAATGTAGGGAATATGATCAATATTGTATAACAATGATTGCTCCCCCTACATTGATGCTTCCCTGTTAAGCATACCAAGTTCTAACCTTATGAAGTTGAATCTTTCTTCGGGTAAGGGTTTTGTGAAGATATCCGCGAGTTGTAGTTCAGTAGAAATGAATGTCAAAGACACATCACCTTTTTCTACATGATCTCGTATAAAATGGTGTCTCACATCTATATGCTTCGTTCTTGAATGCTGCACATGATTTTTGGAGATAGATATAGCACTAGTATTGTCACATTTTATAGGTATACCCTTAAAGTTGAATCCAAGGTCTTGGAGTTGTTGCGCAATCCATAGGACTTGCGAACAACAAGCTCCAACAGCAATATATTCAGCTTCGGCCGTTGAGAGAGCCACTGAATTTTGCTTCTTGGAATGCCAACTTATTAGGGATGTACCAAGAAATTGACAACACCCTGAAGTACTTTTTCTATCAACTTTATATCCTGCAAAGTCAGCATCGGAATATCCAATAAGACTGAAACTATTTTGTGTTGGATACCATAGCCCTATATCTTTGGTACCATTTAGGTATCTTAAAACCCTTTTTACCGCAATGAGATGTGATTCCTTCGGGTTAGCTTGAAATCTAGCACACATACAGACACTAAACATAGTGTCAGGTCGGCTAGCCATGAGATAAAGTAGAGATCCGATCATACCTCGATACTCCTTTTGGTTTACTTGTTTTCCGGTAAGGTCTTGATCTAGAGAAAGAGTGGAGCTCATTGGAGTTTTGGCTATCTTGGATTCACTCATCTTATACTTCTTGAGAAGATCTCTCGTATACTTTCCTTGATTAAGGAAGATGCCCTTAGTACTTTGATGTACTTGGAGTCCAAGAAAGAAGTTTAATTCTCCCATCATGCTCATCTCGAATTCCTTGCACATTATATTAGAGAATTCCTTGCAAAGGGATTCATTAGTAGCTCCAAACAAGATATCATCCACATAAATTTGAACAACAAGGATATCATTCCCATGAGTTTTAATGAATAAATTTTTGTCAATCAACCCTCTCTTGATGTTATTTTCTAAAAGATATTTTGAAAGACGCTCGTACCAAGCTCTTGGGGCTTGCTTTAAGCCGTAAAGAGCTTTGTCAAGCTTGTAAACATGATCGGGAAATTCATCATTTTCAAAACCGGGAGGTTGAGCGACATAAACTTCTTCATCTAGAATACCATTCAAGAAGGCACACTTTACATCCATTTGAAAAAGTTTTATACCCATGTAAGATGCAAATGCAAGAAGTATACGAATGGCTTCAAGCCTAGCTACAGGAGCAAAAGTCTCCTCGTAGTCAATACCTTCCTCCTGATTGTAGCCTTGAGCTACAAGACGAGCCTTGTTTCGGATGACATTTCCACTTTCATCCAACTTGTTTCGAAAAACCCATCTAGTTCCAATAATTGATTTTCCCTTGGGCCTAGCCGAAAGGGTCCATACTTTATTGCGCTCGAACTCGTTTAGCTCATCTTGCATAGCTATAATCCAGTAGGGTTCTTGAAGAGCTTCGGTGTACTTCTTAGGTTCTCTTGATAGTTCCCTGGTTAGGATCATTAGGTGGGAGATCAGTAGGGAGTGGAGGATATGGCTCTTGTGGTTCAGGAGGTGGTCCATCTTCAAGACTGGCTTCATTTGTAAAGCCTTGAGTCGTTGTTTCAATGCCTTGAGATAGTTCAGTAAGGTCTTGAAATGGCTCCTGCATGTTTCTGGATTTGCTCTTCTTTTGATTATTGTCTTCTCCGTCTAACTCGTCTTCCTCATGTTTATTTAGGTCGAGATCTGCAAAGCTCTCACTCAAGGTACCATTATCATTTTCGTCAAACAAAACATGGATACTTTCTTCGACTACTTTAGTACGTTTATTGTATACTCGATAAGCCTTGCTTTGAGTCGAGTATCCAAGAAATATACCTTCGTTGCTACGAATTAAACATCTATTGAGAATATAGTTTGCTGTGTTGACAGCTTCAGCCCAGTATGACTTAGGCAAATTATTCTCTAATAGCATAGTCCTGGACATTTCCTCTAGGGTGCGATTCTTGCGTTCCACAACCCCGTTTTGTTGAGGTGTTCTAGGAGTTGAAAAGTTGTGAGAAATCCCATATTTCGCACAAAATAAATCAAAGTTTGATTGATCAAATTTTCTATCATGATCACTTCTAATAGAAACGATTGGTAGGTTTTTCAAAGTTTGTAACTCCTTACAAAATTTTGAGAAGTACAAAAGGGCTTCTGATTTATCTTTTAGAAAGAAAACCCAAGTAAACCGAGAATAATCATCAACAATGACAAGGATGTATTGCTTGTCTTTAGGAGATTTGACACTCATAGGTCCACAGAGATCCATGTGTAGAAGCTCGAGAGGTCTAGTAGTACTTACGACTTGCATCTTTTTAAAAGAGCTACGAGTATGTTTACCTCTAGAGCAAGCATTGCATAGATCATCTACCTTGAATTTTAGATCAGGAAGACCTCGCACAAGATCTTTTGATTTGAGTTTTTCGAGGGTATGCATGCTGATATGACCGAGTCGTTTGTGCCATAGTCTTGAATCGTCTGATAAGACCTTGAGGCATTTCAGATTTGTACCTGCAATTTGGTCAGCATTTACCGCATATATATTATGATCTCTATAAGCTTTTAGCACCAGGTCTCTTGTCATTTCATCTCGAACTTCACACTTCTTCTTGTTAAAGCTAACAAAGTTGCCTTTATCACAAAGCTGAGAAACACTGAGAAGGTTATACTTCAAGCCATCCACAAGATAAACATCTTTAATATGATTATTTGGATCAGAACCAATGTTACCAATACAAAGGATGTTGCATTTTCCTTTATCACCAAGAGTTATAGTGCCAGTGGATTGCTTCTTTAGATTTTTGAAAAGAGATTCTTTTCCACTCATATGTCTTGAGCAACCACTATCCATTATCCACTTTTGATCCTTTGTCTTGGTGATATCCTGCAAAACAGAAAATCAACCTTTCCAGCTAGACCAATAAACAGATTTGGATCCATTATGGGGGTAGACCATGTTAGGTAGCCTTGTCCCTTTAGGAACCCATATCTGTTTTATCTGTTCATTTAAACATACAGGAAAGGTATTTCTAATGATGTAAGGATCCGTTCTCCTATAAGGACAAGTTTCCTTTACATGTCCCTTTTTACAGCAAAAGAAACAAGTAGGAGATCGCCAACTTCCTTTAGCCTTAACGAAAGTAGTAGTAGGTTTTGCAGGAAAATTCCTGTTGTATCCTATGCCACTTCGGTTCAAGGAGAATTGTTGTTCTCCGAGCATCTTGTCAAGAGTGGCTTTGGATCTAGTAAATTGCACAAGAGCTATTTGTTGTTCTTGACATTTTTCAGATAATTTCCCTTTTTCAATCTCTAAGTCAGTGTTACATGCCTTAAGAGATGAGAGGTTTGCCTTTAGTTCGGTGTTTTCCGATCGTAAGGCCTTGACCTCAGTGTCAAGATCTGATTGTATGCTGTCAAGATCTTGAATTTTCAGCGATAGCATTCTTATGCAAGTTTCCTGATCCTTTAGCTTTTCTTTCAAGATGCTGATTTCCTTGCTGCAAATTTCTTCATTAGAAATCACATTTTTCAGCAATTCTAATAGAACAGCAGTAGGACTAGATATAAGACTTCTTATCATTCCGTTGATCTTGGTTCTCATCGGTTTTTGCCATAAGACATAAGTTTGCATGATAATCTTCAGAATCTGAATCGCTTGAGGAGTCCGAGTCGCTCCATGCTGCTATCATAGCTTTCTTATTGAATTCATTTTTCTTGGCTTTGTTTCTCTTCTTTTGAGGACACTCTTTGACAAGATGGTCTGTTTCACCACATTCATAACAATTTAGAACTCGATTCTTCTTTAAAGGGTTAGAAGACTTACCTTTATATTTAGATGATCCCGCAAATTCTTTGTTAGAGAATTGTTTTTTCATCTTCAATATGCGAGTCAGCCCTCGTGTAATAAGTGCAAAAGGATCTTCGTCATCATCACTGTCAGAATCTTCTAGTAGTTCCTCTTTCTTAGCCTTGAGTGCCAAATTTTTTATGTTTGTGGGTAGTTCCCCATCGTCCTCATTGAGGATCATTTCATGGGTAATTAATTTGCCTAACAAATCATCAAGAGCTAGCGTGTTAAGGTCTTGTGCTTCTTCTATAGCGGTTACCTTGGGACCCCACTTTACTTTGGGCAAGCATCTTAGTATCTTTCTAACTTTCTCTTCATTTTCGAAAGTTTTTTCCAATGAGTCAAGGTTGTTAATGATCTCCGTAAAACGGGTGAACATTACCTTAACTGATTCATCTGGGTTCATCTTAAACAATTCATATTGCCTAAGAAAGATACTGATTTTAGTCTCTTTGACCTGGCTGGTTCCTTCATAGGTGACTACTAGTTTATCCCAAATTTTCTTGGCGGATCTGCACGATGATATACGATTGAACTCGTCAGTAATTAATCCACAATACAATAAATTAATGGCTTTGTATTTTTTAGCCACGCTTTCGAGATCAGTCTGAGTGAATTCTGCTTCTGGCTTGTTCACTCTTGTACTGTTGGGACCATCCTTCGTGGGTGTATTAGGTCCATGCATAATAATATGCCAAAGCTCCAAATCTTGATCAATGATAAACATTTGCATCAAAGATTTCCAGTGCATGAAGTTGTTCCCAACAAAAAGAGGTGGTCGTGTAATGGATCTTCCTTGACCGAAACCTCCTTGACCTTCACCTGCCATGATTAGCCTCAAAGATAGTAATATCTAAGATATGTGAGTTAAGCTCTGATACCAATTGAAGTGCGGAATAGGCAGATAAACAGTTAACAAATACTCTAGAAGGGGGGGATGAATAGAGTATGGAAACTTTTCGCAATCTCATGAATGGTAAGACCTTATCAATCAGAGATAAGACCTTATCCAATGCTCAGAGACAGGATATAAAGAAAAACAGTAAATAAAACAAACACGCGATATGTTAACGAGGTTCAGCCTGAACTTGGCCTAGTCCCCGCCTAGGATTATCCAACCCTAGGATTCAAGCAGCTTTATTTCTCTTCTTCTTCCAACGAGCTCTAGATACAACCTTCAGAAGAACTTTCCTCTTCTAAACTCAGAAGCCTCACACTTCCTATCTAGCAACCCAAACACTCAAGAGAAAACAAAGTCCTACCGATACCGAAGTATCTTATACGTTTGGGTAGAAAATAACCCTTAGTATAATTCTAGATGAATTGTACGATAACGCTCAAAGAAAATCTCACACCCTCGAAGTAATAACACGTTCAAGCCTGAAAGTGAGATCGATGCTTTGGGAGACTTATGGATTCAGAGAGTTCTTGTGTACGCTGGAGGTCAAGTCATTTTTTCTGTCATCCTTCTTGTCTCCTTAAATAGACGAGCCCAACATCTTCAAAAAAGTCGAACGTTTGAATTGAACTTGGACATCTTGAGTTGTTGAGAAACGTTGCAATAAATCTGGACGTTTTGAAATTGAGAGCCGTTGCATTTTGGTTTTTCAGAGGCTAAAGATTTGTTCAAAGATTTGTTCAAACCAAATCCCTTGAAGATCTCAACAAACTCCAACAAATTTAACTCTATATATTTGGTTAGAAAATCAGACCAAATATATAAAAGCTGGCCCATAAGAAATATTTAGCCTAATAAAATATTGGACTAAAAGGGTCGGACCTATAAGCCCATTAGAACTGAGCTCGTGTAAAAACTTGAACCAGTGTTGGTAAGGCCTTACCAAAACCTGAAAACCATGGTTTTGACTTTCATCAACTAGTAAAGCCTTATTGTTTACTAATAAGGTCTTATTATCAAGGTGGAGTCATTAACTTTAACTAATATAGGGTATTTAGTTACAAACATTTAAAATTAAGTACAATTTATGTCAAAATATTTATCTCAATCGTTGACCCACTCTAAATTTCAGAGTTATGACAAGGTAGTTTGTAAATAAACTCCCAATTGACTTACATCAAATTGGAAACTTTAATGCAATAATCCTCTAAATTTCAGAATTATGCCAAGGTAGCGTGTGAATTCATTTTAAAATACTTGTAGATCTATCCTTGTTATTAGTTTAAGCAATATTTTCCCTACATATAACCCCGCTCATCCCAGCTACAATATTCAACCTCATATTCAAAATAGTTGTTACATATTAAGTTATTATCCATTTGTGATTGTGAAGGATACATAGATCTCTGTTATAATGCGCGAGTTGTATGAATATGGATATTCATATCCTCCTCCATTGCCAAAACCTCCGTGTAAAATGTACTCGTCAGCCGAACCACCAACTCCTATAGCGCAGCCGCCTATTACACCCCCACCACCACCGTCTCCGGTAGTGCATCCTCCTAAATCGCCGCCGCCGCCACCACCACCACCTCCGATAAAACATCGTCCTCCTCCACCACCGCCACCACCTCCAATTATACATCGGCCTCCTCCTCCTCCTTCACCACCACCGCCGATAATATATCCGCCGCCGCCTCCTCCACCACCACCACCACCAGTAATATATCTGCCTCCACCACCACCACCACCACCTCCTCCAGGAGGCCCCCCCATCACTATCATAGTTGTGTGTGTATCCGTAGGTGGCGTCTTTCTCCTGGGTCTCCTAGCAGCGTGTCTCTTCTGCCTCGTTTGGAAGCGGAAATCAGAAACTCCTGAGGAGTGTCCTGAGCCCGAGCCCACCCCATACGGAGGTGAAGGAGCCGCCGCCTATCACGCTGAAGGTGTAGAGATCACCCAAGTCGTAACTGCTACAAACAACCCCGATCGATCTCAATATGGCTGAAAATTTTAAATATCCCCATGGACCATCCCAAAGTACTTCCTCTCTCTATATATATACCTTATCGTGAGAAAGTATTTGCATGGTGTCTGACCCCATGCATTGGAAAAATAAATATGTTGGGTGACTCTTAATGTTTCATTTCTAGGAGATCATTATGTATAACTCCGTCGTTTGTTGTGATTCAAAAAAAGCAAGCATTCAAGTTTAATTTTCAGTGATTTTATTAGTTTGATAACTGGACAAGGATAAATATTTAATTGCCTAGACAACTCTCAACCAAATAGAGCAAAATAATTTCCATATAGAAGCGCAACCAAAAGAAATAAGGAAGCCCAAGGGAGCGGAGTGAAAATTCTGTCTTCAGCGAGAAGCGGAGGTGGATGTTAAAGTCTACACATACTGTAGACACTAATAACTCGCACGAAGGCGCTCAGAATCATTGCATAGAAAATAATTTCAAATTATCAAAAGTTATATTTGTTTAGAGACATTTTAACACATGAAATAATTCCATCATTTTCATTTTCTTTCCTTCTCCTTATTTTTCATTCCGTTTTCATTTCACCGCTCTACCCAAACAGACACTAAAATTAATTGACATTAGGAGGAGTACGTAGTCCATCAACCTTACATATTAGGTTCGGATATTCTTCACTTTAAACGTGTGAGCTTATTATCTCCAACGGTGGGGCTGAGACAAAAAAAAAAAAAAACGGTGGTAAGTGTGTGTTACACGACATATAAGTTATATTCTTAAATCTAGGGCCATAAATGGACTTATTATAAATGTATATTATAAATGTATAAGTTCACTGTTTTACAAACTTAAAGATTATATTTAACAACTATATAATACAATCTAAGTTGAAAAATAAGTAACAACTATATAATACAATCTAAGCGAAATCATAAGTAAATATTAATTCATTGCTACCATATATTGAATTTTTTTTTGAGGATGGATATAGAAACCAAAAATGATAATTAATACCAGATGTGAAATAAAAACCTATACAAAGGAAAATTTTCATAGTTGTACTTGTACATAATAAGAGTGTTGTATCGCACGTTCATTATACAGTAGGATTTGTGATCGAATTTGCATAAATAGAATACGAATACTAAACAAATCATACTTCTTTTCTTCTTTTTTTTCCGGCCGTTTCATTTAGATGAAGTGTAGTATACTTTCTTATCATTTTAATATTTGATATGTTGCTCATTGGTCCAATAAATTTTAAATTATATTTCAAATATAAATGGATTTTGTAGGCTTTGTTTATTTGGGAAGAAGTTGATGGTGTTTTTAGTCTTGTGTATACACTGCTAGGAAGTTCAGAAAGTTCAGAGCATAGACTTGTTGTGCATGCATTGACAGGAAGTCCAATAAAATTTGAATATTCCATAGTACCTTCTTCACTACTTTCCCGATCAGCTTCCATTTCGTTGCATATACACATACCGTCTTTCTCATGTTGTTGTGTCTTATGTTGGGACCTTAATATATCAGACTGTCCATACCGTTGTTGCACAAAGCAACACCACCATCCACAAAGTTGTAAGCCTGATCTTTTATCAATTTCCAATTCGTTTCCCACCACCTTTTAATTTCTTCTTTTTTTATTATTATAATGGACGAGTGTTTGGTTCGATTGTCAATTTTGTATTCCGGGACTTTGGTTTGACGGTGTAGTACTTTACTATTATCAAAGTCATGTTGCACTCTAGGTATGCGATTAAATGCGTCAAATATCTCCCGTTTATTTTATTTTTGTTGCTTCTAAACACATATATTTCAGCCCCCCCCCCCCCCCCCCCCCCTTCAATTTCACCCCCCGGCCAACAATCCCGTTGTCGTCAAAATCTTAACTAAACTTATGAGCTTATGCAGGAATGGTGTTCGGGGAATCGCCAATAAAATTGTTAAGACAACAAAAAAGAGAAAATCTGATACTGTTAGTGTGTGCAGAGTCGAGATAGGAGACCTATGTCCTTAATTATGAAAACGCCCCAGATTACGACGGTTGAATAACGGCGTTTCGAATCCCATGATAAACTTGCATTAGATCCAAGCCCCGCAATGAGTGTGGAAATCTAGCGAACCACTTATGTGTAGCACTCTCGTTTTTGCAAAAAAAAAACTTAGAAAGAGAAGGAGATGTTTCGTCTTTGTGTTGGTGTATTGGTGTTTTGAAATGAGAGGATGAAACTCCTTTTTTACAGGCGAGCTCATAAGACAAAGGACTTCAACGTATTAAACAACGCTTTAACCCAAGATTATATTCCCATTATGTCAAAATAATTGAATTTAAAATTCGAATTTGAATTCTTGATTTGTGCATTAAATGATAGCCTTGGTGGCCAGCCCAACACCATCAGTCCAATCCATCTCGTTATGACCCATAAAGCTCAAAGTCAAAGCCAAGCCAATGTCCAAGTCTGATTCCAAGTCCGTGGCCTAGCCGAGCCGAGTTGAGCACTCGCGCGTGGTCGGTTTAGCTACGCCCGCTTCCCATTGAAAATGGGTAGGGACCCAAAGGTCAGGACCTTTAAGCACATATATGTGAGAGCCCTTTCCTTTCGGACCGAGATCGGACCATAGCCGAGATTGGCTTTGGCCCGAGATTGGCCTTTCCGCACCCGCGGGCTTGACCGCCGCACCTGCGGCTCATGGGACCGCCCCTGCGGTTTCTGGCGGCTGCAGCCGGTTTTGTTGACTCCTTTGACCCGTGCTTTACCCTTAGCTTTACTTCTTCCTTCTCCTTGCTGAGCAAGGGTTTCCTTATTCATTTTCCATCCAGTCTTCGCGTCCTCCTTGTTTCTCCTTCATCTCCTTGATCTTGTGTGTGAGTTCTCTTAGAGTTTGCAAAGGAGTTGTGGTGTGGCTTTGCTGAGATTGTTCTTATGTATGTTGTTGAGCTTGTGATGCCAGTTGAGAGTGTGTTGTGCTTCCCTTGAGTGATTCCAGCAGTTGAGGTGAGCATCTTGCTTCTTCTTTCTTTCTTTCTTGTTCTTCCTTCCTTAGCTTAGGATTAGATGAATGAATCATAGAGTGATGTTGGAATATGTATGTGTGTGTATGTATGTGACTATGGAAGAGGGTAGACGTGAGTTGATCACGTGAAGAGACAAAGAGAAGCCGCGAGGTTTCATTCTGCACTGTCGCCGCCCCCGCGGCCAGAAGTCACCGCCCCTGCGGAAGACGTGCCGCAGCGCCTGCGCCGTGCCAGCGTCGTGCCTGCGTTGCCAGCGATCCTTGTCACCGCCCCCGCCGCTGAGCGTCACCGCGCCTGCGGTTGCCTGCATTCCGCCCCTGCGTCCTTAGATCACGCAGGTGCGTTTTGTCCCGGGCTACCTATAGTTAGGTAGTTCCTTTCCTTTCTAGTATGAGGGAACTAGTATCATGCTAGGTATCGGTTTATGATGAGTATGATATAGATATGCCGGTTACGGCCTTGAGGTTATGAGTTGGATTTGATCCCTTATGGATCCCTTGGGTCTAGGTGTGACCCTTTGTATGTGATAGGATTGTGATATATATATGTGTGTGCCTGGTATAGGCTGTGTTGTCCTCCAGTTGGAGTGGACGTTTCTGGGAATTGTTCGTAGCGAGATTCTTATGAGATCGAGGTAAGTCCATAGGACTTACTTAGCTACTATCCTTATATTGGATGTATGCTTGAGTGGTGTGTGTTATGTGCTTTATAGCATGTGTTATTATTTGGTCACCGACCTATGTTATATTGACCGCCCATTGTAGTGGTTGTGATAACCTTTCCCTTTCATCCCGTAGTGGAGTCTGGGAGGTTCTCTGTAGTCAGGCCAGATCTGGTATAAAGGAAGGCCCCTCACCATTCCCACAGGGTACACGGGAGGTGTGCTTATACTACCCCATCTGGTTAGAGTACTCAGAGGCGGAGATTATATTCCTCGTGTCACCTATCTTCATATATATCTATTTATACGATTGAATGATTCAACTTATTAAAGATAATAAACCGGGTAAATGTTTGATATCATGCTGAAGTGTTTATCATTTCTGAGGTGTGTTTGTGTTTTAGCATCTTCTTATATATGTGTATAGTTAGCTAACGGTTTCATACCGTGTTGTAGATCCCTCGCAGGTTAGGAGAGCTGCGGAGTGATCCGGAGGGGTGATCTGCTGAGGGTTCCGTACACGGGGCATATTCGTGGGGTTTTTGAGATTATTATTATTGTACGGCTTTCAGTTTGACTTTGTACTCAGCAGTACTCTGTATTATCCCTTTTGACATGTGTATATATATATATATATATATATATATATATATATATATATATATATATATATATATATCAGTTTTTATGTTTGTTTTAATCTGTTGGTGCCTTGTTGTAAGATTCAGTGAGGTTGTTGTCAGGTTAGGGCCAGGATCCATTGTGAGATCCTAGCCCAGTAGCGCCTCGAATCCTACGGATTCGGGGTGTTACAATATACCCCTTATATACTATACGGGTTACTCTCCTTTTAATCGATGTGGGATAGCCACATTTTCATCACTTTTTCCCAAGTTTGTATTTCGTATACATAACTTTGCGCATCATTATCTCATTCACTCGAATCCAATTTTATTAAATAAGTATACCATGATTAAGTTCTCGTGAAGACGAAGTCAATGCTTCTGTTTTCCGGTGTTGACAATGGCCGGAGCCCACCGGAAATTCGCCCAAAAAAACCCCGGCGCAACATATATTAAAAATTGGTTCCAACTATCTCCCACATGAATAGAAATGATTTTAGACACGTTTTTTGAAAACCAAAAAAATTGTTGAGCGTACCGTTGAAAAAATCATTGCATCTGGGAAGGTAGAGTTTTTTTTAGCTTTGAACCGCCCGTAGTGAGAAGCTATCCGATTTCTCGTCCAGGAGGTGACCATGATGTATTAAACTAACTGGGATTTTAGGTTAACCAAGACAATAACTATCACACAGTTTCATCTTCTCGCATAATCACGTTCTTTATTAATTTGTGTTCATTTTTGCTTGAACATTCTTGGTTGATCATTAGTGAACTTGGATAATTTTGCCTCCTCATTCTCCTACACACGTACGACCCCATGTCAGAGTCACAAGGTGATATATCCATATTGAGTATCTTTAATACCCTGATGGAATCATTAAAAACAAATGTTTAACCTCAAGTCATACAACTCACATTGTGTATCATGTTATGAACTAAGAAAGATGTGAGTCTCACAATGCTCCACCTGATTCTACTTGGTTAGGTTGTCCCTTAAAACCTACAATGTGGAATCTCCAGTCACGTAGTTGTGATTGTCCGTCAAGCATCCTCTTTCATCATAGGATTTAAGCCTATTCCTTTTGATGATTTAACCACTTGACCTCTTGACAATCCTTTAGTAAATGGATTCACAAGGTTGTCTACTGATTTGATGAAGATTATCTCGACTACTCTAGTAGAGATCAGTTTTATAATTAGTTTATTTTGTCGCCTTATGTGGCGTGATTTTCCATTATACAAAACGCTTAGTGTCCGGGCTATAACGATTGACTATCACAATGTACATTTATTGCCACTTGTGGGTTCTCTCACATATATCTTCCAAAAAATTTCGAAGAAACTCGGCTTCTTCGGCTATTTTGCCTAAAGCAATAAACTCAAACATACTAAAGAGTTATCTCTTAACTTTATTGAGTTGTTTGGTGCCTTGAAATTTGTGATCACATGTGAGATAGCATTTATTAACTTCGACTTTGAGTGCAACTAATTAATTTGAAGGTTTTAGTTTGTCCCAAATTAGACTGTTGAAATATATGAAAACACTGTACAAATTTTACTTATTTATTTTCATTACTCTAGTGTTTGATAAACCCTTTAATCTCAAGGGGGGAATACTAAGCAATGACAATTGCTCTAATTCTGTTTTTGAAGGTAAGCCTAACAATATAATGCTGTATTTTCTAGATGGAGTGATTGACACAAATTTCACTAATTTTGCCCATAGATTTGAAGGTAAACATGACAAAGTTCACTTATTCGTTTTCTCTGCTAATTTCTAGTTGTTTGTTTAATTATGTAATAAGTATTTATGCTGATTTTTCATTAAACTTAGGAAGAAATTGAGTTATGCGCGCTAGAAATAATATATTTTGGATGTCTGAAGTGCACAATTTGCAAATCAACATAGTCTGTTGATTTTTTTTCTTCTTTCGTTGTGGCTTTGAATTTGTTGTCTTCTTATTCATTTTCATTCAATAGGAGATGTGCACAAGTAATTAAACAATTTGTAGCATTATTCCGAAGCTTAAGATATTTTTTAGTCAAGTAATTAAAAAAATTTTGTTTTGAATCATCAAATTAAATTACTACAATAATTTTTGTTTGGCATTGAAATAGTGATTTGATTTAAATGTTTGTATTTCATGTTATCATAATCGATTACAATGGAGAAAGATCGAATCTTGTAATTTTATACAAAATTGGACGTAGTGTGGGAAATTTGTTACACTTACACCTCACCTATATCGTGGAAAGGAAGAGAGTTTTGTACGTAGTTTGAAACATTTGTTACAAACGTGAGGCTACAATTCAATTAAGTGACGTGTGATCAAAGTCTTTGTTATTCATATATTTGCCCCCACAGAGCGATAGGATATCAAGAGCTTATAGTAGGGTAGATAACTCAAAGAGGATACTCATTTTCATAAATTGCATCCTCTTCGGGATGGGATTATTTAGGGGCTCACTGGTCATGCGACTTTACTACATCCATGGAGGAACCCGCACGTGGTTCCAAGCCTACCTCCAAACATCTGGATTTCCCAATAATGCCCTTCCCTCTCTTCCTCTCCTACTCCGCCGGCGATGCACCGTAAGAGTGACATGAAGGGGGAGTCCACGTCGTGCTACTTTGAAGGTTTTTTTCTATTACGCTTGGGATGTCGGCATCCTTCGTTCTTGTTCTCCCGCTTGTGGAGCTTTCCGTGCAGTAAGGTCAAGGAAGAGGGGACTCCGCAACTGCTATATGTGTGACAAAGCAGAAGTTTATACAACAGTAATAAGCAAAAAATCACAAACGAAATGAGATGTTGATGTGACAAATTTAAAAAATAGTATTTTCAAAGAAATTATCCCACCAAAAAAAATAGAAAGTATATAAGAAATGAAATAACAAAAACAACACACATCAATATGCAAGCAAATATGAGTAATATTATAATACATCGACAAGAAATGAAATAACAAAAGATCTTAACCGCAATGTTTTTTAAGGAAACAAAACCAACCACATACTAGTAAAAACTCTATATTTGCAAGAAACCACCCAAAAGTGTCGAAAACCTAAACAACGGCAATGATGAAATAACAAAAGAGATCATAATTCACCTCTACCTTGGTCTTACTATACGAAACATCCACAAGTAGGAGAACAAGAGCGACGGATGCCGACGCCCAAAGCGTAATAAAAACCTTCATAGCAGCGTGACGTGGACTCCCCTTCATGTCACTCTTCGGGTGCATCGCCAGAACCCCGCCGCCATCTTCACGAGCATAACTCAATTCACAAAAAAACTCCGTGAGCCGCTGCTTCCGCCAGCTGTGTGACTGCGTCGACATAATCAATTACGTTGTGGACACCGGGATCATCCCTACTCCCCAAGCGTACAAGCAGTCAACAGCCCGTTCCAGACGGTGAAGGCCAGGAGGGTGGGGCTCGTGATGAAGGGCTTGTATTCCGGGAGGCAGCGCCGGCGAAGGTAGGAGAAGAAGAGCGGGAAAAACATTATGGGGATTCCAGCGGTTTGTAGGCAGGCTTGGAGCCACGTGCAACTTCCTCCATGGATGTAATAGAGTCGCATTACGAGTGGGGCCCCGACTATTCCAATCCCGAGGAGGATGCAATTTACGAAGAGGCTAGGGTTATCCCCTTTGGGTTACGAACCCTAAGCGCATGATCTCCGATATATCGCTATGTGGGACATATATATGGACAACGAAGAGTTTGTTAAGACGTCACTTTCTTGAATCCTAGCCTCAGATTTGAAACAAACTTCTCAAACTACTTACAATACTCTCTTTCTTTCCACGTTACATGTGAGGTGTAAGTGTAACAAATTTTGCAAACTACGTCCTAAACTCTCTTTCTTTCTACTATACGGTCGAATGAGGTTTAGGTTTTATAAAGTGGGATAAATAACAAGAAATCCGTCCGGCGTGGAGAAAAAATTGAACATGCTTTCTTGCAAGCAACGTAGATCGATGTTATCCTATCCATGAATTATTCATGCTCTTATTTTATAATTGTTAATATGTTTGTTTACGGAAAGAAAATAAATAAATAAATTGTACATGCTCTTTTTGCATGCTGCCCATAGATAAGTAGGTTTTATATCATCCATGCACATAAATTGTGTCTTAACCACTTGTCATGCTTTCCTGCAATGTAAAATATAAATTCATTAATCTTTTTTATCAACCAATTATGATGCTTTCTTGCAAGGCAACTAAGATCGATGTTATGTTACGGGAGACATGACTATAAATTATGTAATGATATGATGAAATTAAAAATCATGGCATCTCAGATTCTGAAATGGAAAGCTTGCGTCCCATTGTCCCAAAATGACTATATATAGAGAGAAGTTGGATACGCTAGCTATACTCATAATTCTCTACTTTAGGCAATTTTACTTAAACATCGGAGATTCACTACATACCCATTCAATTGTTTATAATGGAGTCGCATTACGACTGGACACCAGCTAATCCGACCCTAGGAGGATACAATTTACGAAGAGGAGTGTCCCCTTTGGGTTATGACTTATGAACCCTACTTCATCTTGCACCTCTTCTCAACTCTATCTCCATTCTTTCTCTTCAATCTCTCTACCCTAAGCGCTTCATCTCCTATATCCCTGTGGGGACATATATATATATATATATATATATATATATATATATATATATATATACACAACGAAACTTTGATAAGACATCACTTTCTTAAATCCTAGCCTCACATTTGTAACAGATATCTCAAACTACGTTCACAACTTTCTTTCTTAACTTTCCACTATATACGGGTGAGGTTTATCTTTTATTAAGTGTGAAAAAATATATAAATTGCACATGCTCGTTTTGCATGGTGCCAACAGATAAGGGAAACAAATTTAGAAGGTTTTATATCATCGATGCCCATAAATTGTGTCTCAGTCACTTCTCCTCAAGCTTTCATGCAAGTTAAAATCTAAATTCATTAATTTTTTATCAACCAATTCCCATTCTTTCTTGCAAGGAAACTTAGATCGATATTATGTTTAGGGAGACGTAGCTATATATTATGTAAATATATAATGGAAGTACAAATAATGGCATCTCATATTCAGAAAGGGAAATTTGAGTCCTAAAATGACTATGTAAAGAGAGATATGCCCTCGACTACATGCTCGTAAGTATCTCTTTCATTTGAAATTAGAATAAAATCAATACACCGATGGTTATAGATGTTGGATGCTATCTCTTACATAGTTAGGGTAAGCTTCACTAGCTTACCCTAACTATGTAAGAGATAGGGTAAGCTACATGCTCAAGTATAGTTTTTTTGTATCGACAAATGATAGGCATTCAAGATCTACAACTATTCAATATATTATCTCAAGCTAGTGTACCTCCTAAAAAATCTCATTGGCTGCTTCATTGACATTCACTAAGTATTTGAGGTTGAATTGCTCCCAATTTTTAACCATATATTATTTAGCCAATATAAGGCCTAAGAACCAATGGTGTGCCGAGAAAACATGGCTAAAAATCCCCAAGCATCGGCCTTGTAAAATCTGGCACAGGTTGACCTTGTCGTAGATCACCTTGCTTTGATTCGACTCCCCTTGCAATACTAGTTGCTCTTAGTGTTGGTCACTTGGCTTGTCTCCCGCAACTCAGACCATAGTGACACACATGTGAACAACTCATTGGACCTTGTCTCAAGACAAGCTCAATGGTTACAATGAAGACTTAGCTCAAATCTTCAACATTAGAAAACTCGAATGATCCACTTTACTTGCCTACCTCGGATAATCAGGTATGCAGTTGATCGATATCCACATTGTTTGATGGAATGAATTTCTTTTCATGGAAGAGGAACATTTGAATGACACTAAGAGCTAAGTTGAAATTAGGTTTCATCGAGGATCTTGCTCGAAACCTAAGACTGATGATGATCAAATAGCTCGATGGACAAGAGTTGATTACAGGGTTTGATGTTGGAAACTTCACTCTATGAAGAGATTTGGCAATGAATTTCACTTATGTAGAATCTACAATGGAATTGTGGGACGAAATTGTTGAATAATTTGAGATTTTTAATGCGTCGTTTGTGTATCAGATACACAAGAATTTAGCAAACTTGAAGCAAGAAAGTACTAGTGTAATTGTGCATTACGGTAAACTCAAGAAACTTTGGATGAGCTCCAAGCTTTACCTACTTGTATTTATATAGGAATTTCACAATGCAATTGTGAAATTCTCAAGAAATCGACTAAAAGAGAGCAAAGGGGAGACCTATACAATTCTTGATGGGATTGAATGACCAATCCGATTATTCTCTATTTGTCAAGCATTATTTCCTATTTGGCAAGCATTCATCTACTAGCACGGCCATAGCTCTAGTTTATGTGGATGACATGATTTTAACAAATGATTCTCCATATGAGATTGACCCTATTAAACATTATTTGATATGGCTTTCACCATTAAAGATTTGGGTTTAGCCAGATCTTTTTAGGCATGGAAATCTCTCGATCAGATTCTGATATCCTTCTCAATTAAAGGAAGTATATTTTTTTATCTTCTCAAGGATACCAATTTACTTGACTGCAGCCTTCCTAGTGTCCAATGCAAAAAAACACTTAAGTTAACCCTTGATTCTGGTCAGGTCAATGATAATCCTGAGTCCTATAGATGTATAATTGGTCGTCTTTTGTACCTTACCCTCACTAGTCCAGATATTACATTATCTGTGCAACAAATGAGTCAATTAATTTCTTCTCCTCGAGTCCCTCATTGGAATGCTGCCATTCATCTTCTCAAATATCTTCGAGGGACCATGATTCTTGTCGTGAGCTATCCTTCCACAATAACCTCAATCTCACAACATACAGTGATGCAGATTGTGGTTCATGTGCATTTATTTACAAATCCACCACTGATTATTGTCTCTTTTCTAGGAAATGCATTAGTTTCCTGGTAAACGAAGAAACAAAAGACTGTTTTTAAGTCTTCTACTGAGAGCGAATACCGTGCAATGTCTGTTACCGCTTAAATATCTGGATGGAGGGATTTCTTTGGGATTTGCATCTCTCAGTTTCTCTTCCTATTCCTGTGTTATGTGATTACAAGGCTGCTCAACACTTGGATGCCAACCCAGTATTTCACGAACACACTAAACACTTGCATATAGACTTTCACTGTGTTCGTGATGAAGTACCCAAAGACCTCATCTCTACTGTCCATGTCAACACTTCTCTCCAGCTAGCTGATGTGTTCTCTAAAGCTCTAGGAGAACCTCAACATTCTTTTTTGACTCGTAAGCTAGGTCTTCTTCTGCCATGTCTAGATTGAGTGGGGTATATAGAGTATATACATACACATGTTAATATAGAGAATAAGTGGGACAATTTTAATAAGTGAGAAAGTTGTAATAGATTAGTGGTAGTATATAACCATTGTACTTGACTCTTATGATAGAATGAATGAAAGTTTTCCCTCTTTAATTCCGCTAAATTTATAGTGATAACATCAACACTAGTATCCCTTATAAATGAGAGTTTGCCCAATAAAACAACCTGAGATGCATCAACGGGAATGAAAGTCGCAAGACTAATATATCAAGATCAACTATCCGTAACTTCAGAGATTTACAATTGTAATAAGTTCCTAGTGAGATATAAATAAGGCAAAAATACTAACAAAACCTTCTTTCTTCACCTCTACTCCATCAAAGAATCAGATTTGAAAATGTCATATAGAAAATAGCTAGGTATGTTGGTAAAACATGGACTTTTTTCATGCTCAGCATTCACTTATATGTTTCATAAACATGATGAAAAACAAATCAAGGACTTGCATTTGATGGATACATGAGTAGCATGTGTTTCAACTTTGTGATGCATATCAATTTACCTGATGCTCAAAACAGTAAAATAAGAGAATAAACACCAAGCCTGTTAAGGTTTATGAAAACCACTTATTATATGTTCTTTTTAGGAACAATGAGAGCTTGTACAGTACAAAAAGCATGTAAACACCTTCCGTGTTTTTACCAACGACGAGAACTTGACAGTATGTTCCTCTATAGCATAGCACTGACAGAATGAAGCACAAAACATAAAGCAACAAGCTTTGATTTGAAGGGTATAAACTTGACATGAGAAAGTAGTATTTGTCTGTGGCCTACTTATTTTACCTCAAAATCCACTATAAAGTCTTCATGAATTGCTCTTGCACTTGACCAAAATTGAGCTACAATTAATTCAAGACTTCGACCACTCACTATTTTAATGGCAAAAGCTTGGCAGATGGAGATGAGAATGTAGCAACATTCTCCCACTTGATAGGTCTCTTTAATGGAGAAATCTGCATTTTAGATTAGGAAACAAAAGTAACAAACATGAGTTATCCCAATGAATGCTGCAAGAAAATTAAAACAACAAGCATAGTTTCTGAAATTTTGCATTAATAAGACAAAATAAATATATTAAGCATTGGTGAGTAATTTGAAATAGCACCAACAGAGTTTGTTTACCTGCAGTAAGCTTCAATCCAGAAAATGAGACCAAAGGTGGATTACTTTTCACAACCATGGGCTTTGTGATAGTAACAATACATCTTTTGGCAAACCACCCATAGCCTTCCTGACACTGTAAGTGCTGACATCAATACTGCCTGCCTGTAAAATGACATAAGATGCTCAAAGTAAATGCAGTACCATCTACAACAGTATTATGATACACCAACCAGATAAAAGAAACTTGACGAATACCTTCATTATGCTAACTACTAATGCAGCTCCTCCACAAATGCAGCCACTACCTTAGGCGTTGCTCTGGCTTTGATATATATTCTGAATGCAATATCATTATCCACGGTCTGCAGAGTAAACAAAGTTGAATAAACCCAAATTAAATCAGAAGTGGCAAAATTGTTCGCGTATAAAAGAGAGAAAAATTCCAAAAGATTAACCTTGGCAAGATCTCCAAGCTCCTCGCTGCATTTCAGCTTGTCCTATGCCAACCAATTTTTCAAAAGATTCTTTTGTTCTGATTTACAAACGAGTCAATTCCAGGGACTCGATAACATTCACTTTTTCGTTAGTCAACAATTTCCCCTAGTACTGCAACAATGGTGGGCTTTCGCCGGCTTGTACGGGAACACTCTGCACCATAAGGATAGAAGAACACTAGGAAGGTGTCCGCGCTTTGCTATATTGATGATCAGTTCAAAATTAATGATTCAGAAAGCCACTACAAGAAATTGAGAGCAACATTTTTCAGATGAAAGAACAAACCGGCGATCTCAACTGGTTCGATTTTTAATATGACTTCGCAATAGAGGGAAAGGAAGAAGAAAGCGGCGTTCTTTTTTTTTTCTTTTTATAAATCTTGTGCGCATTGAAGAAAGTCTCCTTCAACTTTGGGATCTCCTTTCTCTGCATCACCAAATCTGTTGGTTTGAAGAGAAAATTAAATCCCTAATTTCGTTCTTCTCTTCTCATACCGAGGTAAGTGTTGATGCAGTCATATTATGCGAAGGCTGGGGAGCCAATTATGTCATATGGTCAATCTATTGCTGAGAGAGAAAATATGCAGGGTCAAATCCCTCGCCTACTTGGTGTCTGTCAACTTTCAAGTAAATATGATAAAAGATTTGACAATTGCAACTCAGCATCTTTTTATGTCGTGATTTCTGCTTTTATTCCTATGAAGCTCTTTATAATGCAGTTGATCTCTTTTCAAAAAAAAATCTACCTTCTACTAATGAGTTTATCAGACATTTGGAAACAGATATAGTGCTGTATCTTTGTGAAAAAGATCACACTGAGGGCGGTATGATAATTCAGCTGCTGGAGGATTTGACTGAAATGAATAGATCACAAAGGTATGAATATATTCACTTAATTGTTTCTCAACGAAACATTAAGATGCAGCAGCATTATGGCTGTGTTTGTTATGTCAAATAAGATCGTTTTGAAAGTAATTAATACTCATCTGCAGTTAGAAGAATGTAGTGCACATAACTTACCTTTGAAAGTGTGATTGAATCAACTGAACAAGGCAACATCAATATTGCCTTCACACAGACGCCTTGTCATTCACCGCCCCAAATATATAGTCTCCTCCTTCTCACTTATCCCATCTTCTTTGCCCCCAGGTATCATCTCCTCTTCTGTCAGTGAGTGTGTAACCAACAAGCATTTAATGTGCGTGTAACCAACAAACATATAGAGTCTTAAGGTCTGTCATAACCAGGTCCATATTTACAATGAATTAACTATTTAAATGGATAAAATTACTTCAGTGGCTTTGTGCAATGAAATGGTGTTGTAAGAGCATATCACTTTTTGTTAGTTCGCGATTTTATGTTACTAATATCAAAGTCTGAATTTGATTGATGCTTCCGAATCAATTGCTTCAATTGGACTCCTGTATTTCTGTTAAGAGCTTTCTGAAACTTTTGGATCTTATTGATGAAAAAGATGGCATTTATGTCTTTGAATTTTAGAGTTCAGCCAAGGAGAATTCAGTGCGTCAAAAGTAGACGAATGTTTGCCTTTGTTAAATAACTTGAATGGCAACTAAAGCATATTAATGTGAAATCAACTTTTGTAATTTCTATATTACTTTCATATTTTAGTCTCTTACAACCATTTGTGGCACGTATGATGACAACTAAAGCATATTGCGCAACTTACTAAAAAATAAAAAAAATAAAAAATTTGCGCGTGTATCATCAGGATTGAACAAGTAGCTAGTATTGATGGCTCTAAGCCGTATTCTCATTATTTTGTGCATCAGCAATTTGTTGTTCTCGTTTGCTTTGAATGTTCTTAATCTCTCCGTAGAAATAGGAGACAACGCCCCAAATGGAGAGCGCAAGGGAGAGTCCCTTCTCGGGCTGGAACTCCTCTTTGTAGAAAATGACTCCTCCGATCTCAGTAATAGGGAGACAGACGGCCATGATGATCCCCGATAGCAACGACGAACCAAAATGTATGACACCTAGGATTCCTAAGAAGACAAATTGCCATAAAACTGCACAAAAAACTATTATCATATAGTAATTCGCTTTCCCTAACTCGTATTCTTTCGCCTCCCTCTTAATCGCCTGCAAATCAACATTCTTCATTAGAAGAATTGCAAATCAATATTGAAAGTTTCTATTTGATTTGAATTTAGAAATTAAGTACTCACTTGAAAATCGTTATCGGCAACCATGCCGACAACACAAAAGGCGGTGGCGGAAATCGATAAGATGAACTGCGTCTCCATGACGAGATCATAAGTCACCTCTACCTTGGCTTTATTGTACGAAAGCTCGACGAGGGGGAGAAGAAGAGCGAAGGACGCCGACGCTCCTAGGGTAATAAAAAACCCTGCAAAGTAACGCGAAGTGGACTCCCCCTTCATGTCACTTTTAGGGTTCATCGCCAGAACCGCGGCCGCCATCGTCAAGAGCACAACGGCATTCACTGAAAGCGCCGTGAACTGCTGCTTCACTAGGAAATAGCAGAACACAGCGGTGAACGCCAGCTGCGTCGACAAGATCAACGATGACGTGGACACCGGGATCATCCCTACACCCCGAGCGTACAAGTAGTCAGCCGTCCCCGCCAGCAGCCCGTTCCCGACGGCGAAGGCCAGGAGGGTGGGGGTCATGAGGAATGGCTTGGACTCCCGGAGGCGGCGCCGGCGGAGGTAGGAGAGGAAGAGGGGGAAGAGGATTATTGGGAATCCGGCCGTTTGGAGGAACGCTTGGAACCACGTGCGGGTTCCTCCGTGGATGTAGTACAGTCGCATGACCAGTGGGCCCCCGACTAAACCGATCCCGAGGAGGATGCAGTTAACGAAGAGGAGAATCCTCTTTTGGGTTATGAACCCTATTTCTTGCACCTCTTCTGATCCTTCAATTCTTTCCATTCTCTCTCTTCAAATTTGTATACTCTTACGCTGATCTCCTTTGAATTTTTTTCTACTCCTGCATTGATGGATCTCCTATCGCCCTGGGTCATATATATATATATATATATGGACAACAAACATGACGGCTATACGTCACTCTCTTTTGTATCGTACCCTCGCCTTTAATTTACAACAGATTTCTCAAATTGCGTACGTAAAATACCCTCGCCTTTAATTTACTACAGACTTCTATTGCTTTGATAATCCAGATTTACCGTATTGATCACTATTTTGACGTTTTGGTGTTCTTCCAAGATCCGTTTAAATGGACTTTTGCACATTGATGACAACTGTGCACTGGAGGTAAGGTTCCTTATATATGATTCAAAACTTTGGCAAAATTACACATCTTCTTTTTATAATTCATATATAATTTTAGTTGTTTAGTGCTTTATATTTTCTCAACTTGCATTAAGGTCTTTCTTGTAGTAAATTTCGAGACAATTATATGTAGAGCATCAGCTTTTATATATATATTCAAGTATTTTGTCGAGTCTACTGATGTTAAATTTACTTAACTTCACTTCTGCATTTGGGTACACATCATGTCATATATGGTTAACAAATGTATAACTGATCATTCTTGGATATTGGTGTATTGAAAACTCTTGGTATAAATTCCACCCCTCCCAATTTCCATTTCCAGATCTTTTTACAGGCTTTAAATTGAAAGTAAACATGGAAGCCTTGAAGTGCATGAATCAGATTTCAACAAAAGTTTAGTCAGAAATGAAATTTTTAGGTTCGCTTGACAATATATACATTATGAACCAATTCAGCATAAAAAAACTTGCTACTCTTGGTAGTTATTAGTTTTGGGTTTGATATCTTCTGTGTATCATAGTTGTGCAATTTGATATCTTCTTATTAGGATGTAAATAAAAGATGTATGCATTCTGGCTTTGAATTGCAATTTGTGACATTGAAAGATGATAGAAAATACATATATTTACCTATAGTTAATTGCTTTTTTCAGCTGTGGCTAACCTTGAAGGTTTAAACAGGAGTGTTGGAGTTGATGATATTTCAATTAAAATTGCACACTGCGGAGTATGCTATGCTGATGTAATTTGGACTAAGAACAGATTTGGAGATGGCAAGTATCCACTTGTGCCTGGGTAAGCTTCTTTGGCTTTTGGGAAAATTCCCTCAAGTGAGTTCACCTAAAGATTGAAGCTTCAATTCATTGATTTAAGTCTACTATAATGGATGCATTACGAAGGCAATTTGACATGAATAAATATCCATTCATTTAAAGACATACATGTCACTTATTAAAATGAGTGAACAAACCCAATGAAATCAAGCTCCTTGCTCTTGTTCATACAACAAACAGACGTGCTGTAACGCAAACTTCAATATAAGATGCATGATTTCAGGACGTATAATCTCCAGCATTTCGGTCTTCACAAGCCCTTTTCTTCCACAATGGAGTCCCACACTTGCCCATTTCCCTTCGTAAATCCAATCCAATCAAACTCCTCCGCGTCATCAAATTCCACAAACTACATCCCAAGTGGGTCGCTTAGAAACTTCCAGCAAATTCCACAAACTACATCCCAAGTATGTCGTTGAGAAACTTCCACCAGACTCTCCACGTGAACATATCTTCGTTTGTGCAATTAAACGCTTTGTTACGGGTAGGATGACAATCTTATCCGCATATGATGGATGTCTGACGAGATTTCTAATTTTGGATTAAATTTCGCTGGAATTGGGACTGGACCGGGATTGGTGAAATTTGTGTCCACCCCTAATTCTACACGTGAGCAGTATTATTTAAAATATTGTTTACTATTTAGGCTTATAATTAAATTGCTTGACAAAGTAGGCTCCTCCTAATTATTTATAAAGATTAATTGGAAGAGTTAATTGGTAATTTCAATTTACTCAAAGTCTAAACCAAATTTATTTAAGTCCATGCCCACTCAGGTTACACAAGGTCCGACTCAAAGAGTTATATAAGATCCGTACACAAGTTTCGAACTCTGGATTTAGTGGGTTTCGAACTCTGGATTACAAACCCTCCCTTATACCAGCTAGACTAATTGAACTTGGTAATGCATTGTTTTTTTTTTAAAAATTTATATTTAAAGTCTACTTACACAAACTAATCTTACACAAATATAACGTTCGATTTAACAAAAAATTTTAATTACGAAATACTTCTTTCGATTTACACAATTCGTATCGATTTACACAAGTCATCTCGATCTATTTACACAAGCACTAGCGATTTTTTACACAAGCATGTTGATTTTAAATATCAAATACCTCTTTCGATTTACACAATTCATCTCGATTTACACAATCACTATTGATTTTTTACACAAGCACTGTCGGTTTTTTACACAAGCACTCTTGATTTTAATTATCAAATACCTCTTTCGATTTACACAATCCATCTCTATTTACACAAGCACTGTCGATTTTCTACACAAGCACTGTCGATTTCTACACAAGCCCCGTCGATTTGTCACAAGCCCCGTCGATTTGTTACACAAGCCCCGTCGATTTGGGAGCCAAAACCTCCGTCCAACATGTCTATGTTAGCCACCGCAGGAGCCATCGGCACCAGGATTGCCTCTGGCCGAGTCCTGGACCGTCGGAACCTTCCCCGAACTTGCTTTCCTCTGGATCTAAATCTATCTAACTCGTCTCCTCCCCGTGAATCCAGATCCATCTTCGCGAACTACCCTCATCAGATGCACCATTGTCGATCAAGATTTGTGCCACCCGGAACTAGACCACCATCGAATCCGGATCCAATTCTTCACCTACCCGCATCCTTGGTCTTCTGTCGCGTGATCCGGTCCTGCAGATGCGTGCTAGTACGAGCCCAGATCTCGCAACCCGGGGCTCTGCCACCTTCGCCACTCCTCGCCGCCTCCAGGAAGCTCCGTCCTCGCCGGGAACGCTATTGTTGTCGCCGCCTAAGACTCCACCACCGTCATGTCTGTCGGGAACTGGGTCGCCGTCGCCGAGAAACTCCATAGATGCCGCCACAGGAGAAGATGGCGGCCCTACTTCCAGTCGGCGGATTTGGTGGTTATCAACAATCTGCGGTTTCAATGGAGCAAGAAGAATGGGGCAATTTTAATTTTGCTAGGGTTTTGGGTAAATTAAGCCTTTATATATGGATCTTTATCTCTCCAAATCTCCCTTTTACCCCCTTTAAATAATTGCCTTTTAAAATTAAAACTAATCTAAATTAAGGGAGGCCTAGTTAGTATTTAGTTTACAAAAAGGATGTACAACCCCATTCTTCTCATTATTTTAATCAATTTCACGACTGTTTTAATAATAAAGATTATATATTTTTAGAGTTATACGCTTCGATTCCTCTAATGAAAGCTAGTTTAGTGTTTTTGTCTTGCACGAGTATTTATAAAAATTATATATATATATATATATATATGAAGAGATTTTTATACGTGAACTAATTGTCATATTATTAATTAAATTTATTTAAAAGTACTTTAAGGTATGTATGTATGTTACGATCAACTCCATTGAATACTACATTGAGAAAAAAAGATTAAAAACAAATAAAAAAATATTAGAACGAATAAATACGTATTTGACTCTGTTAAATTAAATAAAAATGTCAAGAAAGGTATGATTAGTTAAATCTTCCGATTTTATGCTTGAAGTTAGAAAATAAAGTCAAACAAGGTATGGTTTGTTAAATCTTCAAACCCTTATTTATACAAATTCTCAAATTGTTAGCTTTGTTAGATAATTGATGAGCGATAACAAATACATGAGAATACGACAAAAAAAATTTGGATAAAAATATTGAGAACAAAATGATATTAAAAAATTTATAAAAAAAAAAAAAGAGAAAAGTATTATGCAAAAAATATATGTATTTGATTTGTTAGACCAAATTACAAAGTTAAATATGTAATAGTAAGTGAACAATACTTTAAACCTATGTAGACAAAACCCACATATAGAAATTCCGGATTGTATCAATGTACTATTAACTTTTTCGGATTATGTCCGAATGATGTCTTTAAATTTTAGATTTTTATCGGATTATACATTTCTTCCTTTCATTGATTAAAACAATAGGAAACAATCCACATAACGAATATTAATCCAAAATTTATAAATATTATACTTGAAATAAATGTATGATTTGTTCAACCTTTAACCCTCTATTTATATAAGTTCTCAAACTACCAACGTTAATTGATAACCGATGTACTACCGGTCTTATTTGATAATCGACGTGGGATCTCAAATCCATAAAAATATTTAACGTAAATAGACTGTGATTATAATACTTTGAAAAAATTAAGGAAAACTTGTTTCAAAAAGTAATTGTACCCAAAAAAAAGAAAAATAGTTAAACAAATTTTATTGCTTAAAAGATAATACTAAAACTTAAAATCGTCAAAAAAAAATATAGTGTACCTCATATATCAGTTGGTCAACGATCCACAAAATCAATATTAATTAGATAAGAATAAAAGGTATACTTTAACTTAGCTAAAATGTCAAGAAATGTATGATTGACTAATCTTCGTAACCGAAGTAGTAGGGCATCAGTTATAATACGTTCTATGAGACAATAATTGCTATTGAATTCAACAAATAAGATTATCTCCATATCCCAAGTTCTAATGAGATGAAGAAGATAAGTTTTCGAAGAAGATTATAATGGAGCCTTCTTCACATGTACTTTGTCATTCTAAATTTCAGTTTTGTTCCCGTACTTGGTGAGTTCTTCAACTCAACAATGTTTTTTTAAAGAATGCAAAATTTTGTCAATTTGCGAACTTGTATTTCGCGTCTCTTTTAGTTCTTTGGATTACCTCCATCCTCAACTTCAAAGTTAAAATACCCTTGTTATGTAGTAAATATTTTATTTTAATAAATTGAGAGAATCATATGAAGTTAAGTTTATTTTAATGCTTAGCGCAAGGCTTTGTCCTTAATTATCCAAAATTTATATATGTATTGGTGTACTGATTTGATTATATTGATTAGTCACAACTTTTTCACCGTAAGGCATCCATTTGGCGAAATTCGTATGGAAAATTGAATATGAACAACTTGGCATTATCTAAATGAATTTAATAGTTAAAACACTAAAACCTCCGATCCGGTTGCTCCATATCAAGTTTTTAAATTCCCAAATGCTCAATATAATTAATCAAGTTTGTTGATATTTGGATAACACCGGCTCACTGGTTGTGTTTTTTGCTATCAAGGGTGGTGTGCTCAGTTTCTAACAGCAAACAGGGCTTCAAATACAAAGACCGAGGTTAGTAACATTTCAACTTGTATATGTTTTCACATATCAGTGTCCTCTTCATCTCTTTACAGTTTGTATATGTTTCCTAATTTTTTTTGATCAATACACCAGGGTTGAGGTCATTGTCAAGGAAATTAAAGCATGTCATAAGTCAACATTACGAGGTCCTTATTTCATTTGAACTATCTTTACTGGCTTGAGATTAACGTGGGAAATAATTGTTGACAACACAACAAACACAACTAATTTATGAAAAGGGTATTGTGGTAAGACAACTCCATTCCTCCTTGCTAACGAGGTATTTTCATTTATTTGTACATGACAAATTGACAATCATATCACAAGGTGGGACGGCGGAAGATAATTTATGAAGTTCTACTAAACATTGCCATGACACATACTAAGTACAAGCACCATTTAGCGGGTGAAAGCTAATGACATTCAACTTATATTGAAGGGCTTGATCCACAACATGAATTTTCGAAAGGCATATACAAGCACAATACAAACAACATTACAATCTCGAACGCATATACAAAGCACAACTCATGGTGCCAAAAACTGTAGTATCTTCTCATTTTGTCGGAAATGGCTTAGTGAATCTCTATTGTATGTTATTGTTTGGCTTGTTTCTTTCTCTGTTCAAAGAAAATATATTCATTATCAAGCAAGTCTGAACGCATATATCTCATTTCAATTTATGAGTGCGAAGCACTTAGACTGTCCTAATATTATATAAGTATAATTGTGATCCAATTTATGAAGACATTTATTTGACAAAAATCATACTTTATATATTTTATTATATATAGATAAGGAAACTGATATTAATTTACATGACTAATAATACATATTATTAAATATTTTTTGAAAATAAAAACTTAATATGATTAATTTAATTTAATAACAATAGTTTAAATTTTTTTGATAAGAATCAATAGAAATCTACAGCTAGCCATGTATTTACTAATAAAACCGGTTGTTCATCGTTCAGTTCGGTTCAAGACAAATATTTTCGGGTCAACCGGGTCCGTTTTATTTCATGAGTATAAAACCATGTCAGGCTTGATTGGTTCAATCACCAGGAAGTTGGGTCTGGTCATTTCAGGGTGTAGAAAAATTGGCCGGGTTTGATCGAGTTCAATCACTCGAAGGTCGGGTCGATAGGAGCGGTCAATTTTAGTCAGCTTTACGAGTTAAATGGGAATGAAAACACAAGAAAAGGTTTTATATCTTCTTTTTTTTAGGAAATATATATATCTTATTTGATACCGTGAGTTTTGGTAACTTATTTATAAAAAAGAATCGCATTTTATAAAACATATTCATTTTTTTAATTGTTGATTAGTTCGTTTACGAATATTTTTATTTTAACGGCAATATTGATACCAAATTACCAATATGATTTAGACCATTCTTTCAAATTTTACATTTTACGCGTCTATTTTTCATGGGACTTATACTTATGTGGGGTCGTGTGTTCTTCAATTACATCGCAACCGAGATCATGATTGTTACAATTTTTTCATGTCAGGTTGAATCGGGCAAGTCGGGCGTGGTTTTGGTTTGGATGACTACAAGAATTGAACAAGTAGTATACAAAGTTGAGGAATAATCTGAAATTCATTGCTGGCTCTAAGTCATATTTTGTGCAGCAATTTGTTCTTTTCGCTTGCTTTGAATGCTCTTAATCTCGCCGTAGAAGTAGGAGACGAAGCCCCAAATGGAGAGCACAAGGGAGACTCCCTTCTCAGTCTGGAACTTCTCATTGTAGAAAATGATCGCCCCGATCTCAGTAATAGGTAGGCAGACGGCGATGATGATCCCAGATAGCAACGATGAACCAAAATGAATAACCCCTAGGATTCCTAGGTAGAAGAATTGCCATATAATTGCACAAAACACCATTACCACATAGTAACTTGTTTTTCCTAACTCGTATACCTCTGCCTCCTTTTTAATGGCCTGCAAATCAAACATTCAAAATATTACCTACTCCGATTAATATATTTGTTTGACATTCATTTAGATAGAGTCGTGGGAATAGTTTTTTTAAATTATTTTTATTAAATATTTTGATAAACAAATGTTCCATCACTAATCTAAAAAATGGTGAACAATCAATATAAAATAAAATAAAATTTATAAAAATAATCATTTTCTTAATAATTGTAATAACATTATTTTTTAAAGAACTCACTTGAAAATCTTTATCGGCAGCCATCCCGACAACACAAACGATGGTGGCCGCAAGTGATAAGACGAACTGCGTCTCCATGACGAGATCATAAGTCACATCTACCTTCGCCTTGCTATACGAGACCTCCACAAGCGGAAGAACAAGAGCGAAGGCCGCCGACGCGGCAAGTGTAATAAAGAACCCTTCAAAGTATCGAGACTTGGACTCCCCCTTCATGTCACTCTTCGGGTGCAACGCAAGAACCGCAGCCGCCATCGTCAGGAGCACAACGGCGTTAACGGAAAACGCCGTGAACCGCTGCTTCACTAGGAAGTAGCAGAACACGGCAGTGAACGCCAACTGCGTCGACAGGATCAACGATGACGTGGACACCGGGATCATCCCTACTCCCCGAGCATACAAGTAGTCAGCTGCCCCCGCCAGCAGCCCGTTCCCGACGGCGAAGACCAGGAGGCTGGGGGTCATGAGGAAGGTCTTGGATTCCGGGAGGCGCCGGCGCCGGAGGTAGGATATGAAGAGCGGGAAGATCATTATGGGGAATCCGGCGGTCTGTAGACAAGCTTGGAGCCACGTGCGGTTTCCTCCGTGGATGTAATAGAGTCGCATTACGAGTGGGCCCCCAGCTATTCCGATGCCGAGGAGGATGCAGTTTACGAAGAGGAGTATCCTTCTTTGGGTTATGAACCCTAATTCTTCTTGCACTTGATTCTTTTCTGAACCCTACATTCTTTCTCTACAGTCTCTCTACTCTAAGCTTGATCTCCTATCGTCCCGTCCAGACATATAAATGGACAGCAAAAACTTTGTCATATTCCGATTTGTGTGATTTGTGTGTATCTCCTAAACTAATTTTAGAAAAGAATCCTCTTCATATATTTTAAGGATTAATATATCCCTAAGTAAATCATTTTCCCTCCTCTTCTTTCAACCTTTTATATAATTACAAGATTCTTTCTCTATTACAGTCAATTTTGATAACATCAAATCCAAACATTTAAAACAAATTTTTACTCCAATGCCAAACAATAATTTTTTTTATACTAAAGCATCCTAAACTCACGTTTTACACGTCAATCTAAATAAAGGTATATATATATATATATATATATATATATATATATATATATATATATATATATATATATATATATATATATATATTTAAATTAATAAAAATATATTTTCCTTAGTCATATGATTATCTTTGTTATAGAGAATATGATTCATATTCGATCCAAAAGGGAGAAATATTTTAGATCGGAGTAAAGGATAATAACATTTACGGATTTCGCGGGATGAGATTGTTCGATAGACTTTGAACCCATATATATTTCTGTTAAACATCTCCCTAATTTCGCAACCGAAGTGCGAAATTAGTATTCAAATAATTCCGCACTTGAGGTTCAAAAGAAAATTTGAGTTTAATCGATCTACACTTGGGCCTTAAAACCGAAATAGAGTTTGGTTTGATTCTACACTTTGACCTCGAAACTAAAATTCGACTTAATCAATTTCACATTTCGAACCTGAAACCGAGATTGGGTTCAATCAGTTCCTACTTGGATTCTAAACCCAAAATATAAAAGTAATAAAAATATAAATCATAATGATGGATTTTTTTGTAAGACGTAATGAAATATTTAATTCCGCACTCAAGTGCGAAATTGGGTAATATTTTTGAATAAAATATATGGGTAGTCTAACATAACCCATATTTTATTGATTGTAAGTTTTATATATATTTTTTAAATGAGTTTTTAATGGAGGTTACATTTAATCTTACATACAGCTAGAATAAAATTTCTTTAGACATATGAATATGCCTTCTATAAAAAAAATATGATATGTATTCGATCTGAGGAAAAATATTTTGGATTGGATTAATAGTGTTATCAATATTTACAAATTTTGCCAAATGATAACAATCTATAGATTTTTATTGTATGTTTATATGGATGGTTGGACTAATTGAGACGATAAAATAAATTTTATTTATACATTTTTAAAAATGAGTTGTAATATATAAATAAACCCATTATTATAAATATTTAATTTGGATATGGTAAATTGTGTATAAATTTTGAAATGATGTAAAAAAATATAATAAAGCATGTTGGTGTAGGTGGGATTCTAGTGAATTCACGGAAAAAATTGAGCTTGGATTTGGAGAATAATTCCAAATATAAATAAAGGGTAATTTTCTTTAGTTTATTTAACAAGTTATAAGGTTACATATTGTTATAATAAGACAATAAATCTAGGTATACTGATATAATGGGCCAGGAGAAACATATTTTGGGCCCATGGATTAATGGGCCCGGGGCGACAAGGAGTGCGGGGGTGCGGGGGCTTAGCCCCCGCGGAGTATTCTATCTATTTATAATGGGCCAGGAGAAACATATTTTGGGCCCATGGATTAATGGGCCCGGGGCGACAAGGGGTGCGGGGGTGCGGGGGCTTAGCTCCCGCGGAGGATTCTATCTATTTATAGAATCCTATCTATTTATAAGGAATTTTATCTATTTGTAGGATTCTATTATTTATAGGACTCTATCTATTAATAGAGGATTCTATCTATTTATGGTTATAAATAGATAGGTGTAGGGTTGTATTCATAATCCACCAATGCATATTGAAAACCCTGGCTGCAAGGTTTGTGCAGCAAAACCACAAAACGTCTTGTTTTCTCTTCTTCCCTCTATTTCTGAAGTAACTCGTTGAAAGATCACAACAATTGGTATCAAGAGCAAGGTTGTCGATGAGTTCCGTTGCAAAATTTGAGGTTCCGCGATTCAACGGAACTGGAAACTTCGGTCTTTGGCAGCGACAAGTTAAGGATCTGCTAACGCAGCAGGGGATGTTGAAGGCGCTGAAGGAGACAAAACCGGAGTCGTTGAAAGACGACGAATGGGAGGAGATGCAGGAGAAGGCAGCGTCGGTCATTCGGCTCTGTTTGGCAGACGAGGTAATATACCACGTTATTGATCTCAAATCTTGTCAAGAATTTGGACTCAATTGGAGAAACGGTATATGTCAAAATCTGTGTCTAGCAAATTGTATCTCAAACAAAAATTGTATGGGTTGAAAATGGTGGAAGGTTCTGACTTGGTAAAACACGTGACTATTTTCAATCAAATTATTGGGGATTTGGCTCGGGTGGATGTAAAACTTGGAGATGAAGATAAAGCTATAATCTTGCTATGTTCTCTACCCTCTTCATATGAGAATCCGGTGATGACGTTGACGTGTGGGAAAGACAAGATAAGTCTTGATACGGTGTCAACAACGTTACTTTCACAAGCCGAACGACGACAACATACCAGTGAGAGTTCTCAAAGCGAAGGGTTGTATGTTAGAAGCAACCAGGATAGAGGGAGGACGAAAGAGAAGCAAGAAGGAAGCAACAAACAATCCAGGTCTAAGTCCAAGGGTAAAAAGCCAGTAACTTGTTACTTCTGCAAGGAGGAGGGTCACTTCAAATGTGATTGTCCTGCCAGGAAGAAGAAGTACGAAGATAAGAAGTCAGAGGAATCTTCAAGATCAGCAAACATGGTGCAGAAAGATGACTTAGATGGTGCAGATTCTGATATGCTCTTTGTGACGTCAGGCAACTACTCAGATGTATGGATCATGGATACGGGATGTTCGTTTCACATGACTCCGAATAGAGATTGGTTTGAGACGTACAAGTCTGGAACTTTTGGCTCCGTCCGATTAGGAGACAACAAGGCCTGTGATGTTGTTGGCATTGGGCAGATAAAGGTGAGGATGCACGATGGTGTGATTCGAACATTGATTGACGTGCGTCACATTCCAACTCTAAAGAAAAATCTGATTTCCTTGGGAACTTTACATGTAAAAGGGTTCTGTTTTAAAACAGAAAAGGAATGTGTAAAGGTGAGCAAGGGGGCAATGACAGTTATGAAGGGGCATATTACATCGGGTAATATCTACCGGTTGGTAGGGAGTACCGTTGTAGGTGGAGTTGCAGCTGTGACTTCTGAGACAGATTACACAACTTTGTGGCATATGCGTCTGGGTCACATTGGCGAAAGGAAGATGATTGAGCTTCACAAGCGAGGTCTCCTGGATGGTGTGAAGAGTTGTAAGATCGACTTCTGCAAGTTTTGCGTGATGGGAAAACAATCCAAGGTGTCTTTTAAGACAGGTCAGCACAACACAGGTGGAATTCTTGATTATGTGCATTCTGATGTGTGGGGACCAACTCAAGTGTCGTCCCTAGGAGTATCTAGGTATTACGTCACTTTCATTGATGATTATTCAAGGAAGGTCTGGGTGTATTTTCTAAAGTATAAATCTGAAGTCTTCAGCAAGTTCAAGCTATGGAAGGCGGAAGTGGAAAATCAGACAGGGAGGAAAGTGAAGTATTTGAGATCTGATAAGGGGACAGAGTACACGGATTCTCAGTTTCAGAGTTTTTGTGGTGAGCATGGCATTTAGAGACATTATACAGTGCGGAAGACACCACAGCAGAATGGTGTTTCTGAGAGGATGAATCGGTCCATTGTAGAAAAAGCGCGGTGTCTTAGATTGAATGCAGGGCTTCCAAAGCAATTCTGGGCAGAGGCAGTGAGCATGGCGATCTATTTGATAAATAGATCACCCCGGACTTCTCTTGACGAGAAGGTTTCAGAGGAGGTATGGACTGGTTCTGATTTAGACTTATCAAATTTGAAGATTTTTGGCAGTCCAGCATATGTGTTGATTACAGGTGATGAGCGAACAAAGCTAAATGCAAAGTCTAAAAAGTGCATTTTTCTGGGTTATGAGAAAGGTGTGAAGGGTTTCAAGTTTTGGGAAACTATTGCAAAGAAACGGATGATCAATCAAGATGCTGTATTTGATGAGCAGGCAATGCTTCTACATGCCAAGGAAGTTGAGAAACCTGCAGTTACAGAGACTGAATCCAGATCAGCAGTGGAGGTGGAGCTTTTAGATTCTAGCACACCTACACCAGCAGGTGAGGAGCATGATGTAGATCAGCAACAGGTAGAGAGTCTTGTTTCTGGCAGAAGCAGACGCATCACAAGGGCCCCTATAAGATATGGTTTTGAGGAGATGGTTAATTATGCTCTAGTCATTGGCACAAATGATCCATCCAACTTTCGAGAGGCTACTCATAGTCAGGAGAAAAAAGGATGGGTAGGTTCTATGGCTGAAGAGATGGAATCTCTCCATAAGAACAAGACATGGGAGCTGGTTCCTCTTCCAACAGGTAAGAGGGCAATAGGATGCAAATGGATGTTCAAGAAGAAACAAGGCATCTCAGAGAAAGAAGGCATAAGGTACAAGGCATGGCTAGTAGCTTCTGGTGAGATCATCCTAGAGAAGGTGCACACTTCTCAGAATGCAGCTGATATGAAGACCAAACCAGTTACCGCAGACAAATTCAAGCATTGCTTGGATTTGGTTCATGTCTCTCGTTGTTAGATGAGTGAGAAAGCCCCCTATCAAGAGAAACAAGGAGGATCTGGCGACAAGATCCTGGAGTTGTATATGTGTTTCCAAATTTTTGTATTAGATTATGTTGTCTAGGTGGAGATTGTTATAATAAGACAATAAATCTAGGTATACTGATACAATGGGCCAAGGGAAACATATTTTGGGCCCATGGATTAATGGGTCCGGGGCGACAAGGGGTGCAGGGGGCTTAGCCCCCCGCGGATGATTCTATCTATTTATAGAATCCTATCTGTTTATAAGGAATTCTATTATTTATAGGACTCTATCTATTAATAGAGGATTCTATCTATTTATGGTTATAAATAGATAGGTGTAGGGTTGTATTCATAATTCACCAATGCATATTGAAAACCCTGGCTGCAAGGTTTGTGCAGCAAAACGTCTTGTCTTCTCTTCTTCCCTCTATTTCTGAAGTAACTCGTTGAAAGATCACAACACATATCTTTGTAGTGCTTTAGGGTTAAGTCTTTTGGGAGGGGAAGGGAGCACAACAGGCAACCGTAGGCGAACCGAACTCTTCTATTGAGAACATGGGAGAGAGATTAAGAAATGCACAAATAGCCAAGTTTTGTGAGATTTTGCTTGCAAATTGGTGAATATGAGCAACCTGGAATGCATCAAGATGTGAAAAAACGTTATCCTTTAGAAAAACAACCTCAATATAGTATGCGTGTGGAATTTTTAATGTTATATTTATGATTGTTATCCTTTAGGAAAACAACCTTAATCAATAGGGATCTAGTTCTCTCAATATGAAAAAGTAATAGTTTGGTCACCTTTATGAATTTTAATATTTACTAGCTTCTCTTTTTATTTTCATACAGTCAGGACCAAGATGATTTTTTACACTCAAAACATTAAGTTTAAATTTTGTAACCGTTAGTAACGGTCCGGATCCGACCCTTTAATTGTTTGTATGAAACGGTCCATGAACCAGACCCTAACGATTCAGTTCACTACAGTCCGGTTGAATACGGTCCAGTCTAGAATGATTAATGACTTTTAAGAAAATTCAAAAAATATATCTTTACGTGGATTATATATGATATGGTCCGGGTTTGGAACGGACCTTATACACTTCCTTTTTAAAAAAATGTTAAAAGTGTAAACCAGCGATTCAGACCGAACCATAATATCATGGATTGGACCGAAATATTACGGTGTAGGACCATATTAGACCGCCAATATCATGAACCAGACCGAATTTTATATTTATGGTTCAGGACCGAACCGTAATTTCCGGTCCGGTCCAATTATGTGCGGTACTAATAATATTCGCCTGTTTGGGAATAGGATTTGGTAGAACATACATGTATAGGTTGTGAAACGTAAGAAACAATTATTATTTAAATTTCCGTTATGATGCATAATAATTAGAAAAAAGTGATTACATACTAACCTTATTTGTGTTGAACAATGGTTGGTTGAAAGCAAAAGAAACTGCAACAAGATATAGTTTTTTGTTATAGATTGTGTATAAACTGAGTCGGTGATAAAAACAAAATTTTGCTTTGCTATTTTTTTTGTGTTTTTTGTTTTCTGTGTTATTTGTGGTACTACCTACAATTTTTTTTGGTTTTTTTGCTAATGAAAGGAGTTTGTAAGATCTCTTATTCTTATGTAGACGATGACAAAAATGAATCAGATCGAGTCTTTTGTTGACTGCTGATATTGCGGTAAGACATGAACATATTTGTTTGTTTTTTACTATGAACATGAATAATGGAGATTTTAGTGGATACAAATTAGTTATCACTTATATTCTTCACTTTTTTCCCCCACAGATTTTCGTAATATTTAACCTTATAATTTGGCTGATTTTTTATAGAAAAATTATATTTTTTTAAATCTCTTGATATATTTTCTCCTTGGTCCTTTGGAAAATATAGACATTTTTCTCTTTTAAGTTTAAGTTAAATAACTAGCATATGAACAACGATTATCCATTTTTAGTGGGTATTGATATTGAGTTTGCGTTGGACTCTTATTGGGCTTGATTTAGAGACAATAAGTCATATATATTAGGTTTCAAAGGAAAATATATATATATATATATATATATATATATATATATATATATATATATATATATATATATAATAGTAAGTTGCAAGCAACTATGCGTTTATCTTAATGAAGTATTGATAACCTCCAAACGTTACACTAATTTTAAAAAGAAAGGGTTTACTCAATTAATAACCTTTGACAAAGAAAAAATAGTGCACAGTCTTGGAAGATCAAACCAAGTTTTATTTTGTTGTTCTTTAAGTTATACAAACTATTTCACTCATCTCTAACTTGATTAATTTGTAATTGTCTTTTACACCATATTTATAGCAAAATGATGACAAAATAAGAAAGAAAAGTCATATAAAAACAACCCTAACCTCAAACTATATTTTAGAATAACCTTAAACTCTAATCACGGGGAGAAACCCTAGCAATTTGTTAGGCCATGTTTAGGAAATTCACATTTGTAGTTGTAGTCGTATAAATTGTAGTTGAAGTTATGGTTTGTAGTCGTATTTTTTGAGTGTATTATTGTAGATTTCGATTTTTGAAAAAAAATATTATAGTGGATGATATTGTGTTTTTAGTAAAGAATAGATTTGTTCATAGTATTTTTACCGTTTTAAAATATTACAATTCCCCTCTTTTTCTAAATTATTTAATGTCACGTGAGTTGAAACATGAATCATCTGATTCATCATGTTGTATGATTGCTAAGTATTCTCATTTACGATTGCCTTCTCCGTCATCTTCACTAGTGAATCCAAGGTTAGTTCGGATCTAGGGTTCTGGTTTGGAAGTTTACGAGAGGGTTTGGTTTCAATTTCTTCTCGGATTCAAGGGCTCTGGGTTTTGAAGTGTTCGGGAACTGTTTTTGTTTCGAGGGTTGAACAGTTCGGATGAATTTTGTCTGTTTCTAGGGTTTCGATTTCTAAGGTATGCCGTTAAATTTTCCTCTGAATCTGTCCTATAAAAGAGACATTGCATTTTGTGAGTCATTCTTTATCTCTTTTTTTTGTGCAATTGATGACAATGCAAAATTTAAGTATGGTGTATGTGTATGTCACAAATCATTTGTACATATGTGTTTGCATGTTTAAATTTTTAGCATCTTTTTTTTTCGTAGTTTAGTTTATTTTTCATTTTTGCGATAGTTGAAAATTTTTAGAAAAATTAAAACATTTGAAAAGGTTTGAAATTTCCAAAAAAAATTTAAAATTTTGAAAATTCTGTGTGTGTTTCTTATAGCATTGGAAATGATCATAATGATGAAATATTGTTCAAAACCATGGAAAAAATTTGAAGACTTGTTTGATTATAAGTTGTATAGTCTTGAGCATACAAGAAGTATGTTAATTAATTAGTACATAAAATGTATATGATTGATGAATTTAGCTGAGCACTTATGAATTCTATTGGTTGATGTACGACTTAGTGAATCTTATGAAAAAGAAATTTGAGCTAAAGTAAGCACTTGTTTAGGTCCATGATAGTGCGTATTGGTTATGAACTCTCAATTGGTTGGGCCTTGGAAAACTTTAAATGGTTGACACTAAGTTAAGTGAAAAAAACTATCTCGTAAGGAAAATAACATATAAATTGAAAAAGCAAGAAAAAGCCGTAGAAAAAGCACCATAAAAAATTCAATAATGCCATATGGAAAATATAAATGGTTGCTTGTTTTTCATTTTATTTTGTTTGTATGCCAATGAGGCAAAGTATTTGCACATCAATGTATGAATGGAAAAGTAAATGTATTACCATGTCAAAAAGAAGCATGAAGGTTTTTATTTGTTAGGCCAAGTCCAAGGAAAAATGAACTATAAAGGACTCGATCATGCTTGAGTGTACTTAAACATGTGTGAGCTTGTAGCCATGTTTTGCACCATATAGAAACACAATACAAGTCATACACAAGCATCATATAAAACCTCTAATTAGCATGAGTAAGTTGTGAAATTTAGAATTCTTAAATATAGGTTTAATTTAATGATTGATTAGTTAGCATATATTCTTTTTGGTTGATTTATATGCTCTTTATCTTCATACTTGTTTAAAATGTCTTGTCATGACAATGAATAAACTGAATGTGATCCAACAAAGAGAAGCATGCTCTAAAAAGATTTTCTTTTCTTTCTTTATTTTCACGTTGTGGTTAGAAGTTTACTTGGGAACAAGTAAAGGCCTAAGTATGGGGTATTTTGATAGCATATTTTTATGTTATCTTTTATAGTGTTGTTTTCATGTGTTTTTATTAGCTTTGCATGGGTTTAGGCATTTACATCTTTGTTAAAGCTTATTTGCATCAAAGAATGTTTACTCCTTTTTTTTTCTCTTGTGCTTAGGTGATCTTAGGCCTATTTGGAGCATAAATGGACTATCAAAAGGCTCAAGGAAACAACCACCTCATCATCAAAGTTGAAAGCATGGAAGGAAAACACAAAGAAAGTCCCGGAGCAAGAATGTGGAAGAAGGCTAAGCAATTCATGAGGAATGACAAATATCATTTGGAGATGCAAGTCCAGAAGGTCGAGTGTCTGTGCAACTCTATTGAAGGATCCCCTTCACTCGCACAAAGAAGGAAGACTAGACTCGGGCAGGAAGACTTAGGCTCTCCTTCAAAAGAAATCAAGCACAGACGTGAAGCCACTCGACCGCCGAAGAGTCACTCGAATGAAGAAGAAAGAGTGACTCGGCCGCCGAGTGAGCCTGGTTAAAGACATGTCAACGCCGCTCAAGTGTCAGTCGAGTTCGGCAACCCACTCGATCAAGGAAGAAGACCATGTCACCGACTTAATTTTCAACGTCAGTCGAGTCACTTTGGGTCGACTCGATCGAAGAACGATTCCGTTACAACAACTAGCCACGTGATGACGGTTACAAGATTCCTTTTGTGCTGAGGCTGGCAATTCGGGCCTTGATCCGTGCCAATTTCCCTTATTTTTCAACCTATATAAAGGGCTTAGTTGCATATATTACAGACAAATTCACTACTCCACAATTGTCTCTCTTAAATTGGAGCAAAGTCTCCTTGGTTTAGTTTAGAAGTCCGATTTGTTCGAAGCTTGTAAGAGGAATTGTGCCGAGTTTAGCTGAGTTGAGTCGAGTTAGAGTTGGATCTTTTGCTACTTTCCGATTAGTGTTTGGTAAATTTGATTGCTCTTAGTACTTTGATCATCATTTCTCTCTCTCTCTTGATTCAATGGATTCGTTATGTTTGATTGTGTTAATTGCATGTTCACTCAACATGAGTGAGTAGTTACATACTAGGGATTGGGGTGAAAATCCCAATCCAAAGCTATGTAATTTTTAGATCCGTTATAATGCCTAGAATTGATGTGAGTATCAAAGCATGATAGTGAGCATATAGGAGGTTTAAAACCGATTTAAACATTGGGATTCATGTTTAAGCTAATATGAAAGTCGAATGCTGAGCCTAGCTTAAATTGTTCCTTTATGCACTTTGTTTAGTTATTGAGCATGATCTTATTTGTTGATAATTGGCCAGCTAATATGAATGAGACTCATAAGTAATTTCATAATCTAGTGATGCATATGTAGATGACTATGATGCTAGATTTAGTATTTCAATTATTCAAATAGCAAACACCACGTGAGGAATAATTGATTGCTAATTTGTGAAGTGTAAATTCACTCTAAATCCTTATAATTTATGCATGTCAATAGCAAACACCATGTGAGGCTTGCGTATCTTGTATTGATCACTAGTTTGAGACCGTAGTTGACTAGCATTTTACCAATAGCAAACACCGTGTGAGGTACTATATTGGATTGATCAGCATGCTTAGATTTACATTTATCTATCCATGCATACAACCGTTTAGTCATCATTAATTTGAGCACTCGAGCAAATAGTTCTCACTATATGGTATTATAATGTGTATGAACATTGCATTAGCAAGGATTTGGAGAACTAGTCCACAACCCCTAGTTGCTTACCATATTTGATTTCACATCTTGCATCCTCTGTTTCTGACTCGATCCAAGTCAAAAGCTACAGGAATTTGACTCGTTCGACGTTGTCTTGGAACTCGATTGAAGTTTTCCAGAGTAACTCGATTGGTCATACTTAACCATCACTCTTGAAGTGTTTCTAGTTGATCACATATACGATCACACTTTTTTAATTCTTTTTACACACTTGCTTGTTCCTAGAAGGTTTCTTAGAATAGGGTGAGGATTAATAGTCCTTAGGGATATGACCTTGACTAGTAGTCATATATTTACGTTGACACGACATTTCACTTAGGGTTTTATGACGTTCTTTTGTTAAGTACATTTATGACACATTTTTTACTTACTAAAAGGGTTGGTCATGTCTTGGAAACAAAGAACCAGAAGACAATTTTGAAGTCCTCAGTTAAAAGCAAAATAGGGTTATGTCTATGACTACAAGTGAGTTGGTTTGGCTTGATGGCCTTCTCCTGGACCTATAGGTTGTCATCCCACGACCTATTACAATGAATTGTGATAAAAAAAATAAAATTAAAAAAAAAAGTTACGCAACATTTGGTTATTAATCCTGTCTTTCACGAACGGACTAAGCACCTGAGAATTGGCAGCCATTTTGTCCGTGATAAAGTGCAAAGAGGCTTCATCTCTACTGCTCATGTCCCATCTCCCCTTCAGCTTGCTGATCTCTTCACTAAGGCCTTGAGAAAACAACATCATCTATTTCTCACTAGCAAGTTTGGTTTCGTTCGTCCTCGTCCAACTTCAAGGGGTATAGAGAGTATAGGTCGATATATGTAAATAAAGAGAATAAAGAGACCTATTGTAAATAGCTTAATATGCCAACAGATATCGTTATATATATGTGGTATGTATAGATAACTCGTGTAAGCTTTACAGATGAGAGGAAATAATATCAGTTTACATTTCACATTTTGAAACTCTAGTACTTCTAACAAGATGTCAACAATATCACTAGTACTTCTAACAAGATGTCAACAATATCGGTCTTGTTGACACCACCACAAGGTATCCTTAAGGATCCTAGCAAGTATTCGAGATTCATATTGTTTTGTGCTTGTTGGAAGTGTCCTAAGAGTACCTATACCTTGCTCTTCTTTGCTGGCAGAAGTGGAAGCAATATTGTTTGGGGTTGCGGGTGTCCGTAGAGTACCGATACAGTATGTCTTCTGTATTTTATGACGATATTCTCTAGCAAAAATTTATTTATAATAAATTTTGGGTACATTCCTTCAAAAAATTAAAATAAACGCCCATTTTCCGCTGACCGGTGACGGTCATGAAAAAAAAAAAAAGGAAGTGCAGCTTATCTGTGGCAAAATGAAGAATCAAACCATCTGCCAAAAACAAAAGTCTTATCTTCAACCTTTCTTTTACCCTCTCTCTATATATATCTATATATATCCAGTGTTCTGTGATTAACGGAGAAAATAAGGTTTCTTACAATACCTGATGAATAAGCCAAAGTACAAGGCGAACCAACACTGCCTAGGGTGATCAAATTCTTCCAACGCGTCTGCAAATCGTATAAAATTGTTTGCCGTCTTACGACAAAAAATCTCCCTCCAAACATGAAGATAACCGTCCGTGGATCGAGGAGATGATTCATGATGGTCTCCTTCTCGTCTCGTTAATCTTGGGCAAGAACTCTCCTCAGGTACAGAAACAAGAGCAATAAGTAGGAAAACTCGAGCATGTACTTGGGGGTCGTAGCATGTTTACCAATTTGCTTCCACCTGTAAGTTCAACCAGTAGATAGCTGCTGATAAAGCCTGTTATCCAATTTAAACATCTCCATATTACACTCCATAAAGCAGGACCTTTTTACAAAGGATGATGGAATTCTTACTCTCTGTATAAAGCAACAGTTTAGTTCGATCAGAAAGGTGAAACTTTCTTGTTCTTGAAGAATCTAAGTTCCTTAAAGGATGCCTCCCTAGTCTATTTCATTTTGCTGTTTCGTTAAGTGCAATATATAGTGGAAAAGGTGCACATTTCTTTCAGAACAAAATATGCAGATTATGACACATTTGTGCACTTCTATTAGGGCTGTTCACTGGTTCAGGACCGGAAATCTCTTGTTGGATCGGTCCAGATTGGCCCGGACCGGTTGGGCCAAGTTTTTTTATAACTAATTATGCTTGTTGGCCCAAAATTGGGCCATTTAAAAATTTAATGGTCTGGACCTAAATATCCGATCCAGTTCTGATCCAACAAGAGCGTTCCAGTCCAGTTCAGTCCAAAATTCCAATCTAGACCGGAACTTGAACAGCCCTAAGTTCCATGCCTTAATTTTTAACCATAAAAACCTTTTCCGTGGACCCAATCCTCATGCATATAATTTCAATGCACCAATTTATTAATGAGCGTTGTGACACCATGCAGGCAAGCAGGATCAACAGTAATTTATAAGTGATAAAAATAAAACACTTGCCAATTTTTCGCTTCAGATTCACTGTTTTGACGGATTATTTCCTCCTCCTCAAATTCTTCCAGTATAGAGCGTTGGCGATCATTCACCTTGCTGAGAAAAAACAAAATAGAAGCCTCAATCATTTTATACTAGACATTTGTTAATTGATCAGAACTTAGCCCTTTTGGTTTAGTAATTGGTTTGTACTATAATTTAGTACTCTACAGTTCCAACAGCCACTTCGTTATTTAATGTTCGATGCAGTGGTGTTTAGAGTGAGGGGCTGTTATTAATCAGGTTCCTTGTGTAATTCTTTCAAGTTCCAAACCAATTGAAGGAGAAACTTACTCAGGGAAATTGACACAGAAGCGTACATACTGATCGCCACGATCAACAAGAAACCCATGCTTTGGCAATCCTGCAACAAAATACAGTTTCTATATATATCATCTGATCTCACTATCGGTAATGGATGACCTACCAACATGAGAAAATGAGTATTGGTACTCTTCACCCCAAAAACAAATTTGTGAATGTAATCATACCTTTGCCTCTCAAAACCAAAAGCTGACCTGGTTGAACACCCTTGGGTATCTGCAAGGGGAAGTAGAAGTACTTTCAAGGACAGCAGTAACAATGGAAAAATTAGTATAATATCATGTGTAATAACACGGTATCTTTTCAGTGAAGGATAGAATACGAAGAATTCTAGTTTACCAGTAAACAAGAAAAACAGAGGTAAAAACATAAAAACCCTAGTAAGAAAGGTAGTTTTAGGATAGTGGTGATAGATAATAAATAACCACCACTGGATTTTTCCTAATAATACCCAAATCCCAATAAACATGGACAATACACAGCATAGAAAGTACTCCATGACAAAATCAGTGGCTGCTATCCAAATTTCGAATCCCTCCAAATTTTGACTCATTGTTTTAGCACTCAACACCACCGGAAAAAATATCACTAGATCCGACTGATAAATTGCTGGATTACAAATGTAAAAATATAACATGTATGGGTCTATGAGAAAGATAAAGAGGGAGACAGATTTCATACATCTACACGTAGCCTCCCTGTCAGAGTTGGGACATCAACCTTGCCACCAAGAATAGCCTGTGAACTAGAGATGTCAGGTTGAATCCAAAGTAGCATATACTTTACTAGGCAACAGTTTGATCACAGAATCATTTATATAATTTCCACTATAAGTTAGAAGTCATGAAAATAATACATTTGAAACAAGGCATGTGAAAAGATATCAAAGCCAGTTCAAGGGAAGATCCATTATCTCGTACTCTATTTTACAGTACTGCTAACTCATGTTTATTATGGCACAAAACTATAGGCTACCAGATGAGCTTATGAAGAAAATATAACCACCTGAGTAAAGCTTATATTACAGTCCATGTACACATCTGCACCATCTCTAGTAAATACAGGATCATCAGAAACCTGCAAATCAAACCAAACTTCTAGGATCGAACATGTCCATGCAAATAACTTAAATTTCTAGGATTAATCTTCTCAATTAGAAACAGTAGAATGCAACAACATCGGGGCCAATGTGTTCAAATACTAATTGTCAGTATTACTACAGAACAGCATTAATGATTATATCCGGATATAATACACCTAGATGCAGTGAAACAAGAAAGAAGCTACCTTCAGTCTTATATAAAGATTACCAGCTTGGACACCTCGACCTCCAGAATTACCACCTTTTGGAACACGAATTGTATCACCAGAATCAACACCTGATCAGTTAACAAGTTTAAATGTTTAAGACAATATTGACAAATATATTGTAAAAACAAGTATAGCTTGGTAACCTTAGCACACAGATATACCAAAACCATGACTTTGCAAGTAAACATCACAAGTCAGAAATTTGTTGTCTTCTCATTCCCTTTTTCAAGTAAAATCACATACTGTCTGTAAAACCATGTATCTTTAGTTACATTCTTCAAATACATGTTTTATGCTTTAGATATCAGCCTAATCAATACCTCTAATTGAAACCATATGCATCACATTCATGACATGAACGGTTTGTGGCAAGACAATTACATTGTAGTCACTAACACAAACTAGGTGTAGTTTAGTTTGTTCATCTTGTGGAAAATTGAATAAGAGAGCTTAAGCTATTGAAAGACATTCACATTACATTCGCAAAAGAAGTGTACAATAACTTTTTTTGCCATGACCTTATTAAGGTAAGATTTCTGTCAAAAGAAAAAAGTAGCAAGGAAATCTCATGATTATTTTAAGAAAAATCTACTTGATTAAAATAACATTTTAGTCCATTATAAACATTCTTTAATATATGGTTTGATAAAGAAGCATGCACCAATCACCACAAACCTCCTGGTATTGTAACTTCAGCTTCCTTAACACCTTGAACCACCCCTCTTCCTCTGCATATCCTACAACTTTCCTGTAGCATGACAAATATAACATGTGTCAAATGTAGGTGCAACCTAATTCAATATCATACCTATAAAAAGCAAATACCACTTACACTGATAATCTTTCCTGCCCCCTTACAATTACTGCATGTTGAAATGAAAGGAGGGATAGTAACCTATAAAAAGAAATTTTAAGCCAGACATCGAAAAAGGTCATATAGAATTGATAAGCATAAACAACAAACGAAATTGTATAGTGCTGATTCATGATATAACCTTTCCAACGCCCCCACAAGTTGGACAAGTTTTACTCTTAGCATCAAGAGGATGACCATGTCCATCTGAATCAAGAAAGAGAAGGATGAGGAACGGCATATGTATTAATGGCAGAATCGATCAAGAAGAAAAATAAATTATAAATTCTAGAGTTGATTAGAAGAGTATCATTGAAAAAAGCCGACAAGAACCTTTTATCCTCCCCATCTACATTAACCTTTCAAAAGGCCCCATTAGAAAATCTGAGTTTAATTTGGTTAGATAAGTAGTAACCGCTAGCAATCATGATAAGTATTACAAAGAAGTAAAATGACTATTGTACAGAACTAAGTACGCATCAAGTGTAGAAAGACCTCAAAAACATGGAAATATTTATCAGAGAAAATTCCGGATAGTACCCTGTACTTTAAACTATTTTGGATTATGCCCAAGGATTATTTAGTTTTCGGATGGTGCCCTTGACCTATATAACTTTCCGGAATATACACTTTCATAATCAATAATTTAACATTTGAGGGAACATACAAAAAAATATCCATCCAAGAAATCATCTAGACATTCAAAAATGATGATTAATAATAACTAGTAAACAACAATTATCCTTCTTTTCTCATAATGTTAACTCATGGACAATAGAAGGATATATTCCGGAATATTATAAAACTCGGGGGCACCATCCAGAAACTACAAAAACCCTTGGCTATAATAGGGAAAAGTCTAAAGTACATGATACCATCCGCCGGAATTTCCCTATCATTTACTAGTAGCTTTGTCATAAGATAAACTTACAAAGCTTCCTTCAGTGACAGTAGTTTAACGAAAAAGGGACATGGATATTACATACAACACACATATATATAGGTGATATACGAAAGGTGGATGGAACTAAACCAATGATATTAAAAAAAGGATATAATTTCTTTTAACCTGCGTCATATTAGATTGCTTCCGCTTCAAAAGCATCTATAGATATTTTATTCACCAAATAATAGTCATATGATGATAAATACATCCAAATCAACAATAACGTTGTAGACTTTTCATGGTTATTACTCACGGCAAGAATCACAGGGAACGTATGCATCAAAAGACAAATGCTTTGTACATCCTTCTGCAGCTTCAGTGAATGAAAGTGACAGCTCCACCTAAAAAGACCTATGTTACATTAGGAACAGTCATTAATCCAAGAAAACAAAACTATATAACTATAAAGTAAAGTGGAAGTACCTGAACATCTGCTTCAAATTTCTCTGTCTCGTCTTCAAAAATCTGGGAGGTTATAGAAGTTCTCACAATGAATTCAAAATGCCAAATGGTGAAAGAAGACTAAGTTAATAGAGAAGATGTGCTTATAAGGTCACTTTTGGTTCCTTGTATCAAAGTAATATGTACCAAGACAAGATATGCATGTTTCCCACAACGATTGATATATTTACTGGATGAAAACAATGGATTAGAGCAATCTCCAATTACAGAAAAATTAGTACCCCTACCTCAGAAAAAATTTTGTGGAATGAACTTGAGAAATGTGTTTTGTAAGCCTTCCTAAAAGCTTCCTCAGCTCCAAAATTACTTTCCATGTTCTCTGAACCACCCTTGAACCCCTTTAATAGGCAAAGAGAGAAAAACAACTCAGTGAAAAAAAACAGGTCAAGCAGTTAAACATTTTCAGCAAGTAGCTTGTTATCAGCAATAGACAATGCCCTATGTAGATAATTCGATCCTTACCATGTCATATTGTGCTTTCTTTTCTGTATCCCGTAGAGTCTAGAAAACATCGAAGTTCATGAGATGCCAATATCATATAATAGAGAGAGCAAACCATTAAGTCATACAGAACTGCGTTCAATATTCACATTAGCATAGCCACAAACCTCATAAGCATCTCTTATTTCCTGAAATTTCCTCTTCGCGGCTGGATTAGTTTTGTTTCTATCAGGATGGTATTTCTTAGCAAGCTGCACAAACCACCTCCCACACTCAGAAACAGTGAAGGTGTTGATAAAGATTAAGAAAATTAATGATAGCACACTATTATCGTCTGGAATCACAATGAAATTTGCCTTTCAGACCATTCTGATTTAAATTATCAAACAAAATATTTGCCTTTAGAACATTCTGACTTAAAATATCCAAAACTATACTTGATCCTTATCCAACTTTTTTAATATATTAACTAGGTCTAAACCAATACTCTTTAGCTGCTAAAACTCAAGTTCCTCGGCCATTTTTGTGCTCCTATTACAATACTATCCATTTTTTACACATGAATGTTGTACTTTTTCTTTGTATCATTTTCAATAGATGCATTAGGAATTTACCTCGTGATATGCCTTCTTAATCTCATCACGACCAGCATTTTTAGGAACTCCTAATATTTCATAGTAATCTCGCTCACTTGAATAACAAGCACCTGCAGAATACATAACCTGATGATGATGATAACAGAAAAACACATCACACCATTAACAACATCATAGAATCGAAACCTGTGGCATGAAAAAAGTGCTTTCTCAACAGCAGTCCTGTAACATCAGAGTTTGCAGTCTTTTCCCGGATTATAAGCCTGTTACTAACCAAATCTGAGCAATTAATTGTAAGACAAAATCAGCACAATGGTAGAAAACCTAAAAAAATTGCGAGAACTTTGCTTAAGCTCACTCCTACTATGAATTTGTGTCTGGTGTAGCATCGAACCAATAGAATGCGAATTTCCATGGTACAGTTTCAAACTATGTCTCTGATTCAATCAACCAGAAAAAATCGACAAAATATTAGCATTTGTTACAGGAAAACAGATTTCTCATTAAATAGAGTAAAGGTCGCTTACGTGAAATTTGCGAAGGGATTTAGAGAGTTGACTAATCAACGTAAACCGCCCCATTTCTTCTCACAATATATGTGAAGATGGGAGTTTAGGAGATTCTGGAAACGGAAGAAGAAGGTGAGATCATAGCGAGGGCAAGAGTGAATGAGCGCCGAGCTGTGTTCGGCTGCTGGTGTGGAAGCTCGGAGGCGGATGATACGACGTCGTTTTCATACTGTTCATTCCATCGAGAAACGCAGCATCTGGCTTTCGGACCGAGCGAGGAATACAACCGGACTAGGATTTGTGGACTTTACTCGCACTGTGTTTATTAGGGAATGGCTTTATTTAGAAGATTAACGTAGATAAGAGTTTATTATCTGATATTATAGGTCATAGAATGATATTGTTTTTAGGTTATAAGATTTAAAATAATTTTGTTTGGTCGGGTTTTGACGTTTTGTAATGGGTTTATTTTATATCAATTTATATCGCGAAGGGAAGATGCGTGATTTAAAGCAACAACAAATGACATTCGAAACGGCCTAAAAGCGTTTTGATGCCGTTTTGACCACGTCGTCACTGCGAAATACTCTATCAACGCCCATGTCAAATTCGAGCCCAGATTGTACGAGACGACTTGGCCAAGCGGCATTGGAACGGCTTGTATGGCGTTTGGAGGCTGTTTGAAGGCCGTCTTTCAACTACGTAGTAAAGGGAAATCAAATCTTTCGATTTAACTTTAAAATTGATATATTTTGTGTAATCCTAGGATCCGAGATTTTTCCCTACATAAACATATATCAACCGTGGGGTTTGAGATACGCTGATTCACCATGAATATGACATCACCTTGGAGTCTCACTTACCCTGACTTCATAGCCATCAAGTAGTTATTAGATTGAAGGTTCATTCCTACCTTCTTTTTTTTTCCGAAAGAAGTGGTGTTTATAACTAGTTTAAATAAACCAATCAAAGGGACAAAAGCAAAGGAAGTTTTATTGATTTTTTTAAAAGCACTTAGTTTTTAGAGTACTAGTTTATCAAAGTTTCGAGGATTTCTAACTATCGTAGAAAGTTCCAGTCTTTGTACCTTTTTAAATTGAAGGGCCACAAGCGAAGGTTTTTCTCGGTAGTTTTCGGATTTCTAAGTTTTTAATGGGTTTTTCCATACTTGCCGAACAACTGGATTGAAAGCTCGCGAGTTGGAAAACAGGTCTTTTTATGTTGATAAGTCCAAAACATACGTCTTTTTAGTCATCATTTCCATGCATTTCATACCTCATTTGGTTTGGTTTGTGTCCGTGTTCATATATAGCATAAAATCCTTTATAGTGCATATTGTGGTGTCTATTTTGGTTTATTTTGTATTTCAGGCGTTCTAGGCCATAAATGAGCGAAAACGATGAAAGAATGCTAGAATACGAGTTTATATCCTCTCTGAGGTCAAACATATCATAGAAGACATCTCTATTATCTTTCATTACGTGGATTTAGCCATTCTATTTTCCATCTTTTTCTTGTAACACAAGAGTCTCCCGAATCTTGCCCCTGTCCCCATTAACTAGTAGGACTGGTGTATGTACCTCCTCCCGTATACACTACTGGACTGGTCGCGGGGCAATCCTCCGACACCATCGGCCCGAACCGACGGTTACGGCACGTTCTCGTACACTTGTGCCTCTCTTAAAAGTTAAAGCACAGTGGTCTAGTCCGTTCATTTTATTTCACATGAATAACACACACTACCCTAATGCACACTCAGTATTAAACGGTAGCTAAGTGAGTCCTACGAACTCACCTTATCGGTATTGGTCTCAACGTCTCGCGATCTTGCCAATCAGAGATCCGATTATCATGTTTCACATTTATCAATCCTCATAACGAGTTCAACCCTTAACACTGTGCGACTCATCATTCTAATCTATCAAGGCATGCTATCTAGCATCGATACCCTGACGTTTTCTACGTCCTAGGTTTACGGATCTAGACGTCCATTTTAAGTTCTCATACGACATCTATCATTATCCGGCATCAAAGCCTTATCTCATTCTATTCCGATTCCATAATCAACATCATGTTCACTAAATCATCAACACCTTATGCCGTTCCTAACATTCTAAAATAATTCATCAACTTCATTCCACTAATTCACTTTTCTAGCAACATAAACAAAACATTTAAATAATTTAAATAATTATATAATTAATTATTTATCATCATGAAATTAACTTAGCAAGAATTAAAAAATAATGAGGTTGAGCGGTTCGGTTCTAATAATACACTTTCTCTAATCTGTTAAATCCAACATTTCCGTTTTCAACAACATACTTCCCCAATCTGCTAAATTCCTCAATTCGGTTCTCCCGACTAGTTCCCCAATTATAATATATTCCAACCTTTTATACTTACTAGATTTAATCCACTAACTAAGTTGTCACAAAAATAAATAAATAATTAATTATAATTCATAATTTGATATTAACGGAAATTAATTGATGAAAAGGTAAACGGTTTCGGGTCTAACCGGAATCGGATCTAATTGCAAAGATTGACGGCGTCAGATGACACCACGTGGCGTGAGATGGCACCAGCTGGTCTCAACAAGGTGCACCAAGTCACGTGTTTGAGTCCTCTCGGTTGTGCTCTGTAACACCCCAAATCCGTAGGACTCGGAGTGCTACTGGGCTAGGATCTCACAATGGATCCTGACCCTAGCCTGACAACAATTTCACTGATCTTACAACAAGGCACAGATAGATTAAAACAAAACATGAAACTGATATATATATATATATATATATATATATATATATATATATATATATATATATATATATATATATATATATATATATATATATATATATATATATATATATCCAGAAAGGTAATACAATGTACCGCTGAGTACAAACAAAACCGCACTGTACAACAAAAGAACCCATATCCCCGATAACGCCCCAGTGTACGGAGCCCTCAACGGATCGCCCACCCTGGATCACTCTGCAATTCTCCTAACCTGCAAAGGATCTACAACACGGTATAAAACCGTTAGCTAACCATACACATATATAAGAGATGCAGAGCACAAACACACATCAAATAATACCAAACACGTCAACATGATATCACACATTTACCCGGTTCATTATCTTTATAAAGTCTAGCAATCAACTCGTATATATATCAATATAAACATATGTGACACGAGGAATATAATCCTCGCCTCTAGGTCCAATAGCCAGCTGGAATGGTGCCTGAAACACCTCCTCGTGTACCCTAAGGGAATGGAGAGTGCCCGAACCGTTTACCAGGTTTGGCCTGCCTACGGAGAACCTCCCAGACTCCCGGCGGGATGAAAGGGCAAGTTATCACGGCCCTACAATGGGCAAGCAATATACCATAGGTCGGTGACCATCATAACGCATGCTATAAACATATAACAAACACCACTCATGCACAACATCCTATAAAGGAATGAAAACTAAGTAAGTTCCACGGACTTACCTCAACCTCGTAGTCGTCTCAACTGGATCAACTCTCAACTCAGTCCACTCCAAACTGGAGGATAACACGGCCTATACAATGCATACATATATATCAAATTCCTATCACACAAAGGGTCACACCTAGACCCAAGGGATCCATAAGGATCATATCCAACTCATAACCTCAAAGCCGTAACCAGCATATCTATATCATACTCATCAACATCCGCTACCTAGCATGCTACTACCGCTCATACTAGGAAAGGAAAGGATCTACCTAACTCTAGGTAGATCTGGGACAAGACGCACCTGCGTGACACAAGGGACGCAAGGGCGGAGCAAGCAACCCGCAAGCGCGGCGGAACTCAGCCGCGGGCGCGGTGACAAGGTTGCAGGCAAACGCAGGCACGGCGCAGGCGCAGGCGCTGGCGCGGGCGCTGCGGCACGGCTTCTGCAAGGGCGGCGGCTTCCAGGCGCGGGGGCGGCGACAGTGCAGAACGTAGCCCCGCGATTCCTCTTCGGCTCTTCTCGTGATCAAATCACGTCTTCTCTCATCCAAAGTCACACACATGCATAAACATACACATTCCAACATCACCCTATGATCAACACATCTAATCCTAAGCTACGGAAGGAAGAAACAAAGGAAGAAGGAAGAGAAGAAGGAGAAGAAGTCTTACCACTGATGTGGCCTAACCAGGAACTGCTCACCACTAGCACCTCAGCTGGCTTCCAGGCTCAGCCATGCACATAGCTCATCAACAACCACAAAACCACACAAAACTCTTCCAACTCAAGGGAAAGCAAACTCAAGCTCAAGAAGGATGAAGGAGAAGCAAGAAGGACGTGAAGGCTGGATTGGAAATGTGAAGAAACCCTTGCTCAGCAAGGTGAAACGGAAGAAGTAAGGAAAGGTAAAGCACGAGTCAAAGGAGTCAACAAAACCGGCTGCAACCGCCGGAAACCGCAGGGGCGGTTCCCTGTGCCGCAGGGGCGGTTCCCTGTGCCGCAGGGGCGGAAACCCGCAGGGGCGGTAGTCGTGCCCGCGGGTGCGGAAAGACCAATCCCAGCCAAAGTCAATCTCGGCTAAGGTCCAATCTCAGTCCGAAAGACTAGGGCTCTCACATGCTCGACGTCTCTATGTGGGGAGTGTGGAGAATGTTTGGCCGAAAATTAGGATATAAGGGAATTTTGACGAGGTGAGTTATGGCGATGGGTAGTTAGGATAGGAATGAATGACGTCTAGGTTTGTCCTTACCCGTGGTCTTTAATGTTGGCGTTAATGGTGGTCTTCTTCAACGCCGATCATAAATGCTCGTCTTCAAAGCTTTCATGGTAACGGTTCAGTCCTAAAAATTCGTCCCACTTCGGTTCGGTTTATGTTATTGGTATTCCTGAAATTAAATTAAATAATTCTTATGAAATTCCCCGATATTTTTCGGTTATTACATTTGCTTTAAAATATTTTTTATTATGTAACAAAAAAAAAAATCATCCAAACCAACATTCAAAATATTCATTCAACCCTATATATATTTTTAACATTTTCAACATTAACAAGTTTAACTTACAATTAATATATACATAAGAAATTATTTACGATATAAATCCATAATTAAAAAAAACTTTAAACCATTATATTTTTTATAAGTTTTAATCATATAAACTTTTACCACGGTTTGATCCACACATATTATCTATTTATAAATATAGAGTTACATGTTACCTTATTTTAATATGTATCGCATATTTTAGTTACATGTTACCTTATTTTAATATGTATCGTATACACATGCATAGTATGTAAAATATATATAAAATCTTTGAGAAAATATTTTATTTAAGGAATCTCTTAATGAAAAAAAGAAGAGATAAATAAAAATGAAATGTACCATTTTTACCATATTTGTTAAATTAATAACAATACAAAAAAACCAGCGTTCATTAATTTGAATTAGAAATTACAAGGAAGATTTAAAAAATTGAAAATTTTGATTAGTCAAAAAGATATAAGAAAATACTCCGTATATATTAACAAAATTATTTTTTTATAATAATTAACAAAATTAGTGGCATAAAATCAAACTAGTGTATTACCCGTGCCTTGCACGGGATTTTGATAAAAATATTATTTGTTATTATATTTCTTTAAGAGATTATACATAAACTATTTTTTTTGTCATTAGATAGAGTAGATAATAAGCAATAAATATTTGTACACTTTATCTATAATATTATATTATACATTAATAAAATATCTAACCGTATAATAATTCATATTTTGATTTTTGTTTCCCTTATTATACTGATTCATATGTTAATAGAAATAGTAAATTGGTAGCATATGGTGTTAAATTAATTGTTATATATAAATTAATTTAAGAAATAACACAATCTATAATCAAAACTACTTTTTTTTTAATGCTAAAATTTGTTATGAATGTGATTCTAATCTGTTATACATATCTCAGGTAACAAAAAAGGTGATTGAAATGGATGAATTTAATTAAGATTTAATTTTAATATTTTGTTAAATAATTTTGTAATGAATAAACTTAATTAGTATTTTGGTGGGTTGTGATTAAATGTTAAAATGACACGTGGCAGTGAGTATTTTTCTGCGTGACACGTGGCAAGGATTGCTACTCTTATAATAATATATATAAGATAAGATTATCGATTTTCTAAATATAATTTGAGATTACGGTTTTTTTTTTCCCGAAAAAATTACTTAACCATTAGTCAATTAAAATAAATGTATAATGTAAGCTTAAAAATCGAAGTTTGTACCCAAAAAAAAAAGATGGTGAAATGGGAGACTAGGCTCTTTTTGTAGAGATGAGCACTAGATATGCTCCTTTTTATTTCAATTGACAAATTAGGCTCCTCTTACTTATTTATTAAAAGAACAAATTAGGAATATGAAATTACTTAAGCTAAAGCCCAATTAGTTTAGTGAAAGTCCAATTGTTTTAATGAAGGTCCAAATGTTTTAATAAAAGTACAATTGTTTTAATAAAAATTCAAGCCCAATTGATTTAATGAAAACCCAAGCCCAATTATTTTAATGAAAGCTCAATTATTTTAATGAAAGCCCAAATGTTTTAATAAAACACAAATATTTTAATAACACCCAAATATTTTAATAAAGCCCTCGCTCGGGTCCAGTACACAAGCCTACGATCGGGTCCAGTACACAAGCCTACGCCCGGGCCGAGTACACAAGCCTACGCCCGGGCCCATTACACAAGCCTACGCCCGGGCCCAATACACAAGCCTACGCCCGGGCCCAATACACAAGCCTACGCCCGGGCCCAATACACAAGCCTACGTCCTGGCCCAATACACAAGCCTACGCCCGGGCCCAATACACAAGCCTACGCCCGGGGCCAATACACAAGCCTACGCTCAGACCCAATACGCAAGCCTACGTCCGGGCCCAATACGCAAGCCTACGCCCGGGCCCAATACACAAGCCTATGCCCGGGCCCAATACACAAGCCTATGCCCGGGCCCAATACACAAGCCTAGGATGGGCCCATTACACAAGCCTATGATCGGGCCCAATACACAAGTCTAGGCCCCGATCCAATACACAAGCCTAGGCTCGGACCCAATACACAAGCCTAGGCCCTCCCTCCTATTGTAAACTCGAGTTACACAAGCCCATACCCAAATCGAGGTACACAAGGTCCATCGAAAATACAAACTCGTTCGATTTTTTTTAAAGTTATACTTAATGTCTACTTACAAACTATTGTTATACTTAATGTCTACTTACAAACTATTGATACACAAACATAACGTTCAATTTTACAAAAATTTGTAATTACTCAAGCCCTCTTTCAATTTTACACAAGCCGTCTCAATTTTTTACACAAGTCGTTTCGAATTTTTACACAAGCCGTCTCGATTTTTTACACGAGACTTGTCCATTTACACAAACCCTGTCAAGTTACTAAAAAAAAACCCTATCGATTTACACAACAATTGTAAATCTGTTGAATGTTATCCTTGTCTCAAAAAAACTTATTATTACATAAGCTGTTAGTATGCCTTGTAAATCCTCAAATTTTCGACCTCTCTAATTACTAGTGCATTGATTATATAGTGTCAAAACTGAATATATATATTTGTAAATATAAATGGTAATAAAAAGCTAAAATGTGACATCCAAGACTAGACAGAGGATGAACATGTTCTGAAGAGAATTCAATATATTAACCTGTAAAGATGTTGATTTTTTACAAAACAAGTTCCAAACAAAGTGTTGTCACATTATGTGAGGTGTATGACATAGTTCAACACAATTAGACAGAAACTATAAAAATAAATTGAACATTCTAAATGAAGTACATACAAGCACAAAAAGGGACAAGCAAAGATGAAACATGCCCAATTTGTGCTCGTTAATAAGTAAAATGAAGGCTAAAATAATTCCAATACAGTAGCATCCATGAATCTCTAGAGTAGAATTCCGAACAACGAGTCATATCCTAAATTTTCATTATGCGCCCAATACTCCTTTCCAAGCTGACCGAACAATGAGCCTTCTTGTCTTATCAGCTTGGCTAGCTCATCATACTCCACCAAGTTCCCTACGTGGCAAGTTTTGAGTAACCTTAAGTTTGTTTTTTTTTTTGATACAAAGGTAAGAATACAAGAAGGGTCAACATCTAGAAGTTGACCGTCCTAGAGCATCCTTTCGGATGAGGTCTTCAACGTCCCGCGGAATGCTCCCGCCACCCATATCCGAGCAATGACCGAGATGCGCGAGTTTATCTGCGACAACATTGATTTTCCTAAAGACATGTTGGACTCTAACTTGTGTACACCTTGAAATCAAAATGGAAATGTGAGAAATGATCATACCCGCTTCCCATGGCGGTTTCCAGATTTGATTAATTGAGTTAATGAGTTCAAGATTATCCCCCTCTATTTCAATGGTGTTAAGTCCTAAACTTATGGCCTTTTGGAGGCCCTCTCTTAGAGTGTAAGCTTCCGCTTGAAGTATGGTTTCTACTCCACAGCGACCCATTCCTATAGCAAGTGTTAAAGCATTATGGTCTCGAATGATAAAGCCAAATGCACATTGATCATTAGAGTTTTTAGAAGCATCAAAGTTAATTTTGACGGAGTTCAAACTTGGTCTCTTCCATTTAATGTTTTTTGTTTTTCGTCTTTGTTTTGGAGCTCCTGCGTTAGAAACGGGTGTTTTTGAATTAGCCTCATCCCAGTCTTTTATTTGTTTTTGGATCACTTGATTTAAATCATGTGGTATTTTTTTCTTGTTAAAAATTGTTTGGTTCCTCGTTAGCCAAATGTTCCACCATGTAACCACTATTTGTCTTAGTTCTGTTGGGTTGCATTTTTCCTGTATGTTCATGATGATGTCTATTACTGTGTGGCATGATGGGTTACAATTATGTAAAATCGTTTTAACTTTGTCATTTTTGATATTATGTAGTGTGTACGGGCATTTGAAGAAGAGATGTTTAGCACTCTCTATCGGGTGTTGGCAAAGTTCGTAGTGCATCAAGACCGGAACTTTTTGCTTTTCTAGGTTTTCTTTTGTTGGAATGCCATCAAGGGACAATTTCCACAAAAAGTTTTTAACTTTTGGCATTATATTGATATCCCATATCCATGTTTTGTCACATTGTGTTCTCACATTCCGTTTTTGGATAAGATCCATGGCTGATTTGGTAGAGAACCATCCTTTTTCACTTGGTGCCCAATACAGTCTGTCTTGTATGTCATTTTGAGGTAGGTTATACGTGTTAAATTTTTCAATCACACTTGATGGTAACATACTACTGAGTTGATGAATTTGTTGTTGATTCCATTGTTTATTTGCTATAAAGTTGTTTACTAGAGCTTCCGTATTGATCAATGCTTTATCATTCACCAAGTTTTCTAGAGGTTGATCGGTTATCCATCGATCCTTCCAGAAGCTAACGGTTTTACCGTCTCCAACACTCCATCTGAAGCCTTTTTCAAAGTCATCCTTTAGGTTTATTAATTTTTTCCATTGCCATGATACAAACAACTTCAAATGAGTGATCAATAGCTCTTTGTCATACCGTCGCTCATAGAAAGCACCCTTGTGTAGTCCATCACAATCAGTATCCTATGAGCTACTGTAATGACTATCAAGTCAGCAAATTCTCTTCTTATCGTTTCCTGGATGATGACATATGTAGCATTTACACAAACCATGCTCCAATTTGTTCCATCTTGTAACACTATGTTACTCCTTCATATTTAGTTAAGCATACTTTTAAAAAATAAAAATAAATAAATTTTAGGCTATCAATATTGAATTGGTTACCTAATGAGCTGAGACCTTCTGCTTTCTCTTGAACTGCCTCTTTGAGCTGACATTTTCCAAGAACCTGTGACAAAAAAAGTAATACATTCAGCTATACTAGGCTCATCATCACATTATGTAATAGTTGTTATAGAAGCAATATAGCTTCATAACCTCCCGAATCTCGTGCTCAGGATGCTCAGACATTGGATCAAGATTGTATCTCACAGATCCTCCAAAGAGTATTGCTTCTTGAGGAATGACACCAAAATGGGATATGAGATCATGCAACCCAATGGTGGAGATATATACGTTACCGATGACAATTTTGCCTTGCGTTGGCTCAATCAGTCAAATCAGACAAGGAAACACTGATGAGCCAAGTAGACTGTCTAAAAACAGAGGTGAAGGTAAGGAGGTTACTTTGAAAGCATAATAATTAACATGACAACCGAAGGTAAGGAGGTTACCTTGATTCCACGGGAAGCGAATTCTGAAGGAAATTTCATCGAACAGTTGGTGGACAATGTATAGATACAACAACACAAATCGGTGTACCTACCATTCAGCTTTGTAACAACAGTTAATTGCATCAGATTTGTAACAAGAAAAAGTTGGAGATCAGTTTGTGGATTTGCAATACCCGCGATGGTGGTTGGAGCTTCGTCGGAGGAAGAGAAAGAGACACACCGAGAGGGGTGGTTCGAGTCCTTGGCGGCAGAGGGTGTGCAGCGAGAGACAGAAGACGAAGAAGAGATGGAGGGAGGGTAGAGTTGGGCTCCTCCGGCGTTGGCCTCACGGTGGTGAAGGCTTCCCGACGACAGGGAAGAGGGAAGAGATGAGAGATGAGGAGGCATAAAACAGGGAGGAAGAAGAGCGAGGTAGGATGAAGTGGTGGAAGCCGACGAGATAGAGTGGTTTGTGGTCCTTCCGGCGGGCTCGGTGGTCGCCGGTGGTGTTATAGAAATGCAAGAGAGAGTGGTTAAGTGGGGGTTCTCCGTCGAGGCACGACAGGAAGAAGAGAGAAATGGGAGAGACGGTGGTGGAAGGACGGTAGGTTTACGAGACGTTTGAATATTCAATTTGCTGTTATAACGGTCCTACATATAAATTTTAGAATTAAAAATTTAGTTTAAAAATGGAGGGCCTATTTTGTATCAGCAATATAAAATTGGTCGTATTACCCCATTCTTCTCAAAAAAGATTTGATACAGATAAAAAAAAATCTTAAAATCTATCACTTGAAAAGGAAACACATGCTTACCAAAAAAATTGAAAAGGAAACACATATACCGTATCTTGGATAAAAATCAAAAGAGGATAAAAATTAAAATTACCACACAATTTGTGCAATACAAAAGAAAACACGTGCTAATCCCCATTCTTTTCTTCATCTAGTCCCACATGTTGTCAAATTCTTCAGAAATAGCCATTGGAAGTATGATCTGTGATTTCACTAGGGTTTGGTGTTCTTGTGATAAATCCAAGAATTGTGAGACCAATTAAGGTTTACGGTGCTAGAGTTGTGTTCGGGAGATAATTATGCTCTCTTAAGTTGACACTAAAGAGGTACGAGGGGTCCTTGTTAAATCCTACGTGATCAAGAAGAATTATCTACAACACATTATTGTCAAATCCATAAGATTGGTAGTTGCTAAGAGGATCCTGCTAAGAATCTTAGATCTATACGGAGAAGAAGGATCTATATAGAGAAGATATTACTTGAAAACAAGAATTCCTGCTCAGATCCGTGACAGAAGAAGCTTGTTATCAACTATTGTCTAGATCCAAATGGAATATAAAGACACGTGCGGTGTTGTCCAGGTTCGATGCGGGAGCAAGATGACGATTGTCCCTATTGTTGTTGCTCAAGTCCGAGCTTGATGCCTTACTCCATCATAGACATGAAATGAAGGGGGAAAAAAAGTTATTTTGCTTGCTCATATTCAAGGGAGAAACAATTTAAAAAATCAACAAACTAATTTAATGATGGTGTACATGCTCCATATGACTATTATTAGATGATAGTGCCACGGAGAAAGAAAGAAAATAATCGATGAAGGTGCAAAATACCAGTGGAACAATTTGCAATTTTGCATCGCATTATGAGTGTTATTTATAGTGTTTGAGATTTAAAAATAAAAGAAGAAAAGATTGAGATACAATTTGTTGAGATTTGATGAATTTTGTTACGATTTTAACAAAAGAGAATTGACTCAACCTAACTAAAAACAACATTAAGTAAAATAATAATATGAAACAAAAATCAATTGAGATACAAATTGTTAAGATTTGATGAATTTCTGGCTCAACAGTAATATCCTTAAACAAAATCGTAATTTCTATTAATTATTTTTGATATACATCTAATAATTACAAATCAAATATATTTTTTGATCGGGATTTAAGATTCAGTTAATCTTTCAATTGTATAACGATTTATTTTATTTTTTATTTTTTGAGAAGCAACTGCATATATTAATCAGGATCGTCCTCCGCAATAACATTACTAAGTTCAAAAGGAAAGTTAAGACTCGAAACGAAATTTAAAGGTGCGGTAAGACACAAGCCTGCAAGCCAATGAGCCGCTTTGTTACCAGATCGACGAACAAAGCTCCAATGGCAAACCTCGAAATTCTTTGCCAAACTAACAATAGCAGTCACCACCACCACACCCACCTGTCCACGTACAGAGCCTACACAGTTCAGTTTCGAAATAATGCTAGCCGAATCAGACTCGCAAACGATGCGGGACCACCCTTTCTCCACTGCCAACTGCATGGCCCATAACACCACAACACCTTCCGTAAGCTCCACCGATCCCAAACCTTGCATTTCTTTAGCAGCAGCAAGAAGAACCTCGCGCCGGGCATTACGCGCAATAACACCCAACCCCCCTTTTCCATCCCGCGAAACCGAGGCGTCACAATTCAGTTTCACCACATCCTCACCCGGTCTCTCCCATTTAACCTCCCTAGGCGAGCCAGAACGTGGAAGCAAAGCTCCGTCTCCGCTGTTCGGGTTGAAGTCCTCCACCATCATTCCAACCTTATCATAAATTGCATTAGCATCCCAAATTCTTCCCTCAGACAGCTCCTTATTACGAGCTTCCCATAGGCACCAGCTAGCAGTCATCCAACAATGTGAATCCACCCTCGAAAGTGATCCAGAGACCTTTTCAAACCAGTGAAGAACCGAGACAACACCTTTCCCACTTCTCTTGATAATAGGACAACGTTTCCAGAAACACCTAACTCGATGAAACAAAAAAAGGGCATGATAAGAAGTCTCCAGAGCACCACACGCTGGACACCACGGGTCAATGTTCAAACGATGCTTACATAAAGAAGCTTTACAGGGGAGAACTTCAGAGCAAGCTCTCCACGCAAAGCTCTTAACTCTCGGAATCATCTTGATCGCCCACAACTTTGTCCACAAACTACCACTGCAGGAAGAACCGTCTTCACATGCAGCGAGGCGGACGAGAAAGCAAAAGAAGAGCTCCCACTCATGAAGACATGGTACGCAGAACTTACCTTGAACTGTCCATTGTTTGAATAAAACCAAAAGGGAGAATCCGAGATCTCACGACTGACCAGCGGGATTGAAGTCACAAGCCTCCCATCCTCCTCACACATGATATCCCGAATTAGCTCAACCTTCCAACTTGCCGAATCCCAATCGATAAGATCGGACACACGCAAGTCAGGGAGGCCACCCTCCCTCCTCCTAACCGGCTTAAAACCAAATGGGCATGGGATCCATTGGTCGTCCCAAACCGCAAGAGAATCCCCATTGCCCACCGACCAACAAAGACCCTTCAATAACAAATCTTGACCTTTCAAAATACTTCTCCACGTAAAGCTAGGTCTATTTCCATAACCAGCATGTACAAACGAAGTCGTAGGGTAATATCTTGCTCTCAAAAGCCTAGCAATTAAAGAATCCGATTCCGTTAAGAGACGTCAACCCTGCTTAGCAACATAGCAAGATTAAAACCATGCAAATTACGGAAACCATAGCCGCCCGAAACCTTAGACCGACACATACGATCCCAAGCCAACCAATGAATCTTTCGGTTCCCCTAGTGTATGTCGGAATAGCCTGAACAACCGCCTTAATAAGCACTTCCTTGCCTGCAGTACTCAACGTTGCTTCCTTCCAACCTTTAAGTTTCTTCCAGATTCTCTCTCTCACATTCTCAAAGATAGCCTTTTTTGATCTCCCTACCATAGTTGGTAATCCAAGGTATTTTTCATGTCGATCAACCTCCCTAACTCCCACCACTGAACCGATCTCCATCTGTCTTTCAACACTCACATTCCGACTAAAAGATAGCTCGGATTTTGCAAAATTAACTTGTTGACCCGACAGTTCCCCATAGTACTGGAGCGTATTAACAATTCCCCTGCTCTGTTGACAAGAAGCTTTTGCAAAAATAATACTATCATCAGCGAAAAATAAATGCGAAATCCTGGGAGTCGTTTGAGCGATCCTAATTCTTTGTAACTTCCCTTCCCTCTCACTTTCCCGTAAAAGAGCGGAAAAACCTTCTACACAAATAAGGAAAAGAAAGGGGAAAAGGGGATCACCCTACCGCAAACCTCTATTTGGAACAAATGATGGGGTTGGAATCCCCTCGATGAGAACTGAGAAAAATGTTGAAAGATGACTTTATAAAAAAAATGTTTATTTCTAAAAAGTATCGTAAATAGAAGATTATCTACCAATAATTTTGCTTAGTTATATATTGAAAAATTATTTTCATTTATTTACAACAAAATCTACCTTTAAATTACGTAATTATTTTTTTTTTTTGACGGACGAAAAATTATGGCGGCGACACATAATAATAAGTGCGTTCGCTTTAATATATACTAGTGTAATAACACCCGCACCTTGTGCGGGTTGAATTTTAAATTTATATTTATACTAAATACCGTAACATAAATATATGTATTTAAAGTATAACGATAAAATATTTAGTTGTGTAATAGTATTATTGCATTCAGATCGATAATCATATTTATAAGTGGTAAGTTTAATTACTTGTCGAAGATATTAGTATTGTCAATTTCAATAAAAGATAGATAAGTTTGTCTTATTACATTATTTGAAAAGTAAATGAGATAAAACTTAGAGTAATAAACCTTTATTATATATTATATGTTACTTGATTATTTTAAGTATATTTTTAATTTTTGATATTGTACATTAATCTTATTTTATACAACAAAAGATTTAAAATTAAAATCAACATTTAATTACCAAGAAATTGGACCGTGGAATTCTAACACAAATGTAGAGTTTGGTTAACCTAGTCGGCTAGTTAGCTTTTGCACAAAAAGTTTCATTGAGTAATAACAATAAACTTCTATTATCCTCCACAATTCCGAGTTCATATTCCAGTTCAATATCCGAATTTCAACAAATCAGTCCCCATAGAATGTTTACCTATTGCATACGAAGAAGAGAAAGTCTCATGTTGTGAAGCAAAGCAACGATCCATAGTAACAATCTTTAGGTTGAACAAATCCGGACACCAAAAATGAAGAGTTAATTCGAAATGAAAACTTAAATTTAAGCAATATGCATTTTAACAACAACAACACAACAATAACAAAAAATTGCTTGAAAAAGGAGGGTGCGAAAGGAAAAAATCGAGAGAAGTATATAGGTAGACAATATTTAAGTTTTAATAAATAAACCGGTTATTAATAAAGTTTTAACAAACCAAAAAGATAAGAATCAAAAGAATATTATTTAAAAAGATTTTCATACGAAAAGAAATAAGAAAAATAGGATTGATTTTAATAACAAACAAAGTTTAATAGGGTAAAAACACACACAAAAAAACAGATTTTTGTTTGATTTAAAAACAAACTAAATCTACAAAATTCAACGTAGAAATATAATTAATTTGTGAGGAGCTTTCAAGAGATTGGATCACACACAAAAAAAATATTTTCGTGATTTTTTTTGTTAATTAACATGAAAATCAAAACCGATTCACAGTTAAAATTGTTGAGTACAAAATTACATTGTTGTTATCCAAATTATTTTCATTTTAAAGATTTTTAAAAATAATTACCTATTTAAAATTTGTTGAACTAAGTCTAGAAAATAAGATTCCAATTTGTTGGGATTTTTTTCCTCATAAAGATATGGATTAATATAGATTTAGTCGCTGAATTAAAAAAAAATAGCGGATATAAATTATGGCGGCGACACGTAGTAAAAAGTACGTCCGCTCTAATATATATACTAGTGTATTATCTGTGTCCTGCACGAGTGGTTTTTTTATATATTACTAATAAAAATAATTCTTATATATTTGTAAATGTGTAATAAGATAGTAGAATAAATATAAAAAATTAAAATGATAAAAAAACAAAGTTTATTTACATTTTTTTAATGTTATAATTTTTGAAAATATTAACAAAATATCTAAGATATTATCATATTTATATATAGAGATGGTTTTAGATTAATTTCTTTTAATAATTGTTTTGATAATAATTGGATTTAAAAATTACTTTTTAAAAAATTGATAATAATTGGATTTAAAAAATATTTGGGGGTTGCGTTAAACCTGAACGTGACTAAAATTGCTTCCGCTTTAATAGATATATATACTAGTGTATTACCCACACCTTGTGCGGGTGCATTTTAAATTCGATTATCTTATTTATAAGCAGTAAGTTTAATTATGAATATAAATTATTGTATTTATATTTTGGTATGTTATTAGCAGTTTTTATTGTATTTATATCTTGGTATGTTAGCCATAAATTACATAACATGATAATTTTTAAATGTAATTATACATGATATTAACTAATGTTAAGTACATGATTACAAATTAAAAAAATCTTAACTAAAATTTAAAACTTATAGTAATAGTATTATTAATAATTATCAAAGTCAAATAAAAATCGTTTAATTTCATTTTTATAAAAAATTATTAAGTGAAAAATCTTAACTAAACATTACAAATTTTAAATTTATTTCAAAATTTCGATTATAAAATATTTTATAGCAGATGATATTAATTTGTTAAATATATAAATTATTTGGTTGAGATCAACAACCAAGTTTATTTTTAAATTAGATTTTTAAAATTAATTAAAAAGACTTGACTAATTCTCTGTTACATTTAGAAAATAAAAGAGACTGATCTTATCAAAGTTGTTGCTTGAGGGACTGGTCTTATCGAACTTCTCGATGAGTGCGTTGAACCTAATTCTTCAACGTGTTCAATGTCCAAACTCAAAATACTTTCCCTTTGATTTAGTCATCCAAGGATGGGCATAATTTCAAGCTGAAGTATTGTTTTTAAGATAAATAGTATTAGCAAAGAGGTAACAAAATAGGTGCAAGACAAAAAAAAGCATCAACCTGACATGGGTATAACGTTCCTCTGATGAAGATTGTGATTGTATGAGCTTGTTGATGATGAGTAAGAAGATGAGTCATGCTTTATATATTTCTGTTATTGTATCGATCATTTTTTGATGCAAAAACCCCAATATATACGTACTTTAAGATACAAATCCACAACTATACGGAGGCCATCATCTAATAATCTAGCAAAGAGTAGGCAAAGAGAATTTCAAAGTACCATATGTCAATTCTAAAAGAAATTAGTTGATAGAAAATCGGACTATTGCTCATAATACAACCTTAATTAATCAAATATAATTAATACAATCCATACCTTCAAACTTAATACTAATATTGCCGGAGAAGAATTTTAGTAGAGGGGAATATCGGGAACGACGAACAAAAATCAAGTTCAACGAAGGTTGACGACGACTTCAGAGTACGACGACTTCAAAACTCCAATATATATATACAATGAGATACACAATTGTATGTTGGAAGATACGTAAAATTTATAAAAAAACAAATCACAATAAAGATTTTGCTGGATTAGATGGTAACTGATTTTGTAGGGAATATGATTTTTTTAAAATTTAATTAACAAATTTTCAACAGCAAAATTATCATTAAGGTAGATTTTTAGTTTTATTGGATTCCTAAAAAGTAGTAAGATTTAAAACTTTTATTTATCAATTCGGTTAATTAAAATTTGTTACGTATTGGATTTTTTAAAAAAATATTTTTTTCACTTAATTTAGTAATTTAGATTTATTTCACATATTTTAACATTATTTTTTTTTTCAACAACTTTTTTTTTCCCGGTTATACGTAACACTAATCAATTTGTTTAGTTTTTTTTAAAAAAACCCGATTTACACAATAACTTTGGTTGAATTAAGTGATTAATTTTTCTAAACTAGTATTTTTTTTGGCGGACGGAAATTCCTGGCGGCGACACGTGGCAAAAGGTGCGTCCACTTTAATATATATACTAGTGTAATACTCGCACCTTGTGCGGGATTGAGTTTTAATAAATTGATAATAATTACTAATTCATATGTATATTTTGGAAGATAAAGAGACGGATAATGTAATCACATTTATTATTACGATTTCAATTATTTTTTTTTAAAAAAAAATCTCTCTTAAAATAGTTTTAGTTTTGTAGATTCATGATCATGAAACATGGTGATAAATGTTTTTTCTTTAATATGTACAATATTATTTTGTTATATTCTAGATACTTACAAAAATATTATACAATTCAATAAATATTTTTAATTGATATAGTTGGATGGGTAAAACATAATATATCAAATTTCTATTTTTCAGATTAGATAGAAGTTATATAAAAAATATTAAATAAAAAGTAACATCTATTTACAATTTAAGGATAAGATATTAAACTACTCTAATAATTGTTATATATGCAATAGAAAATACGTTTTTACAAATTATATAATCAAATATTTTGGTTATTGAGGTAATCAAAGATTCTGACTATTAGGATTGGCATGAGTGACTATTTACGGATGTAAATTGGGTTCCAAAATAATGAGAACCATTTTTTTAAAAAAAAGGTTGATTGATTAAGGGTCAAATGGGGGTGTAGGCCTTTTTTGTAGAAATGAGCACTAAGCAGGCTCTTTTTCATTTAAAGAGACAAATTAAGCCCCTCTTACTTATCTTTAAACATTAATTAAAAGGGCAAAGTGGTAATATGAAATTATTCAAGCCCAAACCCAAGTGTTTTAAAAAGGCCCAAGTGTTTTAATGAAGGCCCAAATGTCCAAGTGTTTTAATGAAGGCCCAAAAGCCCAACTGTTTTAATGAATGTCCAAATATTTTAATAAAGGCCAAAAACTTTTAATAAAAGTCCAAGTGTTTTAATAAAAGTCCGCGCCTGGGTCCAGTACACAAGCCCGTGCCAGGGTCCAATACACAAGCCCACGCCAGGGTCCAATACACAAGCCCGTGCCAGGGCCCAATACACAAGCCCGCGCCAGGGCCCAATACACAAGTATCGGCCCGTGCACAATACACAAGCCCGCGCCAGTACCCAATACACAAGCCCGCGCCAGTACCCAATACACAAGCATCGGCCAGTGCCCAATACACAAGCATTGGACAGTGCCCAATACACAAGCCTAGACCCGGGCCCAATACACAAGCCTAGACCCGGCCCATTACACAAGCCTATACCCGGGGCCATTACACAAGCCTACGTCTTGGCCCGATACACAAGCATAGGACAGGCCCCGATACACAAGCATAAGACAGGGCCCGATACACAAGCCTACGATCGGGTCCAATACACAAGCCTACGCTCGGGTCTAATACACAATCCTACATCAGGGCTCAGCACACAAACTTACGTCATTCATTCTTGTTTTTCCAAATAAGAGAATATACACACTTCATTCATCCTGTTCTCTGTAAGGTCAAATTACACAAGTCTAAGTTTCAAATACACACTTCCGTCGTTTACACAAGGTCAAAATTACACAAGTCTAAGCTCAATCGAGTTACACAAGCCATTCGAGTTACACAAGCCATTCGAGTTACACAAGTCCAATTTCCGTAGAGTTACACAAGTCCAATTTCCGTAGAGTTACACAAGTCCAATTTTCGCAGAGTTACACAAGTCCAAGGTCCGTCGAGTTACACAAGTACAAGGTCCATCGTGTTGTCCGTCGAGTTAGACAAAACCAGGGTCCGTCGCGGTTAAAGATGGATTGGACCGGTCCGAAGATCTAGTCTTGCGCAACATCCATGTCATCCTAGACCCAACACAGAGGATAATGGTTCGGTTAAGTCTTTACATCTCATTTCAACACAAACTTGGTAGTTACTTAATTACCTTAACACAAAACTAGGATAGTTACAATCATTCACATGAAACAAAATTTTAAATATATTATAGAGAAGAAGATACACCGTAATATCTTAGAACTGGAAACAGAGATACTCATATTCTAGAAAACCCGACTACCACCCGACACTGCAAAAAATGAGAAATTTGAGCAATTGAGAATCCATGTCTCACATTCTCTGACAACATAAAACCATAGAAGCAAACAATTGAAAATTAATAAGAAAAACAAACAAGATTCAAGACTTGACTAATAAGTACTATGTTTCATAAATCACAACAGCACTTTGTTGCTCCCGGAATTAAATATTAGAGTGAAATAGATAAATCACTGGAATGACGATGAAATTCCAACTATATGAGATCCTTTACGTTCATTTGTAGATGAAGACTCCGTACCAGATCTAGACCAAATAAAAACAAGCAACGAAGAATAGAGAAAACGACCAACAATGGCGGCTTCTTCGTCAATTGCGAACGACGGAGGAGAGATGCTCCATTCCCTGCGATGACGAAGGTGGCGGCGGCGGCTTCTTCGACAGTTGCGAACGACGGAGGAGAGATGCTCCATTCCCTGCGACGACGAAGGCGGCGGCGACGGCTTCTTCGATAGTTGCGAACGACGGAGGAGATATGCTTCATTCCCTGCGATGACGAAGGCGGCGGTTAGCGCGAGACAACTTCTTCCTTGACTCAATCAATGCCCACAGAACCCTAAAACGAAGAGAAGGGGAAAGGTCTGAAGAAGAGGAGAACAACGTTAGATGTTAGAGTTTTTTATTTTTATTTTTATTTTCGTTTTAAAAATGCCAAAATACCGACCTTACCCTTGTAAAAACAATAAAACTACAAAAGGCAACCGGACTTTAAACGTTTTTTTAATTAGAAAAATGGTAAGGGCCTAGTTAATATCTATAAAACAAAATAGGACCTACTACCCCATTTTCCTCATTGATTAATAGTTTGTTTCAAACAAAATGAATAAATAGATGAAGTGGATGATTTGTTTTAATAGGAAATTTTCTGTAAAATTAGTAAATTTTCTATATGAAAAAGTTAGCTAATTAGAAATGTGAAGGTGAAGCCTACAACTTTTATATAAAAATAAAAAAATAAAATATATATATATATATATATATATATATATATATATATATATATATGATATTTTGTTAAGAGTTTAATTAGATATGGGTTTATAACTAAAAAATAAAAAATTTATATATATAATATTTTGTTAAGAGCTTAATAACTATATATATATATATATATATATATATATATATAATATTAATAATGATAATATAACAAATAATTTTTATTAATGTTGTAAACCCAATTTTTTAATAATCTAGATAAATAACTTTTTAAAAATATTTTGTTGGCTTCGATAATAATTTTTATTTACAACTTAAAATAATTAACTTTTTAAAATATATTTTTTAGGCTGCGTTAAATCTGGTGCTGACACGTGAAAAAGAAGAGCTCTCCTTTAATACTTATACTAGTGTAACTAGTGTAATACCCGTACCTTGCGCGGGATTTTCTATAAAGAGTTCGATATAACAGTTACAATTGTAAATAAAAAAAAGGTATATTGTATAGTATTTTTAATTTTCATAAACATATTTTATTTTTGTGTGAAGAAAAAATTTTAAACAATAATATAAATTTGATTTTAATTTCTTTTTGCTTTTGAAAATAATTGAAAAAAAGTATACTTTCATATATATTTGGTTATTATATAGTTAATTGTGCAATATTATTCCGGCATTCAATTCGATTATAATAATTCCCGAATATAAATCTTGATTTTAATTACGTAATTAAACAATGCTCTATTGGGATTTTAGAATAAATTTATTCCAAATTTAAAATATATTGGCTGAATTTGAGGATTGATAACCGAATTGTAAATATTTTAGGATTAAAAATTAAAACCCAAAATAATAAAAATGATTAGTTAACTAAATTTACCAATTTTAGTTATTTATAAAAAAACATCTGGATTTAGTTAGATGGTACGGATTTTTTTGTTAATAATTTTAATTATAAATTCTTTTTATAAATTACTTAATTAAAAAAAAAGAGGCTGAGGTTAAATATTGATGCGACACGTGGCAGTTAGTGATTTTCTGGTACGACACATGACAAGAAGTGTTACTCCTATAATATATATAAGATACCCGCACCTTGTGCGGATTGAGTTTTAAATAAACTCCCAATATGTGTAAATTAAATTATGTATGTTTTCAAGGTATGTGGTGAGTCGTTGAATAAGAACGATATTAGCATTCAATTTTTTTTAATGAATTTTTTCCTTTTAAAAAATATTTGAATACTGTAAAACTATTAAAAAAACATAATAAAATTTACATCTAAATTATCATTGATAATTTAGATACGGACGTCAAAAAATTTACATCTAAAATTTTCAAGGAAGCTGATTGTTCTTGACTCTAGGGTCTGATCGACATACGGACGTCAAACAACGAACTCGTACGCAAAATACGAAGCATATATATGTACTTCTACTTAGGTGGCGGCAATGACTTGGACTTAGGCGGCGAAGATGACTTTGAATTAGAAGGCAGTGATGGGTGATGGCTTAGACTTGGAGCCACCGTGACAGACGACATTGATGATACCTTGGAAGACAAAGCTCATATAATTGAATATATATATATATATATATATATATATATATATATATATATATATATATATATATATATATATATATATATATATATATATATATATATATATATATATATATATATATATAAAATTGTAACACCCCAAATCCGTAGGACTCGGAGTGCTACTGGGCTAAGATCTCACAATGGATCCTGACAACAACTTCACTGAATCTTACAACAAGACACTGATAGATTAAAACAAAACATAAAACTGATGTATATATATATATACTGATCAAAAGGTAATACATAGTACTGTTGAGTACAAAAGTCAAAACACAACTCCGTACAACAAAAATAACCCAAAACCCACGAGTACGCCCTGTGTACGGAACCCTCAGCAGATCACCCCTCCGGATCACTCTACAGTTCTCCTAACCTGCAAAGGATCTACAACACGGTATAAAACCGTTAGCTAACCATACACAAATATAAGATAGGCAAGAGCACAACCACACATCATATAAACAATAACACATCAACATGATATCACACATTTACCCGGTTTATTATCTTTATAACGTTAAACACGCAAGAGTATATAAATCAGTATATGAAAATAAGTGACACGAGGAATATAATCCTCGCCTCTGCGTGCAATAGCTAGCTGGAGTGGTATCAGCGCACCTTCCCGTATACCGTAAGGAGTGGTATCAATACCTTTCCCGTATACCAAGTCTAGCTAGCGTACAGAGAACTTCCCAGACTCCACTACGGGATGAAAGGGTAAGTTGTCACAGCCACTACAATGGGCGGTCAATATAACATAGGTCGGTGACCACAATAACACATGCTATAAAACATATAACACACATCACTCAAGCACACATCCAATATAAGGACGGTAGCTAAGTAAGTCCTATAGACTTACCTCAATCTCAGAAGTATCTCACTACAAGCAAATCCTAGAAACGTCCACTCCAACTGGAGGACAACACAACCTATACAAGGCACACAGATATATATCACAATCCTATCACACACAAAGGGTCACACCTAGACCCAAGGGATCCATAAGGGATCAATTCCAACTCGTAAACCTCAAAGCCGTAACCGGCATAACTATACCATACTCATCATCATCCGAATCCTAGCATGATACTAGTTCCCTCGTACTAGAAAGGAAAGAAAACTACTTAACTATAAGTAGTTCCGGGACAACACGCACCTGCGTGAACTAAGACCGCAGGGGCGGAAGAGGTCACCCGCAAGCGCGGAAGGTAGAAGCCGCAGGGGCGGTGACACAGAACGCAGGCAAGCGCAGGCACGCCGCTGGTACAACGCAGGCGCTGTGGTAGGTAACCGCGGGGCGGTGGCTCTTGGCCACGGGGGCGGCGACAGTGCAGAAGACAACTTCGCGGCTTCTCTTCGGTTCTTTACGTGATCAAATCACGTCTATACTCTTCTAGATTCATACACATACACATAAATACACATTCAAACGTCATCCTATGATCAACATACATCTAAATCTAAGCTCAAGGGATGGAATCAAAGAAGAAGAGAAGGAGAAGAACAAGCACTCACCATTGCAGAAGGTTATAGGCTGCAGGGAGGATCATCAAACACCAAGGCTGCCTTCCAAGCACAACAAAACACACACTAGCATCAGCACACAACCACAAAGTACACTTCCAAAGCCAACTCCAAGGAAAACAAGAACAAGCTCACAAGGGAAGAAGGATAAGCAAGGTGGACGTAGGTAGGTCTGGAATGGAATGAGAAATGGAATGAAACTCTTGCTCAGCAAGGTAAGAGAAGAAAAGAAGAGGAAGGTAAAGCACGGGTCAAGGAGTCAACAAAACCGGCTGCAGCCGCCGTAAACCGCAGGGGCGGATCACAGGGCCGCAGGGGCGGGAACCCGCAGGGGCGGCATACGTGCCCGCAGGTGCGGCAAGGCCAATCTCGACTATGGTCCGATCTCGGTCCGAAAGAAAGGGCTCTCACAATAATTGTATAAGCTTTCCAATCCAGTGAGGTGGGTGCAACACTTTCCGGCCATTGTAGTCAATGTCGCTAGCACCACTGTGCATACGGCTGCGGGAAGATTGCAAGATTGCAAACAATCATGTACCCAAACATAAACGGAGATCCCACACTTTGGTCAAGAGAAGGCACACTTCGAAGAAGCCTGAATTTCCGGAGATCCAACACTTCTGAATTTATAATCACCTGTTCATTCAAAGTCCGTTTAGAGCACATATCATGGACAATTACAACAGGATAATGATGGTAGTAATAGGCAATTAGACACATTGTTACTTGTTGCATTAGTCGAAACATCATGCCTCTCACCCTGCACAATGAAAGCATAAGCAGTTAGGGCAAACTGAAATTACAAAAGAAAAACAGTGAAAAATGGACAATATTATATAAAGCCTCATGCGGAAGAAACTAATGCTGTAGAAACCAAAAATGAAACACTGAAAAGCGGCAATATTATAAATCAACTTTTCAACACAAATGCAGAAACAAAAGAAAATGAAGCACAAATTAATGAAAGTTGATCTAAGTATACACGTTATTTATAGATGCTGAAATTGTACAGATATGAAGCTTATTAAGCAAGATATCTTTGATATTTTGTTTAATAAATATATGTAAATATTAAAAGATAATATGTCTACGAAGATTATCGGAAAAGTTTTGAATTATTTAAAAAAGATAAAATCAGATTCACCAATTTAGATTTTACGTTAAAATTTGTTTAGCGAATCGATATAAATCGAGAAAACCATATTCAACAAATAGATTTTTTCGTTAAAATTTGGCCAATAAAAAAAAGATTTTTTTTCGCGGAAACATAATATCTAGTTGTTATGTGTATTCGTTAAATAAATAAATAAATTTAGCTAACCAATTAGCATTTTAATTATTTACTTTTTATCCATTCATTTGTTAATTGAAGATTTTTTTAAAAAAACCCGGTCAATTTGTGGATTAAAAGAACTCAATCAGTTAAGATTTACACGGATTTTATAATTCTCAATTAAAAAATGATTATAATTGGGTTTAAATTATTTGATATAGAAAATATTGATTTAAGTTATATGATTTAAAATTCCGAACTAAAAATTTTTTACGGACGGAAAATCTTGACGGCGACACGTGGCAATAAGTGCGTCCACTTTAATATATACTAGTGTATTACCCGCACCTTGTGCGGGGTTGTGTTTTAATAACTGTTAATATATATATATATATATATATATATATATATATATATATATATATATATATATATATATATATATAAGATAAAGTTATTAAAAATTTTCTAATTAAAATACTTAAATTAAATATATAATTATTAAAAAAAAATTTGTAGATACTTTGGTAAAAACATTTACGTAAAAAACCGAAAACATGATATTTTAGCTAAATTAATTCAAATAGTTTGGTACGCTATTTTTTTGAATAATTAAACAAAAAGTATTTTAAAATTTTGACTTAAAAATTTTAAATTTATATTGTTAGAAATTTTAACAAATTTTTTCAAAAAAATCGATTTTTTTTTAATTGATATTGTTCAAAAGATATTACTGGATTAAAAAAAAAGATTTTGGCTGAGAAAAATCCTGACGGCGACACGTGACAATAAGTGCGTCCGCTTTAATATATACTAGTGTATTACCCGCACCTTGTGCGGGATTTAATTTTAATATATTGTAAATATTTATAGATTATTATAAATATTTTGTAAGATAATGATGAAATTACATTTATCATAATGTGTAATAATATATTGTAAATATTTATACGTTATTATTAATTATTATTAATATATTGAAAGATAAGTAGAAGATAATGAAATTACATTTATCATGTTTTTTTGTTTTTTTTTTCAAGAATTTTTCTGTTAAAATAGTTCTAGTTCCGTAAATAGGCCGGAACTTGGTGAGTAATTAAGTATGAGGTTTTGTATGAACTTAATTGGTGGTTTCGAGTTTTGTAAAATTTAAAGAATGGATAAATATAAAACCAATGCTGATTATGAGTATTAAAAATATGTGCACATCTAATTATAATTGACCACTAAAATACATTACGTCACTTAATACTTACATATATTTAAACAAAGGAAATAGGCCTAAAATAAACTATTATGTACAGTATCTTGAATTATCTTCCCATTAGCTAAGTTTTGTCCTTTATGGCCATACTTCAAATAGAGATTTTGAAACAAAACATCTCTTACAAATAACTAAGCATCATTTATAATCATAAGCAAGATAAAGTCTCAACTCTTTAAAAATTTACATTAGATAGCTTCAAACTACACAACAACCCTCCTCAAAATTAAATGTAGCCGAGAATTTAAAAGATTAAAATTTTAAAAAAAAGGTATGGGTGAAAATCGTTGATATATGTTACTTTATTCATATGTTTTAGGTAACAGAGAATTAAAAAGATTTAAAAAAAGATACGTTAATTTACAAAATTTAATATTTAAGATATTAAAATATAAATATAAGATTTGAAAAAAATTAATAAAATATAATAATGTATTAAGACATTCTTTAAAAAATAAAATTACAAAATATTACTATTAAGAATAGTAGATCGATGTGTAAAAACTAATTAAATAATAATCATTAATTAGTTAGAATAGTTCAAACTTCAAACAGTGATTAATGAGATTTTTATAGCAAAATATAGTCGAAGTAAATATTATAAATATGTAAAACTTATGAATATATTGTTATATTTAGGGTGAAGATACGAAGTCATCTAAATCTGATTATATATATATATATTTAAAATTAATTAATTAGTTAAGAAAAAAGTTTAGAAAGGGTTTAATTTTCGTTGGTCAAATTTTTATGGTATTTGAAATTAATTAATTTGTCCTATTTTTTAATCAGATTTGATTTTTTTATTTATAATTTATGACTTTCAAAATTTTACTTTAAATTGTTGAGGAGATTTATTTGTACCGTATATTTTTAAAAACTGATTTGAAATAATTTTAAAAAATTAATTTTGATTAATAAAGAGATATTTTGCTGGATTTAAAAAAATTTTAAAAACAAAATTCTATTATAAATTATTTATTTAAATTACGTATTTAAAAAAAGATTTAGAATGACGTTAACTGTGGAGGCGATACGTGGCGGCAGAGGCCTGTAAAATTTCCGTTGGGTTGAGAAAAATCCTGGAGGCGACACGTGGCAATAGAGACCTCTGCTTTAATATATATATATAAGATAAGATACTTATACTTATATACTTATAAGATAAGATATAAGATATGATATATAAATAAAAGATAAGATATAACTAAACCTAAATTTATATTAACAACTTTTCTATTTACATGTAAAATATGTTTAAGCACGTGATATTTAAGTGGCACTATTTATAAATTTCCCGTTTATTTCGATATCGATTGTGTAACCGGGGCCAAGTATCGTCGGATTCGGATCTGAAATCTCCATATCAGCGGATACAGTGTACGACTGGCCCACGCGCCTGCTCTCTCTTCCCGTAAGCTTCAGCCTCTAGGTATAAATCATAAAATCAGAACCTTCTATCACATATTTGACGAATTTGTTCATCTCGTCACGCTTTTCTCTCCTCAGATCAATCAACCGTTCAATCTTATTCCCAGGGTTTCTTTACCATATATATCAATCCTCTCCCGCGAAATCCTTCGTCATCTCGCATTTTCGAGTCTTGCCGGTCTTCTACATGATTTGTTTCGATCGACAGGTACGATTTCGTGCTCTTTGGAACCCTAATTTATGGAACCCTAGTTTGTGGAACCCTAGTTTACTTGATTTCGGTTCTGAATTTCTGTCTTTCTATGAGAAAACATTAGATTAGATGCCGTCAGGGCGATTTTACTTACCTGCTTTTATGTGCTACTTACGTAGTTCTTAAATTACTCGTGTATTTTGATAATTAGTTTGTTTCGTTGGTTTAGGTTGACAAATTGACGTGGTTAACATGAAAAAGATGAACGGCAAGAAGAGAAAAGGGAGCGGGATTAATGATAGTCGTGACAAGAATTCAGCTGAGATTTTGAAGTTGGCAAGTGAACCCGGATCCACTATTAGGGCTCACTTTTCTCTTGAGGATTGTGATAGATTGAAAAAGAAGTTTAGAGACGGTGATAGGGCTGTAGAAGTGGCGAAGTCTAGCAATAGTAGGGTTGTTGGAGTGACTACTGTGCCGCCATGTATAGGCTTGTCATCGGTTGAGTTGAGTAGGGGTTTGAAGAGGAAAATTGGTTGTATTGACATTGCAACCCAGATGGGCAGGAAGAAGAAGCTCGAGGATGACTATATCATGATCAAAACAATTGGGAAGGGAAAATTTGGATCTGTTTGGCTTTGTAGGCATAAGGTTACGGCAGCGGAGTTTGCTTGTAAGACTTTGAGTAAGGGGGAGGAAACAGTACATAAGGAGGTGGAGATAATGCAGCATCTATCAGGACATCCTGGGGTTGTGATGCTGAATGCAGTATATGAGGATCGAAAGAGCTTTCATCTTGTGATGGAATTATGCTCAGAAGGCAGGTTGGTTGATCAGATGGCAGAGGAAGGCCGGTATTCTGAGCAACGGGCTGCATGTTTAATGAAGGAGCTAATGCTTGTAATCAAATATTGTCATGACATGGGGGTTGTACATAGAGATATAAAACCAGAGAATGTTCTTCTTACCAGTTCAGGCAAGATGAAGCTAGCAGATTTTGGATTAGCCATGAGAGTCACAAATGGTAAGGTTCCTATAGTTTTATTTCTTCAAACGTTGTCAACTTATTCTATTTATATCCCTTTGTGGAATATCGATTTGTAACAATCTGCTAATTAGGGAAGTTTGCCTTCTTAATATCAGTAGCATTAATTCAATTCCTTTTCTTTCTTTACGATTAATTTTCAATTTGTCTACAACTTGAATTGTCCTGGAAGTTTCTCAATCAACTATTTATTCGAATACTATTCCCCGAAGCTGCTTAAGTGGGTTTCTTGAGAAGGAACAATATTTCAATAATTTTCCGCTGCCTCTGATTGTTGTTCTGATGCTGGATTATATTTATATGGTACCTGTAGAAATGTTTTGTGCTTTACTTAAAAATGTGAATTTCCAAGTTGCCACAGACACCTGGAATATCTCAGCCCTTCTGATAATCTAAATAAGAAAAAGAAGCAAGAAAATGTGGTATGACTATGCTGGTGGAGTGATAGAATGCTAGGTGGTGGTTGTTGATATCAACAATTGGTCTTACAAGCTTGGTTGTCATGTCTATTGAGTCCAAAGAGAGAAAGCTGTGTGTATAGCTTTGAGTGATGTGAAGGTTATATTACTGTTCTAATCCTGTTTCTGTTCCACTTCTTTCCATGTAGTATAAAATAAAGGTCTTTTTGTATTAGGATCCATTCTTAAATATGAGTGGTTGAATAGAGTTTTGTTGAGGAATCAAACAAGGCTAAGTAGAAAGCACAGGAGGATCTTTTGTATTGGGATTATTTATCAGTAAATTGTAAGCATATCTGGTGTTTGTTACCATAGTATGAAAGTGCTTTCTGCATCCATGTGTTTGATATTCTCGTATTTCTGTACAAAGGTTTTAGAGGTCTAAGAAATTTATTTTAGAATGCTCGAGTATTGAGGACTGATAATCCCTTTCATTGATTTCCTGGTCTTAGTTATTGATGTGAACCTAAGAGAAACTTTGAGTTTGTTGTTATATCATAGGTTTAGTATCCTTGTTGTAATACAGGTTGTATGTGCCTTTCCATGCTTTGCCATGTTTATATGTTTCTTTTGCTTCATCTAAATGTTTCTCCTCCTTGTTTAATACAGGGCAGAGCTTGTCTGGGTTAGCTGGTAGTCCTGCTTACGTTGCCCCTGAAGTTTTGTCAGGATCTTACCGTGAGAAAGCAGATGTTTGGAGTGCCGGTGTTCTTCTCTATGCACTTCTCACCGGTGTTCTACCATTCCAAGGGGATTCACTGGAAGCAATTTTTGACGCAATTAAGAATTTAGAGCTTGATTTTCAGTCAGTGATGTGGAAATGTATATCAAAGCCTGCCAGAAATCTAGTCGAGAGGATGCTGTCACGCGATGTTTCACAAAGGATTACAGTTGAAGAAGTGCTTGGTAAGTCCATCTCACCAACAATGTTTAAGACTAGGTGCATATTTCCATGCTCTAATATTCTTGTAGCTCCTCATGTTATTGTTTCTTCCATAATTTTAACCCTAATACGTTGGCGGTATATAACATGTCATTCATAAATACCCTTTTGTGTTCTTGAAAGCATTATCTCCTGAGTATTGACCTTGTTGTGGTATTTGTTACAGGCCATCCATGGATTCTGTTCTACACAACTAGTATGCTGGAATCGGTTCTCATCAAGCCAAAGACAAGTACTGGGGAAGAAACGTCCTCTCGGCAGCTTGTCAGCTCCTCATTGCCAAGACCAAGAGCAGGCAGGACGAACTGCACCTCCCTATCCGGGAGCTCAAGCCTGGTGTCGTCAGTGAACCGCCAGGTTGGATATGCATCAGTGGAGGTAGAGGAATCTAGTGCAATTGATGTGCTGACGGCTGCAATTTCACAAGTCCGTATATCAGATGCAAAAAGGACCAGGCTTTACTATGCTTCACCTCCTATCAGCCAAATTAAGCAACAGTTTTCAGCTAGTAGCCTCTGTGAAGCATTTTAACTTTTGTAGGCTTTGCAGCTGATAGCGTTTACAGAACTGACCATGTTACGCCCCAATGGCACCCCTGCTAATCTTCATTTCTAGAAACACTTTCTAGCTTTCTGATTGTGCCATTAACCTCGAGGGTTTACTACTTATAAGCAGCTGACTTTGTAAATATAGATTTGCTCTAAATTCTAATAATCAGATCTGCTCGCAATCATCGAGCTGTTTTTAGGGTGCTATACAATGTGAAGCACCTACTATATAACATTTTTAGTGCTAAATCATTTTTTGTTGATTATTTATTTATTTATTTATTATTATTATTATTATTATTATCACTAATATGCAAAAGTCACTTATTAAAATTGTATTTTTAACAATTTTTTTTAAAAAAAGTTAAATGACCTATAATATAAATTATGAAAGTACTGATAAGTATGTTTTAGTGAAATTTCAAATCTATAGAAAAGTATCTATTATAATTTTTTTGTAAATTTTTCTTAGTACATTTTTATTTTTTTTAAAAATGCTTCTATATCTCTCTCTTTATATGTATAATAACGTTTTTATTTGTTATAATCATCTCATTTTAAAATTTAAATATCCCAATTTTTTTTAATATAATTAATTTTTGTTTGTTGAGAACTATTTTTCTTTGTAAAGGAAAGAAGTTTAGGACACACGACTTATGTTGTCGTATTCCTATGCGGCGCCTCACTAGACGAAGCCCACATGATCCAAAAGACACCAAACTGAGTTCGTCTAGATTTGAGCTTATCAAGATAACTAAGTTTAATTCCTAGCCAATTTGGATAGGAAAGTCAATCCCTCTTCATCACCATTAAGTCCATGACTAATACACACTATCCGATTTCAACCGGGTCAACTTGCTTGACCATTTGAAGGGTCACTTGCTTTCATCCTAACATCCAATCTATTGAAGCTTTCATGCCTTGCTCTTTGTCCGTAACCAATAATGTTGCTCAACCTTGAAGCAATGTCACATAGGGTCGTGATAATCTCCCTCGCCCAATCCTCTAACGCATGCATTACACGTACGTGCTACGACGTCCCTAATTCTAACTCGATGACATGACGCTTTACACACCTCAAGAGGATAATGGGAGGAGTCATCCTAGGTCGTTCCGATAAACTTTGATGCCTTGCATACTTGTTATAACGTTCACGAACGCTCGGTGCACCACGGGGAGCTCTACTCAACCATGTCCTTGCATATTTGATTACCAAAGGCCACAGACGCTTAATGTCTCCACAAAGTGGTGTTGGTCATGCCTTGATAACAAATGACACTGACTACGCCAATAAGGTCTTGTGTAAAGCCTCAATAGATTTTGCCGACATGATCTCCAAGACAACAACTAGTTTCACCCTATTTTGGGCTTGTCAAGAGAACAAATTCATCACCCAACCAGTTTGGATAGGGAAGGCCAAATTCCTCTACATCACCATTAAGTTCAAGACTAGCAACAAGCTTCACACACTCAACCAATCAACATCCCTGAACATCCGAACGGTTACTTGATGTCATCTCAACATGCATCCAAACTCACGAAGCCATCTTGTCTTGCTCTTTGGCCTCGACTAGCAATGTCATCAACTTTGAAACCATTGTCACGTAGGGTCATGATAAACAGACAAACCTAACAATCCGAGTAGTCGCTAAGATGGAAAATGAGAGTATTATGATGGTGTAGATGTCTTATGAACCAGCCGAAGAATAACATCATTTCTAATGAAATTAAACATTATAAGGGAGCCAGGAAACAATTAACTAAGAGAGGCAAGAACATCGACCACTATGTTGACTTCCCGAAGAAGTGTTGATACATACTTCAATAAACGGCTAGATAATTAAAGAACATGATGTCTAATATCACTCAAATTAGCGTTTTTCCCCATCATCATTCTATTCCATTCTCTACCTAATGAACATATCCTTTCAATTTATTTCCTTTATATTCCTATTTCAGAGATCTACTAGTTAGTTTATGTAATTGTAGGCATTCGCATATCACAAATGACACATTTATAGCTGATTGTCCTAATACACACTAAGGGCTTCCCTACGGTCAATGAAGTCAAGATCAAGACGGAATTGATTGAAGTCCTAAAGTAAAGTGAAGAACGTCAGGAGAAAAGTGCAGAAGTTCTCGATTGGGCCCTAGGTCGGACGCCGACCCCTTCCTCACTTCTATATTGGACCCTAAATGATCACCCGTTGTTGCAAGGAAGATCTTGGAGCAATTATGGGCTGAACCCACAACTTGGGCCCAAGAGTTCGGACGACGGGTCCACTCTATGAGTTATGGTAGTATTAATTATACTAAGTGTTCTCGCTTTATTAGAGTTTTTTGCAGCCTTGTCCTCTAGAGGTTGGACGACTTGTGCACCTTTCAATCGTCAATAAATGGTGATTTACTTTGATATATGATATTAGACCGATTATATGTATTGATTGTATGTCTATGAGTTATGGTAGTATTAATTATTCTAAGTGTTCAGCAAAGTGTGATCTTGACTTTAAGAGACTACATAGTCCTCACACCTCAATGCTTTCTTCGATGTGATGAATCGACAACCATCTTGGGCCGGTACGTGACAATCACGGTGATAACATCGAGGTGCCGCAACAAATGACCTAATAACCACGTGTGACAATCAATGAATTACGTTGTTTTTACATAAGTCTAGCTTATATTCAATATTGAGGTATTGCCTTTTGAGATCTATTATATGCATGTTGTGGTGTTTTGGATTCTAGGATGCTTTATCTCTACTTAAATCTGTTGATTGACTATTCTCTCTTCAAAACTAGTTTTCTAACATTCTAAAGATACACCATTTCTTCTCCCTTCTTGTTCTTTTTATAAACTATTTTACAAAGCAATCGGACATTTTCCCAAAGGGCCATCGAACGACCTCCCTACCTAAGTCCGGGGTTTTGCTCCGAATTCCTCTTTCGTCATTGCCTTACTTTTTATGGTGTTTTAGTTGAGTTTTTGTCCCGTTCGACCGGACCCCGTCAGATGACCTCCCTCTACTACCTTCGATTTCTGGGTTCTTTTTGTGATCTTTCTCCTCTTTATATGTTTTGGCTACTTTATTTCCTGGTTTTGGCTTCTTAATTAATTCGACAAAGCGAGACATAATCTTTCCTCAATAGTACAACGAGTCTTGTAAGTATTTGCAAGACCCGAGGTTAATATTTCATCTAATTAATGTCACGATCATGTTCTTAGCTTGCCAAGGGGTTTTTTAACTCCCCAAAATCTAGTTGATTGTACTTAGATTATTTGCTTTAATTTAAGTTTTTCTAGAAACCTAAATCTTTCAATTTAGTCAAATTTAAGAAGGTCATGATTTTGTTTCAAATATAGACATGTTTGGGAATTTTCCAAAATCTTTAGTAAACAACCCTACTATAGAATCTTGGAGGATGAATCCAAACACAAAAGATCAGTTATTTAATTTGGATCCATTGATATTAAATTTATCAAAGTCGATTGCAGATCTTGTCCAAGTAAGGTTTTATCCTTTTCCTTTTTTTTAGGCTTACTATGGTTTTAAAACTTTAACTTTCTATAGATTCAACTTAACTAATCAACTTATACATAATTTTTTTTTCTTGTGTTCATTATACTTATGGTAATTTTGCTAGTCAAAGATTGTTTGATTTTTGAAGTATCAAATCAATACCAAATAACAAACATAGTTTTTAGGATATTGATTCCAAGTTTTTCCTTCGAGATATTCATTGTTTCCGATGGTCTATTGGTGTTTCACAAAATTTGGCTGTTAATACTCGTGGAGTCAAGGACGATCTCGATTGATGCAGTTTCTGTGAAAAGACATTCTATTAGTAGAATACGAAGATCTTTGAAGTGGTGCTTACAAAAAAGCACATTTTATTGGAATTGCGGTTCGTTGTTGACCAAGTCGTTCTTTAGTAAAAAAAATACTTTATTTATGATCTTTTATATGAGGTTTTTAGTGTCAGGGGTAATGTCTACTTTCCAACTCCATGTGCAATTGTAGTGTATCATTACTTTTAGTGAGAAATTTAGGTTAGCACCTGATCTAGTGGAAAATGGGTGAGTTGGGTAAATGGACACTTTTTGTCTATAAGAGTATAAAATAGGCCCTTTTGTTTTACATGATACAAACTAGGCCCATTATATTTATTAAAAAAATTAATTGGCTAATTTTGATTAACACAAGTTCCTAAATTTCGATTTACCCGAGCTTTTTCAATTTACACAAACTCCTAAATTTTGATTTACAAGTTCATAAGTTTCAAACCCTGACTAACATGCCTAATCATGCTAATAGCATACACCAATCGATGCATGCATGATTTATGCTTGCAAATAGAAAACACCATGTGATCGTGATTCATGCTAGCTTGCAAATAGCATACACCATGTTATGCATGTATGATTTACTACTTGTAGTGTGTTAATACATGCTAATCTAGATTGAATCATGCTTGCAAATAGCAAACACCATGCGATCCTTGTATGAGTTGGTTTAGCTTTAGTTGAGTTCATTAAATTGTCCTATATTGCATATGAATAGCAAACACCATGTGACATTTGCATGTTTGATAACTATGCTTAGATTAATCACATGCCTAATCATGCTAATCTATGTTAAGTGTGCATAAAGTTGTTACTTGTTCTTCATAATTCTCATGATCTTAGGATGGCATAACATCATATCTTTATGTGGCTTAGTGAGGATTTGGACGAATTAACCCATATCCCTAATCTTTTCCTTAATTGATTTTCCAACCCCTGTTTTCACTACTTAAAGTTGATCGACATTGAACTATTTTTTCTGTGAGTCGATCGTAGCTGAACCAAAAAGTTGACTGAAGGCTACCACTTCAGACGATCGAAGTTGAAAAACCCCTGGTTTTCTGGATGATCACTTGATCTATTTTGTTTTATTTTACACACTTGCATTTGTCTTCTTGACTTCTTAGAGTATGACTAAGATAACATGGTCCTTTGGGAGAATGACCTTGACATCATTTGTCATATATTTACTTTGACATGGCAGTTCACTTGCGGTTTTATATGATTTTCCTTTGAGTGTTTATTCATGTTTTGTGATGTATTTCTATATCTTTTGCATCTTACACTCGGGCCCCGTCAATATTCACTCTTTATGGTCCAACATTGTCTATTTTCCCCACGAGGCTCTCAACCAAATCAGTGCTACCATCCGCTCTTCCTTTGATGGGATAAAGTTTGCTTGCCACATGATAGGGGAGGTCTCAACTTCAATGAACTTCTCTTATGGAACCAAACTTGCGTAAATAGGGCTTTATTCGACATCCACTTCAACCGCCACTCCGTCTGGACTTCTTGGGCTTCTACGAACCTCTTACGATCTCACTCGTTTTGGACTGAGCAGCCTCACCCCATGAAAGCCATGGATGGAAATCCCTTCTCAATATTCGTAACTTGATTACCTTGCTTGGTGATCTCTCTACACTTATCCCCTCTCTTATCAATGCCTCGGGTAAACTCAATGTTGCTAAGCTTTATGACATGTTCGGATCCAAAGGCACTCATGCATCCTGGGGTAGTACCATCTGGAAGACCCCCTCTATGCTCAAGTGCTCTTTCATTTCCTGGCTTCCGATCCTTTACAAGCTCCCACTCAAATCCAAGCTTTTCGATTGGGGCCTGGCTTGTTGATAATCCGCATTGTGTTCTCTGCTCCCTTTGACTGCCAGAAACAAGTGACCACCTTTGGGGCTTTTTTCACTTCACCATTGACGTCTTCTCCATTGTCTTTAGGTGGTTCTACTCGCCTTCGGGGGTCTCTCTTATTCATGATATTTTTCTTCGATCATCAAGAGTTGTCTCCTCCTCTATCGTTTCTAATCTCTCTATTAAGCTGACCACTACTATCTTTCACATTTGGGCGGATCGTAATGAGGTGATCTTCAAGAAATCCGTCCCCTCCCCTCAGCATTGCTCTAGTTCCATTTTGTTTCACCTTAGGCTCATTGCATAATCCCACAACATCTCCTCGTGTTGACGTGTTGTTAGTTTATGCGTTTTGCTCTTTCACTAGTTAAGTTTCCTTCTATCATTTATTTTGTACACATTTCAAGGTACATGATGGGGTCTCAACAACGAGTAATCAATATAACAAGTGCATGACTCTTTTTTTTATAATTGTAGTGCATGATGGAAATCAAGCGTCATATCCACAAGGACATGGATGATTGGTTGATAAGTTAGCAACTAGAATCTTTAAGAAAAAAGGTAAAAGATAGATAACATATGGATATTGATCAAATTATGATAAGTAGATGTAAAAAGGGTACAAAGCTATAAGATAAAGATATAGGATTGGAAGCTAGGCTTATCAATCTAGGTTCAATATCTTAGCTCGAGAATGCAATCAACTATGAAAGATTATTTATGATTTTATATAGGTGGTTTGATCTTATAACTTCATATACCTTTTGACTGTATGAAATGACTCTAGTCAACAAACATACCCACTCTCGTGAATAAATAAATAAACATCATGATAATTGACCGAATCAACTAAATGCGACTTGCTTGTGCATTGAACACCAACCAACAAGATTAAACACTTATAAATGAATAACACACATTACAAAATAATCATACTCACATTTTTTACAATTCCTAATGCAATCTCTATCATCTTAATAATAAGATCTCAACTAAACGTTTACATTTTGGTTGAGCCTTAGAAGATGATCGGTCAAGGACTAATATTAAGAAGGCAATCCTCAAGCCGCACTCAACAAAATAACCAAAATAAAGTAATTCAATCAAGTTTAATTTAGTGATAATTTCACAACATGACTATCAACGGATGAGAGATTATTGAGAGATTATGATAATTCTTCTAGAATTTTTGGCGAAAGCCGGGTCACGGTTGTACATACATCTATTATCTCTTCACTCATGGATATATTCTCATAAACATATATAACATTGAAATTTGATCACTTACAATTTGAAATCTTCTTCATCGATAAGTTATTGATTGTCACATAATTTGATTTTTGTAGTTAGGAGTGGCAGTTGCATGTGAATGGCAATCATACATAAATCTAGTTTGTTATTACATAGTTGGGCTTCCACTTAGCATTCTTTTGGTGTCGGTTCCTCCACATCGGTGTCTTTAATTTGAAAGTATAATCTATTGCTATCGGGAGAGTTTTAGCAAACACTTAGATGGGAAAAAATTACACACACTACCTCTAACTTACGATTAGACTGATCAATCAATACTCAGTTGGGAGGGTATCTTCCAACAATGGGCCGCGACTTTCTACTCAAGAGCGGATATGTCGATCGAACTGGGTGGTCTACAAATTTACCATTTACCCAAAAAAAAAAACGATTAGACTGATCAGAGAATACTTCTAAACGTATGCGCAAGTTTGTACTCTTCTCCAATTTCATCACCATTTCAATCTATTACTGACTTTTTACACTTATTTTTCTTTAATGGGAACCTATTGCAATATTATAATTAATAAAATCCCAATCCAGATTTCATTCTTGTCATTTATCTTAGATATAATCTTTGACTAAGATCAACAAAAAAAAAAGAAAAAAGAAGAAGAAGATATAATCTTTGACTCCATCTATTCATCGGCCTATTCATAAAAATGTAAAATGGATTAACAATATTTTTGTTGTTGGCCTTTTCATAAAACGTAGTCGTATGTTTTTAATGTGTTAAATGTTCGTTTAACAATTTAATATATTTTTTGTTTAACTTATTATTTCCTAATAATATCATTATATATCAATTTATCAAGCTACACACAAACTATGGATATACTAATTCAATCACTCCGAATATTTATCGCATAATTGCTTGTCTTCTGCCTATATTGCAACTCTTAAATTTATTTAACAAAAACATAAACCTATATATTTTAAAGATGTTGCCTCAAATTCAAATTGCTGAAATGTCATGCAAGCCGAGGTCTCAGACCCACGTCGAAACGGAACTTGGGATTTTATTGACCCCCTCCAAATCGTAGTGTTATTAGATATCAATTGGTCTTTCGAATCAAGTGGTGAAATTGAGCGCTGCAAATTAAAGCTCGTCTCGTTGGCCTTGAAAATCGAAAATGTGAACTACAATGGAACATTCACCTATGTTGTCAAGCTTGTCATATAGTGTCAAGCTATTTATTGTTATTGCCATTATCCACAATCGGAAGCTTCATCAGATGGATATTCATAATGTCTTCGATCTTATACGTAGATTTGAAAGATTAAGTATATATGCTTTCATCTCTTGAATTTAATCGTACTGGCAGACACAAAAATCACTTTATGGACTTCAACAAGAACCTCGCAACTGGTTTCAAAAGTTCATTAGTGTCCGTCTTCGCTATGGTATTCATCAATCTTATACAAATTGCTCTTTTTGTACCTACTCCAAGTAAGTTTTGGGGTCTTTCGATTTTTTCTAGGCATTAAAATTGTTCGCACACCTCCAGACAATAGGCTAAATCAGCGTAAAATATGTCTTGGATATTCTATGTGATGTTGATCTTACAACCACGAGCTTTCTCTTATCCTATGCGCCTTCATTGGACTGCCAGTCAGGTTTTATATTGCCAACACGTAATATTAAAGTTTATTATTTAGTATATTTTACATTATTGCCCTTAAGATGAAAATGTCTCTTCTTCGTGTATCATTACCGATTCAATAAGAACATCAATCTTTATGTTTACCAATCTTTATGGATCGTAACACTTAGAAAATATTGTTTAGAACATAAAACATAATTATGTTAATGTGTAATCGACACGGAAAATAAACTAGAAGTTAACATATTCTATATTTCTGAACAACTCAAATCATAAGCAAGAACATCACTAAGTAATATTCACGCTAATCGGTCTGTATAATATGAATACAATCTTAAATTACTAATATATAGCATATGATATATCTATATACAATTTAATATTCTAATTTTTTTCTGGATAATTAATAAATGACTAATTTAAAATCATCACAAAATTACACATTGTTTAAAAATGATCAAGGATAGTCACATTATAAAATGTTTTTTTTTTTTGGTCAATATATAAAATGTTTTATTTTAACATATGTATAAAACTACACCTTGTTTAAAGAGAATAATGAGTTAATAAAGCCCTTTTTGTATTGTTATACCAACTAGACCCTTAGTCATTTTACATTTATTTTTAACTTTAAAATCAAGGGTATAAATGGAATTTTAGTGAAAAGTTAAAATAAAACCCTATAAATAGGATTTATCTAGGTTCGGGTTCGGGTTCCGGTTCGGGGTTCTGGTTCGGGGTTCCGGATCGGGGTTCTGGTTCGGGGTTCCGGATCGGGGTTCCGGTTTGGGGTTCCGGTTCGGTTCAGGGTCGGCTCGGGTTCCGGTTCGGTTCAGGGTCGGCTCGGGTTCCGGTTCAGTTCAGGATCGGCTCGGGTTCCGGTTCGGTTCAGGGTTTGGGTTTGGTTGCGTTTCGGGTTTTCTTTTAGTTAGGTTTACCTTGCAATTACCAATTTGCCCTTTTATTTTATCTTTTGTAGATAAATAAAAGGGCCTAGTTTATCCTTTGATAATAAAATGGGCTCTGTCAGTGCTCTTCTTGAAAAAAAAAAAAAACCCACATTTTTCATTTATCCCTTGTTTAAAAATGATCAAGGATAGTGACATTATAAAATGTTTTATTCTAACATATATATAATGTAAAAGAAAGGTTAGGTTAGAGGTATAGCTAGGTTATAGGTTGGTGGCCGGAAGCCTATATAAAATAGGCAACATGGTGAAGTTCCGTGGCCGGCGTGGCGTATGCTAATCATCGTTTAAGTTGTTAACAAGTTGATTATTTTGTAATTACTGTCGTCTTGTAGAGTTCGTAAGTTATTGAACCCAAGCACACTATTGGTCATAAACTTGTTGTTTACTCCTTACAATTTTGCCAAATCAACTTCTAGGGTTCATCGACTGTCCGCCTAATTTGTCCTTTCTTTGTTTTACGCTCAATTTGTATTTCTATATACAAATAATACACCAATCTTCCTCTAATTAAACTCAAATAATTCATATCACAAATTCGCTGTATCTATTTTTTTTTATAAAAATTAAAAAAAAGATATACCAATATCATAATATAATAATACAAGGTTTTAAATTAAAAATATTAAATTAATATAAGATTTATTTGTATATATATTTAAAGATAAAATTAAAATTTAAAATATAAAATCGTATGGGTCAGGTGACTGGTGACTGAGGTCATTGACCGAACCTGTGAGTGTCCCCTCACCCGAGAACCCATCGGTCAATAGTGTTACCTGTACGGGGTTGAGTTTTTATACGTTTTTTTTTTATGATTCCACTCAGAGAAAGAGCATCAATGAGAAAGAAGCTCAAGAATTAACTCTTTGATCATTGAGGAGTGATGGTCCTCTTTTAATATAGTCTTTGAAATAGTTGAATCGAAAGAAGATCAAGAATTATCTCTTCGATCATTGAGGAGTGATAGTCCTATTTTAAATTTTAGTATATGCTTACGTTAGTTTGTTTTACTTTTTAGATACTTCATATTTTATTTGTGCATTTTATTTCAGTTGTGGGACTATACTTGAGATTTAAAGAAAAATTAAATCTTATTTAACCGTAGATAAGTAAAATTGTCGGTAAAGTTTGATGAGCTACTAGAATCACCACAACACCCTCGGTGCATGCATTCATCCGCATTCATCCGTTGGCAAGGAACTGTATGAGCAAAGAGCAACTTGTGCGCTCCAACACCGCTCACCCGTTAATAGTGTGCCTCTTGCGGTAGAGGCTAACAATCACACGGCTTCAAATACCATAAAAGATAAAGATATTTCGAGTCTAGTAAATAAGATCGGTGAACTACTCATCCTGATAATAAATATTGTTATTAAGATGAAACCTTATCGGGTTTATGTGTTGGACTTAAAATCAAAATACACGTGTGCTAAACTACCATCCTGATAATAAATATTGTTATTAAGATGAAACCTTATCAGATTTATGTGTTGGACTTGAAACCAAAATACACGTGTGATCGTATACGTATTGTATTTTGACAAATACATCGTCATGACTATCGCTTGTTTTGTAAAGCTTCACAAAAAAATGTATTTAGATCCCCAAATTTCGCTTTTCCTTTGACCGTATTTTGGTCATTAGGATCAGCTGTCCTCTTCTGCGTTCTTTTTTTCATGCGAAAGCAATTCTTCATTTCAATTATTATCTTCTTATGTTAATCTCATTATTTCTACCAAAAAAAAAAAAATGTTAATCTCATTACGGGGAATATATTGACTCTTACATTCTATGTGGACCGAATTTGATGATTGATCGAACTTGCTTCTATATAACAATGTTTTGTGACATTAATTAGTGTAGTTTCAGATCTGCAGGAAAATAATGTAAAATATAATGTAAGGCTCTTATTTTTCTTATCTTAATAATGGTCCCGAAAATCAGGTGTTTTCGTGATTATTTCCATTACAAATCAAGACTTTTGAATAAAATTATAACGTTGTTAACTATCGTTTTCTGTCTCACTGAATAAAGATTAAATTATAATATATACACGTTTTTGTAGCATGCTCACCTCTTACTTTGTGATACTTAACGTTTTTCTGCGTAAAAAAATTTACAATTAGGTAACACGTATGCAATTACGCTGTTATCAATGTAGCTAATCACCTATCGAATCTCTCGAACTACGTGTTTAGTGATATAATCAAGGGTTTTGTCGATTGGGTTTATGAGAGCGTACATATTTTTATATAGCTAGCTAGCATCTCTTAACATATATTAAAACAGAATATCGATCTCCCTTATATATATATTCCTAAGTCCTAATACATGATTTATAACACCATTAATAAAGTAATAAAAGGGGGTTGTTGATCCCTAATCATACACAATAAAATTACATGTAGGATTTCTTACTATGGTAGGTAGATCAGAGGAGGTTATTTTCTCAACTTTTAGATTACGGAAGAAACTCAAGGGTGAAGAGGTGGCAAGAATATACGTCCGAGTTTAGCTGAGATGCATGCTTATTTAAGTTTTTTTTCCTCAATCCACTTTGAGGTATAATGTATAATGATTTCATCCTTGCGTATCACGGTTATAAACAACTTATGTGTAGGTTTTGGTAGCAGGAATGTTCGGTTGTATTTTTTCTGTCAAGATAACTTGATAAAATGTAATTTAGCATACTGTCAAAACTCAACTTCTTGTCTTTAGAAAACAGTATTCTCCAAATTATCTTATGATCCACCTTACCGTTTTCCTAGACTGTGCACGACGTGACTAACAACTCCACCGCATGTGCCATATCATGTTTCTCTTGCTCACCATAACACAACAAATTTGACGTGCTCCACCAAGAGTTTGATGATATAATTGTGCACAAGACCTTATACAACACATGAGGTGGAAGTTGTTAGTTGCTTCGTGAAAAATTTGAAAAATCTGCATTAGGAAACACTGAAGTAGGTCATAAGATACCTGAAGAACACTATTGAGCATGCCTAGTGTACGCTTTCAAGGCACACAAGAAGTTAAGGTTCGGTTAACATTGGTATGTAGCTGTAGATCTGGCATCAAGTGATCTTGATAGGAGAATAACTACAACCAACACTAGTACAAAAATATCGATACCGCTTTTTTTCATAAGTTCAAATCCCGGTTTTTGGAGTGGCATTAAGTGGACTATGGTAAACTACAAAATATCAGGCTTGTTATAACTGGTCTGCGATAAAAATCACATACCATAAAAATTGATACGCAACCATACTTTAAAGAAAAAAGAGTCGGATACTTTTTTTTTATAACGGTCGGTATGCGACTTTATATTTATGAAAAAATAATAAACCACAAATCCACGATGAACTGTATCAAAATTTAATCCCACTAAAAAAAGTTGTCCATCAAAAAGCCATAAAATGACTCTTACGCTACCTACGAAATAGAAATCAATTTCATCATGGCTCATTTCATGCATATCACCATTTGACATTTGCAACGGATATTTTTCAACAAAATAAACCAAATGAAACATGCACGTAAGTAAGAGTTAAAATTGTTCTCTCTACAACTTTCCAAAAAAAAACATAAGACTAATTATAGAAAATTAAGGGGTGTTGTTTACACTTATTTTAGCGTCTTAATCCACCATTATTATTATCTATTATTTGAGCATTTAGTGTAATTTTACATTGTATATTGACAAATTTTTCTCCCTTTTTTGTTTTGAAAATCTACTCGTGTTTTATTGATAATGCAGACATTTTAGTATTTCTTGGAGCTAAAATTGTTCTCCCTACAACTTTCCACAAAAACATAAGACTTAATACACGAAACACAAGGCATGTTGATATAACTAATTTTAGCGTCTTAATCAGTCATAATTCTTATCCATTATTTGAGCACTTAGTGCAATTTTTCATTGTATATTGGTAGTTTTCCTTCCTTTTGTGTTTTGGAGATCTACTTGTGTAGTCGTGTTTTATTGATAATGCAGGCATTCTAGTACTTTTTGGAGCTAAAATGGAGTTATTATCGGAAGAATGTTTGTTACACACTAAAGATCAACGTTCGATCAAGGAAGTCAAGGTGGGAACTAAATTGATCAAGATTCGAAAGTGAAGACAATAAGACAAATCGAACATGATGTGTGAAGTCGGTCAAGTTACCCCAAAAGCTGACCGATCTGTGATAGCATGTTTTTGTGCTATCTTTTATATCTTTTATAGTGTTGTTTTCATGTGCTTTTAGTAGTTTTGCATGAGTTTAGTCATTTACATCTTTGCTAGAGCTTATTTGCATAAAAAAAATGTCTACTCCCGTTTATCTCTTGTGCTTAGGTGATTTTAGGCCTATTTGGAACATAATGGACATATCAAAGGCTCAAGGAAACAACCATCTCATCATCAAAGTTGGAAGCATGGAAGGAACCGTAAAGAAAAGCCCCGGAACAAAAAGTGGAAGAAGGCTAAGCAATTTTTTAGTGAATTGATCCGATCGATCTCTTCACAAATGATAATGCTTTGACTTTTTGGACTTTACACTCATCACTAAAACCTTTTTTCACAACAAAGTGATACAATTTTCTAGATACTAAAACGTCAACAACTTATGGCGGTAAATACACAAGACGGTTTTCATCGTCGATTGTTTTCCCTTATATTCAGCTTCATTTTCGAAGCTTTAAGTCGTCATTTACTCGCATAAAATGCGGGAAAGTTCAAATACAAAATGTTGATTTTCATATCATTTACAACAACATATGTCAAGATTCTAAACGCTTAAAAACGATGACAAAATAACAATGAAATTCACCACACTTTTACCAATTGTCAGAAAAAATAAATTTTGACGCTTTTGAGGGTCGAAAATGGTCTTAAAAATTAAAGTACCTATATTTATATTGTTTTCTAGCGGTGTATCTTAAACTTTTATATATTTAGTCCTAAGACCACAAAAATATGTCAAATTTACTGTAGTTTATGGTAACACATTATATATAGTTTTTTTTTTTTTATATCTTATTATCGATATTGTTAGTTTTAGAATATTGATTTGTATTACAAGTACAAAAATATGCATAAATAAATCATTGTAACTTAACAATCTTTGGGTTGCAAACTTAAACCGGATGAGCAAAAACCGGCGATTTAGGTAACCTAAATTGTCGTTTTAGCTCCGGTTTTATAAAAACAATTAAATATAGAAACCGGAATTGACATTAAAAATAAATAGATAAATAAACCGGAAATGATTTTTTTTAAAAGGGCTTGAACCGGTTTTCCGGTTGCCTACGTATACTCTCGGGGTTAAGAGGAATCAAATCCCACAAAGTTCTCTTATATTGACTTATCTTTTTCGGACTTTTGAGTTTTTTCCTTATCATGCTTACCTTTCGGCCTCGGACTCGGAAGTAGTACCGCCGCCTTCGGAGTTGGTATCCGATTTTGAGTCATTCCATTGTTTCCGCTTCACCGCCCTTATCCAATCTTGAATACAAACTTGCATCTCCAACTTCTCGGGCTTCAATTGAGTTCTCTTGTAACCGAGTATGTTCTCGTCTTTATTAAATGCTTGCTCCACGGCAACCGCTGATGCGGGCACGGTCATGAGTTGTTTTACAATTCTCACTAATGTTGGATATTTGGGGATAGTTTCTTCCACCAATCCAAAATATCAAAAGATTCACTATCAAAACTAAAATATGTTGATAGCTAATCTTGATATTCCGCATTTGAGGATGAATGTCTTTGTGTTTTTGTCCTTTTAGCTAAAATTTGTTGTGCTTGAGATGAAGAAGAAGAGGAGGAGGAAGAAGGAGGAGGAGTGGGAGTAGGTGCGGTAGAAGAAGAGGTAGCACTTGATTCAAATTTATTAAGCAAGTTTTCAATTTCGGTACTAATGTTTTGCATAATGGTAGAAATCTTAATGTCATCATCTACTACACACAAACAATCATAATAGTTTTCAACAAATCGGAAACACCATCAAGTTTAAGTCTAGGATCAAAATCGGAAGTTACAAGATAAATCATGGGAATTTCTTTGTAATATTTTAGCCATTTAATTTTATTCCATCCATAGCATCTACAAGGATTGGTCTATCTAAACAATTTAGAAAAGCCTCGGAAACGTTTACGGCTATCTCTAAAGATCTACAAGAAGTTGGGGTGTAAACACAACTCATGACATTAGTTGCATCACTAAAGACCTTTAAAACACCACAAATATCGGTGCAAGTTTTTAAAACGTTTTCATCATAAAGAATTAACCAAGGAATGTTTATTGATGCAAACTCTTGTAAAAAAACCTTTGTAACGAGCGACTTCACTAAGTAATTTGTAATTAGAGCTCCAACGAGTTCCAATGTCTTTTGAAAAAGCAATTGGATGAACATTATTAGTTAAACATAATGTTCTCCGTTTTTTCTCAAATTGGAGTTGTGTCAAATATGATCAATAATGTTGGTGATGAGAGTTAGCATTTTCGCTAAAATCTTAAGTCTATCTTGAACACATAAGTTTAAAATATGACATGCACATCTTTGATGAGTATAAGGAGTTCGCAAATAATGTCCCACCATCTTGACCAAATGGTTTACGGTGGAAGTGTTTGTAGATGCATTATCAAAAAATATGAAAAACTCGATGTTGTAAATTATATCTTTTAAAACCTTTTTATCAAGCTTGCAATGCTTGGTGCATCACGTTTTGTGTTGAAATGACGAATCCAGTAACATACTTATGCAAAAACATATCGTTATCAATAAAATGTAAAGTAATGCCAATGTAAAAAAAAATTTTGCGATCATGTACTCCAAATATCACTACAAATAGATACTTGATGCTCAAAAGATGTCAAAGTCGATTTTTTTTTCTTGTGTAGGTAAGATTTAATTACTAATTTGGAAACGGTTTTGCGAGAAATTGATTTAAAAAAGGTTGAATGTATTTAGTGTTATTTGCTCTAACTTCTTCATATTCAGAATAAGAAAATGGAAATGTATGAGAATATATAACATCGGCTAATCCTAAACTTTCTTCACTATGGTTATAGATAAATAAAGGAGATTGAGATCGAGAGGAAGAAGATGGAAACCCGTGGGACAATTGTGATTGTCCCCGTGATATCCCTAACTTTTTCAGATGGATGTTTTGCATGTGTGTTTGCAAAGTCCCGTAGCCACCCTCAGTGGCGGAGCCAGAAAATTTTTGAGGTGGGGGCACAATAAAATTCGTATAAGACATTTTGCATATTAATTCGCTTTTGACACTTTTGGTTTTCTTGCGCCCGATGCTGTTGAGGTTCTTAAGAGGGTGCAATGAGTCTTACACGGTAATGTTATGTCTCCTAGGTCATCAAATGTTGTTTTTGGGAGAATCGGTTTTGCAATTCAGAAAGGGTTGGTGGCGCAGCTTGTTGCCCGTCTCCCCTCTAACTCGATGTAATTAGTTTTTAAAGTAATGAATCCAAAGATAAACTAAAAAAAATAAAAATTTATTTAGATGATAGTTAAATTAATATATATATATATATATATATATATATATATATATATATATATATATATATATATTTGGTTTGTTTTTATAAATAAATTGTCAAATAAATTAGATAGTGGTTGATGAGTTATTATGTTGATTATATTATATTAACTAAAAGTTAATTTAAAAAAAATACATATTCAAAAATAAGATTTGTTTTGTATATTAAAAATTGGATTGAATTGATTATATTAATTAAGAGTTAAGCAATAATAAAAACAAAAAGAACATTTTTCTTGTTCCTAGAGTTTGAACCCTGAACTTCTGGCCACTAATTCCCACAATCTACCAGATGAGCTAGCAGAGTAGTATGAATTATACCCGCCTACGTAGAAATAATCCCGCTGGAAGCAGGGGCATAATCCCCCCACCCCCTTGTCTCCGCCCTTGGCCACCCTTGATCCTCCACTTGTACACCTTTGGACAATAGCTGCATGAAACTTGATAATGCTCGTTCACCGGCTCCCTTCTTCTTGTAATTCTTCGTAAAAATATCGGATGTAAGCATTTTCGGTGGGGGTAAGCGTCGTCGTTGTAGCATTTTGGTATTTTTGGGATTGTCGGGCATTTGAGTTTCACTTTCTTGGGTGGTAGGGAAGAATTGAGAAGAGATGTAGCCACTTGGGTTTGCCGTTACGAGAATTTGAGAAAGAGGAGAGTCGAGACTCAAGAGATGATTCGAGAAATACGAGAGGAGAGTTGAGAAAGATGAGATGTAGATGGTGTGGGATTCAGATGAAGAGGGGTTGGGTATTTATAGGAAATTAGGAATAGGTTAGATAGGATTTTTTTTTTGATAAAAACACACTTCCCACGGCTATACAGCCGTTGGTGTGGGAGCCACAACGGCTATAATGTCGTTGGCGGGCAGAACGTAACGGCTATAATGACGTTGCGATAAGCTGCCAAACCGGCGGTTTGACCTTTATTTAAAAAAAATGCCTAAACCGGCGGTTGGAACTGCCGGTTTAGGTGGTTCAAACCGTAGATTTAGGTCTTTTTTACCAACCTAAACCTAAACCGTAAACCCCCCGAAAAACCTAATCCGCTAGTTTGTTCTAATCTACCGGATAAAACAAAATCACCGGTCAACCGACGGTATGGTTTTGGTTCTTGTGCCACTGCCTCGAATTCTTAAATTACCATTTTGATAACAATTGGAAAATCTGTGATAGGTAGTTGAACCCATAAGGCTTATGGGTGAGGTGATGGAAGTGCTTCAACCACCCATCACAGAACTCATTTTCATCCCTAGACGGAGACGAATTTTTCAAGGGAAAAGGGCTAGAGTTGTAGTTCTCAAGAGGGACGGAGTGTGGATGCCGGAATGGATCGAGACTGGGGCAAATTGTGAAAGAAGGAAAAACTATCTATAGCGCTGGCCAAGACAATTGGAATTCATGAGGAGTTTTTCAAGGATCTCGTTAATCATATATATATATATATTATAAAAATTTTTAAAATAAATTTATAATAGATGATAGATACAAGCTATAAATCAGATAATACGTTTGATGACAAGTTATGGATTGTCCATCCATACCCGTCCTACTTCATCACCCGTATATTTACCCGTTTTTTTAGGGGACAAGTTCATGAATATCCGTCGAATACATGTGAGCTCATCGTGGCTAGAGTAAAGGACCAAAGGTTTATAGTTACAAGAGTCATATTAAATGACAAATTGGTGCAAAAATAATAGTCCACTATGCATTAGGTACTATCATTGCATTTGCATTCAAGGAGGTGAAATAAAAGTACAAATGAATGAGGCGATGAGGCAGAAGAAAAATACAAAGGCATCTTAGGGAATGTCTCATTGATTAAAGGGCCAAATGTTTAAGCATAATAATGATAAAATAATAGCCTTTGAAGGGAAGTTAAGAAAGAAACCCTAAGAATATTTGAGTAAAGAAAGAGGTGATAGTACTATTTAATAGTTGACTAATCAGGTAATGTGTATGTGAATAAAGAAAGAAGAGACAGGGTCGCGGAGGAAGGGGGTGGAGTATTCTAGGGTAGCCAGGTGATTTACAGACTGTATTCACGTGCCCCCCCCCCCCCCTGCCCACATACCTGACCTAAACACTCCTGCCTCTAACCTTTACATTTTCTTATTTACAATTCCACTTTCCAGGGACTTCCAAATTAGCTTTTACATTACATACGATTCAAATAACCATTTCTTTGGTTACATCTATAAGTATTTATATCGTTATACAAACATCACAACAACAACCATAATAGCTAGTTTCAATTCAGAAGTTAAAAAATTCGTATCAATCATGTTATTTATCTAAATACATTTTTACATAACTCTTACATCTTGAAAAAAATTAAATATTCACGCACATCTCGCATCTTGTAACCAGTATTCTTGAAGAACTTAGAAGCTAATAATCATCTAACTTATAAAATAGTCTCTTGAGTTGAATATGAAAAACCTTCATTCCACGGCCGGGTTGATCACATGGGTTGATCAAGTGTTATAACAACTTCATTCCCTAAAGGTGGTTTCATGAGAGATGATATTAGCATACATTTGAATTTTTCTAGGATATTTATATTCATTCTCTCAACTATCGCATTATGTTATGGTTAATGCCTTATTCATGATAAAATGCAAGAAATTCTTGTTACAAAAATTCCAATCTACTCTTAATCCTAAGGCTTATAAGCTTGTGTTGTGTTTGACCTTCTATAGTAACCTTCTAGAGTTTGAAAGAATCAAATACATCACTCTTATGTCTGAGTCCTAAAACGTGTGAACCTCGACAATTGTAGTAAGGGTCAAAATCAAAAGTTGGGAAAACGATATGATAATTTTACAAATCAATCGTAAAACTAAAAATAATAGAACACGACAAATATTGATCGGAATAAAAATAGAAAAATAGGACGAACAGACACTACAGGTTGGCTGATCGGATCAGAAAAAGAAGAAAATGTAATGAAGGTTAGAAATCACAAAAGAAGATAAACTACACAAGTCGGTCTTTTGGGTTGTGCTAGTCGGTTGAATGTAAAAACAAACATAAACACAAATTGTAGCAAATAAAGAAGAAGCAATTAGTTTTCACTACGCAATCCAAAATCAGTAATACCGAAAGTAACCAAGTTTGTAGTATCAATGATAATAAAAGAGTTATAGGATCATAATCACGTACCACAACAAACATATCTCAATCAATAATAACCAATCTAAATAAAAATAATAATAATGTTATGAGAGAAACAATTTGGCTCGTATTTTGCATAATATCAAGGCATTAAAATATAGGCTCTTGCATATTGCAAACAACACCTCGAAGATCAATGTATAGACTGAGATAAGGCGGAGAAAGCACGTTCGTTGCTTCACCAGAAGTCTTGGTTGCCTCTAAATACTAAATAACCTTTGTTTCACCTGTAAGGTCGGCGGATGACTCTGCTCAGAGCCTTGCCCGAGAAGGCACTCAAAGAGTGCGGCCTAAACGGAAAGGGTTCACACTTTCTTGGATGCGCATCAGGTTTCTACACTCCTGTGCCATTGCTATTTGGCTCCGAAGCAAGAAGTAGGATTTCAAGTTGGAGCTCTCAACTCGGGCTGCACTTGTGCTTCCCGGCTCATTTTGATCTCCTTCCGGACTCTCGCAAGTCGGGTTCTTCACGCCTTATATAAAATAAGGATAAAGATAATTACCAACATCATAACTTAACCAAGCAAGTCGGGTTCTTCACACCTTACAATGAAAGAATTTAGTAAGATATAACTTATATAAATTCACGCTTTTATTAATCGAAGGTGAAAGGACCGGTCGGCCAATTAGAGCATGGTGGTCGGCCGATCACTACTACAAAACAATCTCGTCTTTGATACTTTTGAATTAAATTAGATAATTCAAATGCTGGTGAAAACGCCTTATATATAGGAGGGTTTCTAACATCGTTCTTTTAGGATTCGTGATGTAAATATATCATACCCCGTCTCTAAATGAAGTATAAAAATATTCAAGTGAATAAGTTAAAGATAGCCTAAAAGTAAAAAGGATAAAATTAGAATATAATCATTTAAAACTCGTGGTGTGTGGGACATGTTAGATGACCACGTGGGACCACTCAATTGTTTTTTTCATGAAATGCATTGGGAAATATTAAAACGCATCGTTTTGGAGAAATGGTCAATAGCTCGTATATGTGATGGATGTCGGCCGACCAAATGGTGTAGATCCGTCAATCGCTTCCTCAACCTCGAGCAAAACATTTTTCCGTATGGTATATGTGTCTTCTTAGATATATGTCATCTTTTCGGCTCATTATTGTTTTGACCATCTATCAGGTTGACACTTGGGCATAAATATTATACCTTTGATGTTTTTCAATTACTTAGGTATTGTATCATTTTTTCCTAATTAATTTTATCTTGATTCAATAAAATCTCTTACACTATACTATTATTTTTAAATATTTTTTTATATATTCCACCTAACAGATATGAAGTGTAAACTAAAAGTGATATACATATTGTAAAATGTGAACCTTTTTCTATCTTTTCTAAGTCGGTATATTTTTCTATTTGAATTTGTTCTTGATTGTGTTTTAAGTGATTGTTTCGGATGAGGTTGTAGTTATTTGATAGTGGTCGTGTTCAAGGTATTTGAAGATCTTTCGTTTAGGTGGAGAAACGTTGTGTGATCCACATTTCCACGTGTGTCAAATTTTCTTTTAGAGGGCTTCTATTGTCAAGCTCTACCATTGTGAAACAATACATTATTTCATTTATTTAGCGTTTTCTCCACCTAGACGAGAGATATGGTATATGTGTCTTCTAGGCAATATGTCATCTTTTTGGTTCATTATTGTCTCGGTCATCTATCAGGTTGACACTTGAGCATAAGTACTATTAACTTTGGTGTTTTTCAATTACTTATGTATTGTATCATTTTTCCTTGATGAATTTTATCTAGTATATGATTATATGAACTCTTCAATAAAATCTCTTACACTATACAGAGTAAAAAATTTATGTCTATTTATTTTTAAATATTTTATTCTTTTTTCATATTCCGCCTAATAAACAAGCTAGAAGTGTGAATTAAAAGTGATATACATATTGTTAAATGTGAACCTTTTCTATATATCTTTTCTAAGTCTATATATCTTTCTATTTGAATTTTTTCTTGATTGTGTTCTAGGTGATTGTTTAGGATGAGGTTGTAGTTATTTGATCGTGGTCGTATTCAATGTCTTTTAAGATCTCTCGTCTAGGTGGAAGAACGTTATGTGATCCACATTTTCACATGTGTCAATTCTTGATTGTAAAACAATATATTATTTCATTTATATATCCAGCGTTATCTTCATTTATTCGCCATCTCAAGAGTTTCTCGCATTATTTTAGGTTTGTTTGTTCGGTCTATTTTGGGATTTATTAATATATTTATTATTTTTAGTGTTTTTCGTCTATTTGTGATGGTGTATATTTTAGTTTTGTTTCAATGTTTGCACGATGATTAGTCTCTTTGTCAATTTTTCAGCTTTTGATACGCCATGTATATCCGCTCCAGTCAAATTAATTTCCTTTTATAGTTATGGAGTACTCACAACGAGAATTACTAACTAGTTTTGATTGATTAATTGATTGAAGATATCGGCACAAAAAATGGAGTACTCACAACTAAAATTGCACAGTCCAGTTATGGATCTCGATATGCAGAAAAGAAAAGAAAAGAAAAGAGAGAAATACTGTTCAGCTTTTGGGAGAAGCTTTATCTTTTTAGTGATACAGTCATAGAAACATGTTATCATTTCCAGATGAATAGAGACCCCCCAGAGATTACGAACATCCTCTTTTCTGCATAAAATTTTTCAATCACACCGCTTTTTGTCTGATTTTTGGAATATATAATCTTTAATAATGAAGAAGCTAGCAATTAAAAGTGAAACAACTTTTTCTCCATCGTGACAGGAAACCGGAGACACCTTATAATCTTCCATTTAATTAGGTTCACAGTAATCACAAATGACAATACAGGAAACACACAGCAAAATAATAGTGGCCATTAGTTGTTTTAGGGCTTGCGTTTTTCTTTGTTTAATAAAATATTCCCTTCTCCTTTTGTCTCTTTGTCTCCAAATCAAACCCTCCATCCGTTTCAGTGGACAATTAATGAATCTAAAATATTATACTCAAATATTATATGCAATTATTTATCGATTTGTTGAATGAAGCTATACGTGTAGGGTATAGCCCCATTTCCGTCGCAACTACTATAATGTTCGTACCTTGTGAAGTTCGATGCCATGTCTGTGACAGACTTAAAAGGAGCTCAAACTTGTGCGCAAGAGAAGAAAGGAAGTGACCTACTACTAGCTTCTGTGTTTTGATTGAAATAACAAAACACACCCTTTTTTTGGGTTTTCATTCAAACATAGCTAGGGTTGCTGTTGCAAGTGTGTTTTGATTTGAAATGGCACTGGAAGCAGTGATCTATTCACAAGACCCATTTTCGCAAGGCTGTTATTTCAGGGATATGTTCTCATCTTTTGGGTCTTTGAACTGTGATCCCTGTTACGCTTCAAGTACTGCACCAGTTGATCAACAGTTGAGCTGCACCGAGTGGGATCACTATCCTCCTAATAATTCTCCTCCCACAGTGGAAGAGCGAGAGAGACAGTACGGATTCTCCGCTCCGTGTGGGACCACCGAGGACGTGGCCGCGGTGGTGCAGAAGAAGCGGCGAAGGAGAAGCACCAAGAACAAGGAGGAGGTGGAGAACCAGAGAATGACTCATATCGCTGTAGAGCGCAACCGCCGCAAGCAGATGAATGATTATCTTGCTGCTATTAGATCTTTGATGCCTTCTTCCTATGTTCAAAGGGTTTGTCTTATCTCTCTAACTCGTTTGAAATCACTGAAAATCATTCTTGAAAGAAATGATTTCGAATAAATTAAATGTAATGATTATTCGGTGACTAAAATGAAATATTAGAGGTGATGTATTTCAATTATTTCTATTTTATTTTCTTTAATTGATTATATTCTATTTTTATTCGAACGCTTCCAACTAAATCTGGCATTAATTGTTTTCCTAATCAAGTATTATAGATGCATCTTGCTCGATTTCGAGTTTTAGATCGACACTGATTGAAACCATGTCGATCTTAGCTAGGTCAACATAGATCGAGGTGAAGTCCTTAATTAAAGATTAAAGTTTATAGAAGTATAATATTATAAGTTGATTTTCTGGTGTATACTTAGGGTGATCAAGCATCTATTGTTGGGGGAGCAATCAACTACGTAAAGGAGCTTGAGCAACAATTGCAATCCCTAGAAGCACAGAAGAGTACATATTCCAAACCAGAAGAGGATGATTATATGAACCAAATCTTGAACAACGGAGACGAGTACTCGCCTCCATTTTCCGATTTGTTCAGCTTCCCGCAATACTCGAGAAGCCGCGGAGATGTAGGCGCGGCTGCAGGCAAAATCGAGGTGAACATAGCGGAAAGCCATGCAAACGTGAAGATCCTCTCGAAACGACAGCCTAAGCAATTGCTTAAGCTGGTGGCCGGCTTCCAAGCCCTACGGTTCAGTGTCCTCCACGTCAATGTCACCACCACCGCAGATGGCTTCACTCTTTACTCATTCAGCCTCAAGGCAAGTATTTTCATTCTCTTTCTTTTTATCCTCTCAAATTATAATCACCGATAATCTTTTTCTACCGATAGCGTTCACTATGTTCTAATACAACAACAAAATGTAATGTGAGGGTTTAAGTCTTCACATGAGTATGTTTCCATTGTTAAAAATGGGACACGTACATATTGTGGTAATAATAATGTAATCATAGAATGCAATGCATGCATATGGCTCTTTTGTTGTTATTACATATTTCAGCTAGCCTAGTTTTAAAAAAAGCTAAATCGTACATCCTATTTGAACTTTGATTGTAAGGAAAATAATAAAAATATGTATAAATAGACAATTGAGATCGACATGGTTGTCGTTTCGTTACATAAAAAGTATTAAACGGGCACGGGTCACATATGTAACAACAAACCTTGTAAATTGTAATGCCCAGTTGTTGAAAAAGAAATTCCTACTTGTTCCAAAAATTATGCCTCCATGTCTCTTATGAAGATTCTCATTATTACATGTTATTCGATTATTTTAATTAATAAAAATAATATTTCAAGATTAATTTGATGGTAATTAATATTTATATGAATGGTATGACAGGTGGAGTTAGGGTGTGTTCTGAACTCGGTGGAAGAAATAGCAGCTGCCGCGAATCACATAATAGGAAGTTAGCTAGCTAGGTTTTGATATATTTAATGCTTATTTAATTTGTCTTTTTAACTTCATTCAACTTCATTAAGATGTAGTAATTACAATTAGGAGGAATAATTATGTTATTTTATATTTTAGTTGCTCTAAACGCCTCTTAACCCACCCTATTCAATTTTTAATAATACATTTTTTTTCTTATTACAAATTTATCATCAACTTTTCTAATTGTTTAATTTTAGTGAGTATAATATTCTATATTAGAATATTTAAATCCCATTAAATTATTACAATGAATAAAATGATCAATATAAATAAGCATACTTACTAAATATTATATCATTAACATGTGTTTATGTGTACATAATCTTAATGTTTTCAATTAAACTGTATAACAATATTTGCCGAAATGCCAGTCAATGACTTAATAAACGATAATATAAGGGCCATTACTGAATTTAGTATTTTTTTTTACATTAACTTATTAGGAACGGTTTTCTTAAATGTTGTACAAGTATATTCACATTTTTTATTAGAAGGAGGATCGGTGGTCTCCGTGCATTAGTCGTGCATTCTATAGATAAATAAATAGAAAGGAATAAGTTGTCATCATACGGGAGATAGTCCGGTCTCTTACATCATCAGTTAAAAGGTTTATTATTCCCTTTGAAGTGTGAACTAATAAACTTAGTCAAATAGGAAAAAGAAAAGCAATATTAACTAGATAATTCGCGCATTTATTCGCCTCTCGCTCGACATGACGAGATTGGATAGATCAATCCCCTACGTAAAGAATCTTGACAATAAGATACCAGACTAGAGAGCGGACGAGGAGAGAGTAGAGGATGATCAAGGAGAGTCGTCACCAATCGGCCCAACCAATCTTAAGACCGTGTAAATCTCCTCCATTTCTATCCTCAAGGTTCACGACGAACTCAGTACTCTTATGAGCATCGATATGCTAATCTCCTTCATTTCCAATCCCAACTTCTCTTTCTCCATCTCAAAAACTTACCCCCTACTCCGGCCGACCTGTCCATCCACCAACTGAAATGTCGACATATGGGGTCCTCTATGCCCTCCCAAATACAACTTTATATCATGGCTCGCTTGTCTCCGCAAACTCCCCACCCTTACCAAACTGCACTCCTAGAAACTTGTTCAAGACCCGACCTGCAACCTTTGCAATTCTCACCCCGAGATTGAAAGAACCCTAACTCGGATGACTTGAATTGGCCTGGACTAACATTCTCGGAATCATACTTTTTTTATCCCCTACTGCCCTCCTACTCTTCTCCTTTCTCAGCTCTTTACTGTTCGTGTGCTCATTGTAATCGGACCCTCTGTAAATCCCTCATTTCAACTTAATATAATTAACTTTACAAAATAAAATAAAAAACCTCGAAGCTACCTGATCTGTAGATCCAAAGTACTCTAGCCCACATTTATATGTGGATCCGATGTAACTTGGATCAAATCCAAGAGTATTAGTTTACGAAGAAAATTCATGTCTTTCAATTAAAAAATATTTTATTAAAAAATCATTTTTTTAGTATGAAATTCATAATACTGATATGATTCTTAACATTTATAGCCCAGCATGGTTTTGTATCGTCGCTATAAAAATAATCATCTATTTACTACATATTTTGGTTGTCTAAGTTTAATTTTGTGTTTATGTCAATTACAAGTATTTTTAATTTGTGGGTTATAAATTATATTTAAAAAATAAATATTTAGTAATAATTTAAGCATTATATATTTGATTTATGTATTTATTTAATTTTTTTGCATTTTGTTTTTTCAAATCCTGATTGAGGGTTTTACATGAAACGGAGCATTTTTCTTATTGATAATAATATGTTGTCTCATATAAAAATTACCATGTAAGTCCTAAGACATTCATTGCAACTTTAAAATGATATTTTTTTTGACAAAGAATTGTTGTATCTTTGACATGTCATCGATATTGCAGCAATATCTTACAATCATGAGAAATATGTCATGGATCAATGATGGTACATAAAATGTGTCTACAAAGATAGAAAACATTTTACAATAAAAGTAATATAGATAATTATCTAAATTCCTGTGTTTCAAAACATGCATTAATGCCGCTAAAAAAATTTAAAAATCGATTTTATTCGGGACATAAAGGTTCAAACTAGTTGTATATTATATACTAATATGAATGCTTATAGGGACAATTATAATAAATATAACAATACAAATAATAAATTAGTATTCCTTTACTATACACTAGATAAATAGGTGTTTTAAATAAATATTTATATGCTATCAAAAATTTTGTTCTCTTAAAATTTCTATGGTTGGTGTATTTATTAACTATCTGCAAATGTTTAGATAATCAGTAAAATTGGACACAAATCCTAATAACCTGATATGATTTAAATCATACCATATCAAATAGTTATTCAAGAATAATGTGATTATTTGTTTTACCCGATTAAAACTTAATATTCGAATATAATTTTTCCTCCTTTATTTATTAAATTTTTTAATAAAAAGTAGTACCTTTTATATATACAAGGTATTTTAAATTGGATTAAAAGAAATAATAATATTTAAGGATTTCGAATATGTTTAATAGATTTTAAGTGATGTTTATATATATGATTGGACTAATTGAGACAACAAACAAAAGATATTTTATTTATACATGTTTAAAAATAAATTTTAATATATAGATAAATTCAATAATAAAAATATTTCGATTATTAATTATAAATTTGTATACATTATAAAAATGAGCATTAAAAGTCTAGGAAAAAAACCCTTAAAGTAGGAATATAGGTAATCATTATGGGATCTTTCTAGATATTATCACCCAGTTAAATATAATTATTATAAATATTTTATAAAAGTAGTTTAAGAAGGAATTAGACAATCATATATATTAGTAATAGTTTATATAGTTGAAAAAAATAAATGGGAATAATATTGATTGTGAATTATCTGTTTAATCAATGATTTAGTCATTTGTATGAGTTAAGTTATATCAATACAAATTTATTAAATGTTTTCATTCAGACGATGGACATATATGGTTAGAGATGCATTGTCAGTGATTCTTATTGTGAAACAATTGTTGAGCCGATTCATCAATTGTAGAGATGAGTTCATATCTTTTATCTATGTGAATTGTAATTAAGTGATTGTCTGAAAATATTCTTATAAAAATATTTTAATTATTTTATACATCATTAATTTATTTCTTGTATTTAATAGGTTTCTTTAAGACGTTCAGGCTCTGGAACAAGTTTGTGATCTAAATTTTCTTGATGCAAAAAAGTTATTGTGATTTACGAATTTGTGTTGGGTTGAAATAAGTTGGTTTTTTTATATAAAAAATATCTATAATGGAAGGTGATTTTTTTGAATTTCCTAGTTTATGGGTAATACAGATCTACCTTTGTTCGCACCGAGCCGACTTGAAAACCCGATAAAAACGGGTTTATTTGAAATCTTTGTAATCCGAATTAATTAGTCTGTCAAGAAATAATCTGAACCTGTTTTTACCTGAATGATATAGTTTAGAACCGGCTCAAATCCAACATCATCATACCCGAAATTCACCCAAATCACGAAGCAACATGTCCCAAATTAACCCTTAAAACGACAAAAAAAACAACCTTGTCGAGAACCATATTTTCAATTGTAAGTGCACCCGTTTCAACCCTGTTCGAGTAAATCTGGCATTACATTACAGACAAGTTCAACCCGATTTAAAGTAATCCGAAATAAAATTGACCGATCTATCCGCTCGATTGATACGTCTCTCTATACAGGCACCTTATTGTGTAAGTTTTTTAAAATTAATTTATTAAAATATATGGTGCAAGAGAATACGCGTTTGTATGACAGATTGTCCTCCATTCTATTAGTAGGCCACTAATTCATGTTGTTTAATAAGTAGATCGTGAAGTTTAATATTGCATAATCTATATATTAATAAGACATCTGGATTTTGGAGTGGTAAATAATAATATTTGGTGAATATTTGAAAGAAAATATTGAGGAGAAGAATTCACGGGCAGTCATAATTTGGTGCGCCCAGACCAGACGGGACAAACGAGAAGCAGCCACCTGGTCTCACTATTTTATATACTAATCTGGCTTTTCTAGGTCATAAGATGTACTGCGTAATATCTAAATGATATATGTCAAAAGTCCGTCATGTAAGTGCAACACATGCACGGCAAAAAGCATAACACATGCACGGCAAAGTTTCTTGAATACATCTCAACCCATTGGTGATACATCATGGCCCAAGAATAATACGTCATAGACCATACATCATAGTAAAATTCAATAGTTGTCACTATTGTAATGTCGGGCATAAACTTGTCATACGGCCCTCAGAGGTGGGTAGTTATATTCGTAGAATCTCGATTTTAGATCGTTGATGTGAGAGAACTCGTTGCAAACAACTTAGACAACCTATGCTTCAATGTAATGTTATTAACTTCTTATTCTATAATTTCTTGGAGACGGTTCAAGATATTTTGGAAATCTAACATCAAACTCCACAAATATGGTGTTAAGTACTTCACCTAAAGAAAATATAAGCATGCCCAAAACCAACATTTTCAGATCATATGTGACCAAAAGTTCTCTTCAGACAACCATCTAGTATCTGGCCATAATGAAGGCTAAATTTGTCTAATGGAGGCCAATTGTTGGAAAGTTGGTTTAAAGGGCTAGAACGTTCATGAAGACTAATAAAGATAATTTGTCTAAGAAAATGGTCGTAAATGCAGTTCTTTCGACAATCTGAAAATTGGTCAAAATGTGAAGAGTCCAAGTCAATGTATCTTTATGTGGATCCATAAGGCCGATTACTTAACATGGTTTTTGGCCTAATTATGAACTTTCATATAGCCTTGTTTTCCCGATTTTAATTTAAAGGCATTCATGATTCGTAAAAAAAAAATCAGTTTTAAAATATTTGAAAAAAAAGTTTGGTCCTTGATTTTTTGGTTAGATGTTGAGCGAGTTGCCTTTTGTTAGATGCGAGACAAATACATTAGTTCTTATAGGTGAGATGCTTATGAGAGTTAATGCGAGTGTTGTAGAGTGAACGGTGAGGTACTTGAAGCTCTAGCAACATATATTTTTTTTATGTTTATTGATAACATGTTTTTATGTTATATTTAATAGTGTTGTTTTCATGTGTTTTCTTTAGTTTTTGTGTGGGATAAGACATTTACATCTTTGCTAGTGCTTAAATACATCAAAGAATGTTTACTCTCCTTTGTCTCTTGTGTTTAAGTATTTTAGGTCCAAATTGGAGCTTAAAGGAATGAAATCCATCAAGGCTAAGGAAGCTCATATCATCACATCATCCATGGAAAGCAAAAAGAAAGCCATGGAGCAACAAAGAAAAAGGGCCCAAGTCCAACAAAGAAAGGTTGAAGACTCATCAAGGAGATTGCAAGTGGATTGGATCGAGTGAAAGTGCTCACTCGACTGAAGAAGGCCGGCTTCTCACTCGCACAAATAAGAAATGAAGCACTCGATCTAGGAAGACTTAGGCTCTCCATGCAAGTTGGAATTCTAACGAGTCGATCGAGTGAAGATCCACTCGCAAGAGGAAGACTTTCCCCCCGATCGACCACTCAATCGATGTGGATGTGAGCCAAGCACATGACAAGTTAAAGCCAACCTTTTCCTTTGAGTTTGTCATTCCCCTCAAACGAAGAAGGAAAGTCACTCGATCGACCTACTTTCAACATGGATCGAGTAGATTGGGAAGATCGGACGAAGAGGAAGAAGACAAATTTTCCTTTCTACTCGATCGAGTGAGACATCCTCGCCCGTCGAGTAAAATGGAAAACTCGGACAAAGAAGAATTTGTAACAGCCAACCACTTGATCTAGTTAGAGAATATTCTTTTTTATGAGTTGACAATGTGTATAGACCTATATAAAGGGCTTAAATGCCTTAGATTTAGATATCTCACACACTTTAGGTGTATATCACAACAAATTCTCTCTCTTTTCTTGTTACACGGATTCAAGGTGTTCTTGGTGTTCTTGAGTTAAAAAGATTATAATCTTGAGAATTGTGAAGGCAACTCTCACCTTAGTATACTTGGTCTAGAAATAGTAGCATAATAAACTAGCAAAGATTCAATTTCCGGAATTACAAAAACATCTAGAACATAGCTGGATAACAAATTACGGTATTCTTCCATCTAGACTAGTTGATTTTTTGTTTCTTAGTCCTCATCAGCATAGAGGAAGCAGTGTCCTCATTTCCCCCGTGCCTCTTCCTTAAGCTTGAGCCCAATTTGGTTGAATCTTGGTTGACTTCCACGGCATCCATCAACTTGTTAACAGTGTTGTTACTTTCGGTGGAACGGAATGAGTTTTTAGAGGCAACCGCGTTTAATTCTTCTAGAATATTATCATCTTTCAACAACAAAGCAGTGAACTCTTCGACAGTAAGATCATCCTCAGGAATCTCATTGATATCATCCTCAATATTGAGAATTTCCTTAATTTATTTGGTTTTAGTAATTATTTTTTCATTCTCAACCATAGGGACAATAAGGGGGGTCTTGGAGGACCTGCTTCTTCTCCATAGTAGCATCATTGTGATCAACTCCCCCAGCTTTGTCATTATTGGGCTTTTCTTTAGATTTGTTCTCATCAACTTCTTTGTTCATATCTACAGTAGGTTTCTCCTCACCTACAACTTCATTAGTATGTTGAAAGCTTTCCTTGGAACTTAGGGATGACTTCATCCTTAGAGCTTGTTAAACCATATTCAGGAGAGAGATATGACCTAAGCATATACTTAATACTTATTATCTATGTTTTTTTTTCTTTGTTTCTTTATTCCCCACTTTGTGCCATTCATATTTTTTCTTGTTCCTAATATCTTTTTCTTTTTTTTCTTGTTTTCCTTTTAGTTTTCTAAAGGTTTTGGTCTTAAAATCTCTCAAAGGAAAATTCTCATATAGGTGCTCTTTATGGGCACAAAACCCACATCCTTTAGAGAAGTTTTCATATCAAATCGGAAATTCTTTTATCTCTCCATCATTCGGAATTGAAACTTTCTTCACTCTCTCACAAAGAGATATCATAGTTTATGCAAATTCTAGTGAAATTCACTCATTTTTCCCTCTCTGAGAACGTGTCTAGCTTAAGTAATTTGCCAACCCCATTTGACTCTATAATGATCCTAATGGCTTTCTTGTACGTGTATGAATTTAGGAGGAATTTGTGAAACTATGACCCACAAATCAGCAATGGTGTTGCTCTCAGTAAAGGTGTTGAAGTTAGGCTTTCAAGGTTTCAAAATGACTAAGTGACCAAAAATATGGTAAGGTCTATTTTCCCAAATGTTCTTCCTACCAATAGGATTTGAGAAGCTAACTTCAAACCAGAAATTGGGTTTTGCTATGAACCTAACATCCCCCTTAATGTTCTTCCACTCATAGAGCAGTTTGGCCTGAACTCTAGTGATGCGTCATTGGAGGTAACCAAGGATAACTCCAGATCTAGATTAAGCAAAGCTCCAACTACTCCTGGGTTCTTTGTGCAACGTTGTATCTTTTTAGATCGAAAAGGGAAGAAGTGATGAAGATGAATGGAGAAACGAAGGTTAATTCGATCTAGAGAGATCGAATAAGCCTTTTTGTGTGGATCGAAGGTTGATTCTTAAGATGAATCCTCGTTTATGGATTTCTTGGATCAAAGACGAGATCCAAGGAAGAAATTTGAGAGATAGAAAGGATATTTGATGTCCAAGCTTAGTAAGAGGAAATTCTTCTCAAAAACTTAGTAATATTGAACATGAAAAATAAGTGAGGTAAGATATCCCTTATATAGTCCGAAAATAATCTAGCTTCATGTCATCCAGTCGGAGAGACGAGACATGCCGCTAACGGGCCTAAGTGGCGTGGACGGAACCGGTAGCCTATGTCATGGTGGTGTAGAGACACGGCATGCCAGTAACGGATCCAAGTGAAGAAGTGGTGCGGGCGATGATGGAGCCGGTGGATCGGGCGATGGCCTTGGCTCGGGAGAGGGTGAGCGGTCCATCTAAGCGAACCCTCAAAGCCTCGTCCTCATCATCTACGGTCAACGTCAAAGGGACATCCAAGGGCGCATCAGTCCCCATCTTGGCTTTGAAACGTCCCCGTTTCACCATCGTCAAAGAGGGGCTTAAAAGAGACGTCGCGGCGGCCCTTGTTGCGTTGTCGGCAAGTTGGGCGGCACGGCGTTCAAGATGTGTCCTAGTCTGCTCATGAAGCTCAATGATTTGGGCGCTCGGTTTGCGGAGATAATGTGTTCTCCGTCCTTGAGCGAGTGGGGAGTAAAATCCAACGGGGTGTGTGGGTTGAGGCCGTAGACAACTTCAAATGGGGACAATTTAGTTGTCGTGTGCCTAAACCTGTAGTACGAAAACTCCACAATAGAAAGTAAGTCCTCCCACCTACGCGGGTTGGTCCTAGTGGTGGCTCTAAGTAGAGCACCAAGAGTCCGATTGGTCACCTCCGTTTAACCATCGGTTTGGGGTGATAACTACTTGAAAACAACAAGTTTGGTTCCAAGTTTTTCCCATAGCGTTCTCCAAAAGTGACTCACAAATTTCACGTCCCGATCACTAACGATGGAACGTGGTATCCCATGTAAGCGCACCACATTGTCAAAGAACAAGGTGGCAACTTCACTAGCATTTTGGGTGTTCTTACATGCAATGAAATGGGCCATTTTGGAGAAGCGATCGACTACCACAAAAATGGAGTCTTTGCCTCGTTTTGACATGGGCCCCAACCACAAAGTCCATGGATAGATCCTCCCAAGGTCCCATTGGTATAGGCAAAGGAGAATACAATCCATCCGGACCTTGGCGCGATTTTGCATGATGACATGTGATGCAACCCTTGCAAAACCGTGTCACATGCATGCGCATCCGGGGCCAAAAGAAATGCTCTTGGAGAGCAGAAAGGGTCTTGGTATCACCGAAGTGACCACGGCCCTCATGAGCTTCCTTGATAAACAAATGTTGTATGGACGAGCGCGGAATACAAAGTTTTCCCGCTCGGAAAAGATAGCCATCGTTAATAAAGAAAGACCCGTGCTCTCGGAGGTCGAGGCACTGTGCCCATATGTCTTTGAAGTCAAGATCCATGGCATATAACTATTTCATGAGAGCAAAGCCATGTATCTTGGCGTCCATATACACAAGAAGGGCATACCGGCGAGAAAGGGCATTGGCTATCACATTCTCCTTGCCTTTCTTATGCCGAATGACATAAGGAAAGGTCTCTTAAGACAACGAACTAGAACATATAGTTCCTTGTCATATGTAGGGTAGTTGAGCGAAGGACCGGAAAGTTTCTCACTAAAGTAGGCAATTGGACGAGTTTCTTGTAAGAGAACTCCTCCAATACCCACATTCGATGCATCACACTTCACCTCGAAAGTTTTCGAAAAGTTTGGGAGTTGGAGTAATGGTGCATTACAAAGACGGTCTTTGAGCACATCAAAAGCTTGAGCATTGTATCATGCCACTCAAACGTAACACCCTTGGTAGTAAGTTCATGTAACGGTGCCGCTACCGTGCTAAAGTCCTTGACAAAGCGTCGGTAGAAGCCCGCTAAGCCGAGAAAGGCTCGGACCATGGTGACCGTAGTAGGAGTAGGTCACTCCCGAATAGCACGAGTTTTTGATTCGTCTACTCGTAGTCCGTCCTTAGACACGACATAGCCAAGAAAGATAGTGGTGTCCGAGCAAAAGACGCATTTTTCAAAGTTGACGTACAATTGCTCTTGTCTAAGGCACTCGAGAACTTGGCGAAGGTGCCCGATGTGATCCTCCAAAGACGTACTAAACACCAAAATATCCTCAAAATAAACAACAACAAATGTACCCAAGAATCGGCGCAAGACATGGTTCATGAGGCGCATGAAGGTGGACGGGGTGTTGGAGAGGCCAAATGGCATGACAAGCCATTCATAGAGTCCATACTTCATCTTGAACGCCGTCTTCCACTCGTCACCTTCGGCCATCCGGATTTGGTGGTAACCGCTCCGGAGATCAATTTTGGAGAAGATGGTGGTGCCGTGGAGCTCATCCAACATGTCATCAAGGCGCGGGATCGGGTGACGGTATTTGACGGTGATTTGGTTGATGATACGACAATCAACACACATCCGCCACGATTCGTCTTTCTTTGGCACTAATATGACCGGGACGGAACATGGTGACAAGGATTCACGCACATGTCCCCGGTCTAGGAGCTCTTGCACTTGACGTTGTAGCTCATTTGTCTCTTCCGGACTTGCTCGGTATGCGGCACGGTTTGGCAAGGATGCACCGGGCACAAAGTCAATTTGGTGTTCAATCCCTCGGATTGGTGGCAAGCCGGGTGATGAGTCTTTGGGCATAATATCCTGAAATTCGGACAACAACAAAGACACCTCGTGTGGCACATTACTCGGGTCATGATAAGTAGATAAACAAAACGGGACAAGCAAGAAACATGGAAACTTGCCTTCCATGACCGGTTGCAAATCATGCCGTCGGGCTAAGAGTATCCTCGGCTCACACCGTCCTTGAATTACCGGGCCCGAAGATGGCAAAGGTGCACTCGTAGGAACGATGTGGCCTTTACTACCTTTGGACTCGGTAGCATGGACAAGAGGGGCGGTGTTCTGGGATTTGGAAGTACTAGGACCTACAACATCGGGACTCCTAGAAGGGTCCGATGTTGCGACGTCTTAGCAGACTCATCTATAGTTGTTGCATCTTCCGTTCCGCATAGTCAACCAAAATTTCATGCGGAGTCATAGGCAAAAGTGTGACCCGTTTTCCATTATATTGGAACATGTACCGGTTAAGATAACCATCATGAAACGTTCGACGATCGAATTGCCATGGTCGTTCTAATAGGACATGTGTGGCGTCCATCTTGATAACATCACAAAGGACCTTATCAACATAGGCGCCAATAGAAAACGTCACCCAAGCTTTTTGTGTGACGGTGTCACACGCCTTATCGGAAATCCATTGGAGTCCGTAAGGTGTTGGGTGGGGGTTCGTAGGCAACTTGAAGTGTTTTACCACTCGTTTGTTGACAATATTGCAACAAGAACCCCCGTCAACGATAAGGCTAGTATTATTGACCAAGCAACGAGAGTGGAAAAGATTCTCGCGTTGATCAATAGGGATAAGCTCTTTAATAGCCAAAATACGACGAGAAACAAGAGCGAATTTACCAGGTAGTGCCGGGGCGCAAGCAAGCTCGTCGTCAGATGGTTTCATTCCAAAGTGCGGGTCGGCGTCTTGGTCATCCTCAATGATGATATCGCCGTCTTGTTGATCATCTCGTCCTCGTAATATAATGGGTCGGCAAACAAAACCGGCTTGGTATGTGGACAATCACGTTGAATGTGACCAAAACCGCTACACTTATAACACACGGGCTCCCTTGGGCGAGCCGCCGGTGAAGGTCCTTGTTGACCTCGAGCGGGAGGCGCCGGTGCCGGGTCCCCGGGGCCACGGTTTGGTGCCCTCTCGTTACCCGCTTGCCTATTTAATTGACCCGTTCGTTGGGTTCCTTTGGAAGCGCCGGAATCTTGAGAACTAGGCACATCTCGAGAACGTGTGTTAGAAGAATAAGCATATTGACTCGAGGAAGAATTATACCAAGAATACCGAGGTGTTTCGAGTTGTTGCTTGTAAAGCTTCATGGCGGGATGGCACAATGCTCTCAAATCCTTATACGGGACAATCTCGAGTGGGCGCCTAATTGAAGCATTACGCCCACTCATGAATTTGGTGCGAAGGGCGGAGGGGGAGGCCGAGACGCCGGCTTTAATGTCCATGTCCTCGAGTTTGGCCAAGTAAGCCAACGGAGTGAGGTTGCCTTGTTGAAACTCGACAATTTGCAACCGCATATCATTCTTGAAGTCCTCGGGCACGTACTTCTTGGTCATGACATAAATCAATTGCTCAAATGTCGCAATCGGTGCCCATCCTCGCCTCTCATAGGTGGTCTCATACCGGTTCCACCAAGATTTGGCATCTCCTTCAAAGTATAGAGTTGCCACCTCGATTTTCTCATATTCCTCCTCATAATGACAATGTTTTAAGGCTAGTTTCATATCTTGCGCCCAATCAAGAAAAACACACGGATCATATTCACCATGAAAGATAAGGAATTTAACCTTACCTTCCCTACGACCTCGGTAGGGGTCCGGGCGGGGCGGTGGAATGTAGGCATCATCGGCACGGGCTCGTCGGTGGCCGCCTTGAGGCCGTTGGCGCCCATGGACGGTTGGGTCATGCCTAGGTGGGTTTGGGGGAGGCAACCATTCTTCCCCTCGGTCTTGGTTCTCATAAGGGTCTTGGATGTGTAGGTGTCATGGACGGTCATGTGCCGCCCGTTCCAAGTGGAAAACATCACCGGAGAACTCGTTGAAGTCTTTTTGCTCATCATACTCATTAAAGTCATGGGTCGTCGTTTTCCGGATTGACTGTTGGCGACGGCGTCCGGAAAGATCATTCTCACGACCATGATTGTTGGTCGAGTCGGGACGGTACCGGGGCTCTTCCCGGGTTTGACGGTCGGTGCAGGGCACACTAGATGTAGGTGGAGAAGGGACATACCGTTGGTGATGACGCTCATAATGCTTGTGCCGATTTTCCGTATCGACATTGTCAAGTCATCCTGAGTCGGGTCGAGGATCTCTTCGTCCTCTTCATGGGACTCATTTCCGTCAAGAGGTAAGGGGCGTTGACTTTCAATGACGGATGCAAGCTGGGGGCCGTTTGATGGTCCGGCTCCCAAAATTCCCTTGCCTTTGCGTTGTCCATCGGATGTGGACGCAATGTCCACGGTCTCAACCGGATTTGTTGGGGTGGGACGTTGGGCAAGTCGTAGGGCCTTAAGAGCTCCTGACTCTTGCTTCAAGGCAATGTTTTCTCGGGTCAAGGCATCAAACTTTTGTTGTGCCTTCAAAGCTTCCAATTCCTGCCTTATGGAGTCATTTTCGAGGGACAACGAAGCATTTTCTTGAGCCAAAGGTTCATTGGACCCTTGCGGACCAGAATCCTGAGAAGTTTCCATTTCAACGTTAGTCATTGCTCCAAATCAGCACACAATCTTATAAGTATTAAAGGAGAGCCCTTCTTTGCCACGTGTCAGCACCAGATTTAACGCATCCTAAAAAAATTTTAAAAAAAGTTAATTATTTTAAGTTGTTAATATAAATTATTGTCGAAAGTCCAACAAAATTTTTTTAAAAGTTATTTATCTAGATTATTAAAAAAATCAGATTTTTGGAATAAAAAAATCAGTAATTTTAAAAAGTTACTATATATTTTGAATGCTATTTTAAAAAATCTTCAATTAATCTATAGCTATGTTGATTTATCAAATCTAAAGTTAACAATTTATTTAAATATTCAATATCATCTACTATTATATTTTACAAACTGAAATTTAAAAATAAATTTGAAAAAGAGTTGTAATTTGTATATGTAATTTTAAATCAGAAGCCCGCACAAGGTGCGGGTATTACACTAGTTGCAAGCAATTAAATGAGCAAGGTGACAAGTTAAGTCAACGTCACCCAAGTTCAAGTGCGTTATCGGGTTCTACTTTGGGGAAGGCCGTTTGGCGGTTAGGCAAGTAAGGCAAATCCAACAAAATTGAACCAATTACACACAAATAAACAAGTGATATTTTGCAAACGTATGTAAGAAAATGGAGAGACAGAAGATGGACGGATTGTTCAATCGGCAAGCTTTGCTTGCTTTCGGTCTTTGACCATTTTGTAAAATCCGATTTTTCGGATGGACCGGTTTGTCGGGCGTCTTTTCACTTGTGTGTTTCGTTTCTTTGAAACGTTTTGAGCAACACTTTTTTTTTTGAACACAAATCCGTATTGATGAAGAGTTTTTGCTTTTCTTGGAATATCAAATGCGAGATATCTGAACACAAATCCGATTTTTTTTGAACACAAATCCGATTTTTTTTGAACACAAATCCGTATTGATGAAGACGGGTTTAATAAATGGTTTGATGGCAAACCAAATATCTCTTTTTTTTGTTTTTCAAATTGATCAAGGAAAAGAAGAAAAAAATTTCAAGGAAAATGGATGAACATGATGAGCAACATGAAGATCATGAAGAACAAATGAAGAACATCATGAACAAAAGGCTAAATAAGTTAAAGATAATGACGCACAAAAACAAGAGTAAAGAGAACTTAGCTTTGATCCATTTGCTCTGATGCCAATTTGATGCGTCCTTGGAGGTAACCAAGGATAACTCCGGATCTAGATCAAGCATAGCTCCAACTACTCCTTGGTTCTTTGTGCAACGTTGTATCTTTTTAGATCGAAAAGGGCGGAAGCGATGAAGATGGATGGAGAAACGAAGGTTGATTCGATCTAGAGGGATCGAATAAGCCTTTTTGTGTGGATCAAAGGTTGATTCTTAAGAAGAATCCTCGAATATGAATTTCTTGGATCAAAAACGAGATCTAAGGAAGAAATTTGAGAGATATAAGGGAGATTTGATGCCTAAGCTAAGTAAGAGGAAATTTTCTTCTCAAAAACTTAGTAATATTGAACATGGAAAATAAGTGAGGTAAGATATCCCTTATATAGAGAGTCTTGCCTACATATGGGCCCACGGGCTAAACAAATACATAACGAAAAAACCCAAAAAGGGAAAACCTAGAAGATAAGATCAAAAGGGAATATTCTATAAGGAATATCCCTTTTATTATATAAAAAAGGAAAACATGAAAATATATTCCGAAAATAAGCTAGCTTCATGTCATGGAGTCGGAAAGACGAGGCATGCCGCTAACGGGCCTAAGTGGCGTGGACGGGACCGGTAGCCTATGTCATGGTGGTGTAGAGACACGGCATGCCAGTAACGGATCCAAGTGAAGAAGTGGTGCGGACGATGATTGAGCCGGTGGCTCGGGCAATGGTCTTGGCTCGGAGCGGGTGAGCGGTCTGTTGAGTAAAAATGTACACAAATTTATAAAAATATTTATTTTTATTTCATTGCGTACAAATTCACAAAACACATTTTATTTATTTATTTATTTAAGTTCGACCCTCTCTTTTTGACCTTTTGATTCTAAGTTATACAAATACCAATATTTGGTTGGTTTTGGTGATTTGGGCTGCACCCGGATTTTGACGGGTTGCCTACGTACCTCTTTAAAGAGGATCAAGCCTTACGTAGTTCAGTACGGTATTTTCATGCATCAGAGAATCAAAGTCCAAACCCACCTTCTATGAAGGGTTGCCTAGACTATGATTCAACTATCATTTGCATGGATTTATATCTCGACCATGCATCAAAGGATTAAATTAAACCCACCTTCTAGGAAGGGTTGCTTAATTTTATCCCGTTATCATGTGCATGATCAAGAATAGTGTTAGGTTGTTTTATTTTATTTTATTTTATTTTATTTTTGTGACTGAATTTGGTCCTTAAATTATTCGTACCAAATTTCCTACGTATCTCTTTTTAGGAATCAAGTCATACGTAGTTCTTGATTGATTGGATTTTTTTGTAGTTAAACTCGACGAGCGGATGCTTTATATCGAGTTCGGAAATATTTGGGAATTTTGGTTTAACTCCATTTGTTTCGGAGTTTATTTTATTTGGACGGTGCGGCTGAACCCATTTTTAATCATTATTGAGTTTCCTACGTAGCTCGGAAAGAGCATCAAGTCATAACGTAGTTCTGGATTAAAAGATATTGGTTTTGATTGTGTGTGGTTAAACTCGACGAGCGGATGCTTTATATCGAGTTCGGAAATATTTGAGAATTTTGTATTAACATGTCCAAGTTTGACTTAAAAGATATTTTTCTTGAACGGACGACTGAATCCGATTTTAATATCAGATTTCCTACGTAGCTCGGAAAAAGCATCAAGTCATGACGTAGTTCTCTATTGATATTAGAGCCGTTGATGTAGCGACCAAAAGTATATACTTTCGGTTCAACCACGAGCTCGATAATTTATGAGACAAGTTCATTTATTTGAAAAAGAGTTTCAAATTCGGTTTGGGTATTTGTTCGACTTTATATTTTAAAAGTCAATTTAATTTGTGCGATTGAACTCGATAGTTTATCAATTGAGTTTCCTACGTAGTCTTTTTAAAGACATCAAATCACTCGTAGTTCGGCAAAAAGTTTGAACCGTTGATGTAGTGACCAAAAGTATTTACTTTCGATTCAACCACGAGCTCGATGTAGTGCTCAAAAAGTATTTACTTTCGGACCACATACGAATTTTAGTATATTGGCGAAAATAATCACACAAAATTTTACCTTTGATGATATTTAAATACAATTTTTTTTTACCGTAAATTTATGATCACGTTTGTAAGACTTTGTCTTAATAGGATCATTTTTACAAAAGAAAATATTTTATGAATCACCCCTCACAAAAATTTACATTTATGGGTTCATATTGTAATTAACACAAATTTTGATTTGTAAATCTCAAACTTTTCGGTACTGCAATATTGCAGACTACACTTTCACTTGTACCTTTTCATTTTATTTTATATATATATATATATATATATATATATATATATATATATATATATATTTTCTTTTTATTGATTTTGAATTTCAGTTTGATGTGAACTGATGTGAACGTACATATACTGTATATTTTACTTTGTTTTCTTTTTTTCTTATTTTTTTAAAAAAGAAAAGAAAACTCTTTACTTTGCAATCTCTTTTTTTTGGTTAAACTTACTTTGCAATCTCTATTGCCAGTAAAAGAATATTTACTTATAAAACTTTCTTTTTCTTGCTTTTTTTTAAAACTTTTTGTTGTTAGATTTTGTTTTCCACTAACTTTTGCGAGAGAAGAACAAATGAAGTCAAACATAGGAATCCAAGGTGATTGGGTATCGTAACAGATCGAGCGACGACGGGTTGTGCAGGGACGGAATCCATTTGATTCTGACCAACTGCGGATTTTGCAGCGGCGGAATCCATCGATTCCGGCCAACCGCGGGCATTGCAGCGGCGGAATCAATCGATTCCGGCCAGGTGCGGGTTTTGCAGCGGCGGAATCAATCGATTCCGGCCAACTGCGGGTTTTGCAGCGGCGGAATCCATCGATTCCGGCCAACTGCGCATTTCATCCTCTTAAGTATCATACCCTCATTTATATGCATGTAGGATCCTGCAATTTCTGTCAAAACTCAAAACAACAGGAGAAAGAAGGAAGAATTTAAAAAAAACAATAATGAAAGTTGAAAATAGAAGAAATGGGACAATGAATTTGAATGGGACCGAGCACCGAATACTCCATTGAAGCATACAGAGTTTTGCCTTAAAAATGGACTTTTCAAATCATATTAATCAAGAAGGAGTGATGAACCCAACTTTGTCTCCTTCTTCTTGTGTGTGAATCTGCTGCTGCGTATTGCTTCTTCCTCTTCTCTATTTCCCTTCTATTCGTTATTCTTCTTCTTAATCGTATTTCCCTTCTCTCTTTATAAATGTAATATTACTTGTGAGTAGCGATCTGTAAAAAAAATCCACAAAATGCAGATCTCTCCTTTAATAGAATGGCTATTGGGAGGAGTTACTCAAATAACTCCCCACTCATCCCACTAATCCATCAGAATTAATGTCTCTTGACCATTTTATCATTTGTTTTGTTATTACTTTTTTTTTTATGGAAACCAGCAAGTTAATTTGGAAACTCCTCCATAATTTTATTGTCAATTTATCACCTTTGTATTATTGGGATAAATTGTTACAATTTTTTTTTTTTGCTTTTAAACAACATTTTTAGGCTTTAATTTTAAATCAACACTTTGTGTTATTGATTGAAGCCCTTTTCTTTTTAATAATTGTAACAAATTAACTACACCAAAATATGTATAGTTAATTCCATGAGATTTTATATAATTTCACAAATAATTAAATTCATGAAATTTTCATTCCCGAACACAGTCCATCTGAGCGAACCCTCAAAGCCTCGTCTACGGTCAACGTTAAAGGGACATCCAAGGACACATCATCGGGTTGCCCCCCTTGATCTCTTGTATGCTTTGTTGCCGGACATTAGGTTTAACCCATGAATGACTTTACTTAATCGAATTAACCTTTATCTCTAAAAAAAAGAGGAGTCTTTTTATTTTTGAAATTCATTTTTCACTTTAGATAAACTTAGCAGATATTCATCTAAGTCAGGTTTGTCTAGGAGTTTACCTTTGTTCTTAGCTATATCATTGGTAGTTTTTGTTTGTTGTTGTTTAGTAGCCTCATTGGCTACGTTGTTCATTTGTTCATTTCCCGTGCTTTCATTGTTTGCAACCTTGCAGATGGTTTCTTTGAAGGAAGATTTTAGTTCACTCATCTTTGGGAGTTTTATTCTACTGAGTTAATTTGTGAGAAAAACAGATAAAGGATGGTTTGGAAAGAGTGCATTGCCAATATCCCACAACCAGTGTTTAAATAGAGCGTTTTTTCCACCAACATATCTATAAAAGTCGATTTTACTGGAATTTTTAATCTTAGGAGCATAGTGGGTAAGTCTTTACGATTTAGGATTTTTGGATTCAAAAAATCAAATAACTCAGAAAGAAGAAGGCTATTACAGATTGTAGATGAGTAGGCCGGGTGTTTTATTACCTTCTTTGGAAAAGATCACATGAGGATCTCTCATTTTTTTTCTTCCATATCGATACTTTTTAAAGGAGCTATCCTTTATGTCGGAATGCAGGGTAGCCCTTTCCGCGACCCTTTTCTCTCGCCTTGGACAGGAACAAGACGCCTTCGATCTCTGTCTTTATCAATCGATCCTTGCAACCGGCTTCTAGATCTAGAAATTGAAGCACCACCCACCTTTTTTTTGGTTTGGAGTTGACTGAAATTTCTGTTTTGAGTTTTTCATCTGAACCTTTTTGTTTCCCATCTTCGTTTTTGTTTCCTCTTTTGGATATCCCCTTTGTTGTCTTCGTTTTTCTCGGGGATTCTTCTTCGCACCTAGTCGTGTTGTTAGAGGAATCTCTCATCCTAGGCTTCAGGTCAATGTTTTGTTGATTTGGGTTCTCGGTGAGCGTCGTTGTGCAGGCGACGGTCAGAATTCTAGATCTAGGGTATCGGGGGAGATGGGCGGGGTGTTGGTCTTTTCCTAGCGCGTGACGAAACGCGTTCATTTCTATCTTTTTTTGGGTTTTTTTGACGTGTTCATCGTAAACTAGTATTTATATATAAACAAACACACCCTACGATTGTATGATTTTATTTATATTTTGTAACGGGTTGTTATTATTTTTTACACAACTATATATTTCACTATCATGGTTAACATTATATTTGAAATATTATAATAATAATAATATAATAATAATAAATAATCTCTTTCTTTATATCGAGTGAGAAGGTAGGCGGACAATAATAATTATAAAATAAATTTAATCAAATCACAAAATTTAACGATTTTTTAAAATTTCATTCATCATGAACAACAAATATATATATATATATATATATATATATATATATACACACACACGAGAGTAACAAAATCGTTTAATTATTTAATCTCTATCTTTTCAGAAAGGAAAACTATTTTTAATAACTAGAGTAAATTACACAAATCACCCTTATTTACCCTATTTTTCACTTATCGACCTCTTATATTTATTTTTTTTCATTTAATCACCCTTATCAACAATCCGTTAACAAATGACCACCAGAGGTATATTCCATCCAAATTCCGTTAATTATGGGGTCTGCACAAAAAAAATCAAAAATTTAAAATAATTACTCTAAATATATATCACTCTTTTACAACCGTGAAATAAATAGATTTGATGAGATTTAACATTTCAGATGCCACGTCATCGTCGGAACTAGGATTTTTGCCGAAAAAGTATGACGTATTATTTTTGGTAGATACATTGATAGTTTGTATCGCTTATAGTAATTTTTAAAATTGGTATTATTTTCGGTTCAATATTAGTATTTGATATTAATTTGGGTTATTTTTCTAATAAAAAATAGGATAATTAAGAGGTGGTTTTGTATAATTTATAATTTATTCTAATAACTACTTAAATTTCGTCCAAACTCCCCTCTGCCTGCCGCTCGTTCTAACTTTCTTTGCTCCCAGCCGCCATCAGCCATTATCTCCACCGGCAGTTGTTGCCATCGCTTCCTCTAACAACAGCGTGAAGCCCTAACCCTTATCGCCGCACACAGGTTTTTAATCTTGGTAATACCAACTCTCTTCTCCTAAATTGTTATTTTCTTAACATCACCGGAGTTCGTACTGCAGTATGAAGCCGAACGCCCCCATTCTCCACCTTTTACACGTTGCTCATACAAATTTGCACTTAAGAGTCCCGGTTTTGCTTTTGATTTTTGTTTTGTAGTTTAAATAAGATGGTGGTTAAGGCTGAGAAGGTCGTTCCGTCTGCCGAGGATGTACGACTTGTACGTGCTATACTCTTCATCATCTCCCTCTTATGTTTAATTGCTGTGCTTCCCTAGTTTATTTGGTATTGAAAAAGGCGTAAACAACCCGCTTCTTATTTGGCTTCAACTGAATCTTCTATTTCTCAACACAGAAGTCAGATATCGACTTGGATGCTAATGTTTAAAAGTATCTTAGAGGTGGTAAAGCTAATTTGGAGGTACAAGATTTGTAATTTGTTCTACTTTTCTTTTTTTTCCACAATCTTCTTATGGCATTGTTATGAATTGATAATTTCCAGATAAGAGATTGAAGGGCAGCTAACAGTCAAGGAACATTATTTTAGAAATTCTGCGAGAACAGCTTCTAAGCATGAGAAGATACATTCTAAGATATTTTGTTTTATTTCTCTGGTGTGTGGTTGAGATTTTAGTTATTCTGTTTTTTTGGAGCTATGACTTTTGTTTAACAGTCTCTTGAAGTTATCATGTGCTTTGAAATTGTGCCAATGATTTGTATACTGTTTTTTTTCCCTTTCTGTTCAGTGGCTTTTACCAACCGAAGGTGGGTGCTTGGAGGTGTAGAGAAGACATGGGGTGTGAAACAGGAGGATATTGCCCGTGAAGTAGATAATCTCAGCAGAACAAAGCAATATGACATTGTTTTACCTGGTTGATACATAATCTCTGTGTTTCCTTTCTTTTCTAATTGTCTGTTGCTCTGATGTTCATGACATGAACATTCTTGGATCTGCTGGGCATGTTTTTTATATATCATTTTTAGGTAGCTTTGTTAGGCAATGTAAATCAGGCCTTATAAACTAGAACTACAGTATAGTAAGACATGCCAAACAAATCTCTCATCTCATAAGACAACTTTTAATATTGGAACCTCTTTGATACAGATCTTGGTCCATATGGACTTGATTACACCTCAAGCGGGCGGTATATGGCAGTTGGAGGACATAAAGGCCAACTAGCTGTTGATGTGGCAAATTTGAACGTAGTAAGAGAATTCCAGGTATGTAGCCCTTAATCTCAGAGAAATAACACATAGCATTTTTTATGCTTGTCCATAAATTCCTTGATATTATATGGCAACTTCCATTATGAGGAATATTTTTGTTGATAAAAGCATGCTTCTGGTTAGGTTGTTTCTTTGGCTTCCTCTGCGTTTATGTTTGGGGCATTTTGTACATGACCTCTTGCTTGAATTTGAGATTCTGTGTAAATAGTTAGGTTGTTTCTTTGAAGGATGATTGAGTTTTATGTGATTTTGCAGGTATACTTACATTTACAACAGAGAAGGCACAGAACTCCACTGTCTAAAGGTGAGTGTGCTGATTAATATGTATATAGCTACTTTTTGTGGCAATATCTGTTGCGTTATCAAGAAATAAGTATGCCATTTAACATATATTGCTGGAAAATTTGTAGTGGTAGTCCTTATAATCTCATTCTTTTCAATGCTTTGGTCAGGAAGAAACTCTTTTGTGGCAAGTTTAATTTAACTGATGGTCTTTTCTATCCAGCATTGGATGAGATCTATTATTATGCTCCGTATGTTACTTGTCAGTAGCTAGATCCTTGTAGGGCTGCCGAATGTGATGCAAATTTGTTGATTTATCTCCATCATCGTCTTCTTGGTGGTGCCTTGAGGGATTCTATGTATACATACATAATTCTCAACCAATTTGTCACAAGTTCTATCCATTCCCCCTCCACTTGGAACTATTTATTTACTTAACTCTTTGATTAAAAACAGTCACTTTGTACCATCTTGGTGACCATAAATGACGATAAGGTTATATTTGGTACATGCTATTCCCATGTACTTTTCATACATCCTATGTGTCCGTTCTGATAATTTATGCCAATCATATTCCATATCACATTCCATGAATAATCTCTTTCTATTTATATAATGTCCAAATGATTTCACTTTTCTTGATCTCTCCTCCTGCATGCCTGTGCATCCAACAAGTAGCTAGGTGCTGCATTGTTGATTGTGTTAAGCATAGTATTAATTCCTTGTACGATTAATACATGTTTTTCAGGAACATGGTGCTGTGCTCAAGCTTCAGTTCTTGAAGAACCACTTCCTCTTATCATCCATTAATAAATTTGTACACCTCCACTACCAAGATGTCACCACAGGAGAGATGATAGGTAATTACCGGACGGGTCTAGGTCGTACAGATGTAATGTGGGTGAATCCTTTTAACAGTGTCGTATCACTGGGTCATTGAATTGCCAAAATCTCTGCAACGGGTTTGTTCGAAAGACTGCAGCGTAAGTTGTGATCATATGCTGTTTTAGTGGTGCCTATTTGACTGTATGTCTGAGTCAATAGTGACACTTATCATCATCTTCTTATGCTTATGTTGCTGCTGTGAATGATAGATACTAAGAGGATGTAGGAAAAGAGAGGACACAGGTATCAATTTTGTGTAGCCAGAGAAGATCCCGTTACTGGGAAGGAATTAGGGATATGGATCTTCCACCACAGAAGATCCAAATTATTAATACATCTATGCCCCGACGTTGTACGGTGGGTTTATTGATATAAGTGTAAAATAATCAAAAGTAACAATGTAATCACCTTGGTCTAAGTAGGATGGGTATATGATATGAGCTACTCAATTCACTTTTTATTTTAAGCTTTTTAAGCTAACCAAATCTAAGCAGATTTTAAAGCTTGATTACGATTTAGGCTTGGGCTTGGGCCTGACTCGTTTATAAACGAGTTGAGTTTGAACATGTCAAAATTGTTTCGTTAGAATTTTAATATAGGATTGTTGTATTAGCCATGTTACCTGGATGTAGTTCAATAAAAGCTTTGCTTGTTCAGTAAGCCAAATATGAATATATTTTAAAGTCCGGTTAAAATTTAGTCTCGGCTCGTTTGACTACTTTAGATCCAATATAGGCTATGTGTGGTGAGGCAGTATATCAATACTGTTTCCATCTATAATTTTATTAACAATTTTCTACTTGTTTTAAGATATATAACATTATTAAAATATTTTCAATTTTATTTGAAAAATATTTTCAATTTTATTTGAAAAATATTTTCAATTTTATTTAATAGATCATTATATTATTTCATAATCTCATTTTAACATATAAATATATAATATTTATATTATTTCATAAATACTCACCAATTAACAAATGTATAAACTATTACAATAAAAAGTTACATCTTCTTTGTTCTTTAAGGAGGACATTTCAAAAATACCTAAGATAGTTTTAAAATATATTAAATGCGGTTAATTTGTATTTCATAATTGAACTTGTTATAATTTCTACTTATTTAACATTTATATTCCAATTTTGAAAGTAACTTTTATTTTCCTTTATAAATTATTTATTTCACTTTACGTTCGTAATAATTAACAATATTAACTTATTTTTACATTATATGTTTATTGATGATTTAGAATATATAATATTTCCTTAATTAAACTATTTTTATTTTTTAGTTATAATATAATTAATATATCGGTAACATACAAAACTAATTAACTTCTCTTAAATTACAATATATCAAAAGTAATTTAAACAAAAAAATACCTATTAAGTTTTAAGATTACACCCGTGCCTTGGCACGGGGAACTAAACTAGTATAGACATAACATGAACTCGAATCTTGATATTTGAACTTGACTTCATGCTCAAATCATTGATCAATGCAAATTTGTTCTCCATGACCTACATCAAAGATGAAAGCGAAAATAAGTATGAATACGAATTAAGAAAGATAAATAACTAATGTAGGTTAACCTTTTGTGGAATTATTGAATTGGAATAACGATGAATGTGAGATGTAGTCTTATATCGATATTGAACTATTTATAGTACCAGGAAGATGTACTTTTTGATTAGGTTTACTATTGCTTTAAAAATTAATAAAACTAAAAATAAAAATCTTGCGTGTAGTGTTTAGAAGAACATTTCGATTGGCTACATTGAACAACTTTCTTGTCAAACTTAATAGGTTTACTTTTTGAGAAGGTCCGGGAGTGAGTGTAGCATTTAAAAGAACATTTCTATTGACTACATTGAACAATTTTCTTGTCAAAAAATTACCTATTAAGTTTTAAGATTACAACCATGTACTTTTTATTAGGTTTGCTTTTTGAGAAGGTCCAAGAGCGAGTGTTGAAAAAACTAAAGGGGTGGAAGGAAACCATGCTTAGTAGGGCGGGAAAGGAGGTTCTATTAGGTCGGTTGTCCAAGCCATTCTGTCTTATACCATGTCGTGCTTCGAAATGCCCCAAGGGGTATGTGATAGCATTGAGCGAATGATCTCTCAATTTTGGTGGGATCACATGAGGGTAAACGGAAGGTCCATTGAATGAGTTAGAACAACATGTGCAAGTCAAAAGATGAGGGAGGTCTCGGTTTTAGAAACATGAAAGTTTTTAATCTTGCTATGTTGACCTAACAAGGTGGCGTACTGGCGTTTGATCAATAATTATGAGTCTCTCGTGGCTCGACTCCTTAAGGCTTGATACTTCCCTTCTACCTCTTTTTTGAGTGCGTAGGCCAGTTACCGTCCCATCTACATGTGGTGAAGCATTCTCAAAGGTAGGGAGCTTCTTTCTAATGGCATCTATTGAAGAGTAGGGAGTGGTGCATCACTGTCATTCTAGAACGACCGGTGGATCCCACTTCCTCATTCATAAAAACCTATTACTTGTCCTAGGCATGAGTTGTCTGATCTTAGAGTTATTGACCTTATAGCATGGGATAGAGGTCAGTGAGCTGGTGGAGGAGATTATGGGTCATGTTAAGAATGATTTTATACCATTAATGAGATTTTTAGTGTTAAAACGGCCAATCACTTGAAAATGATGGAGCGGGGGCTTCATGATGGGAGTGTTAAACTCGTCTTCTTGTCAAAGTCCGATACAGACGGACCGAGTAGAGCGGAGGTTGTGTGCATACGAGCGCACATGCGCGTTAGGCCCAAGCCCAACACATAAACCCGATGAGGTTTCATCCTAAAACTAATTGACAATAGGAGGAGTAGCCCACCGACCTTATATACTAGGTTGGGAAGTCTCAATCTTTCGATGTGAGAACTGATTATCTCCAACACTTCTAGTGGGACAATGTAGTAGTTAAAAATTTCTAGAATAATAATGACTTGTATATAATTAACAATGGTACAATGTAATAATTTAATTTATATATATAATTCACTAAATATTTTAATTTATAGAATTTGTAGGAAAAAAAAAAAAAAACTTGTTCTGATCCTCCATCTCATCACAAGTGTGCAATGTGTGTAGATCAACTATGTACTTTTATATACAAAGATAAGGGTAAAAGGAAGGGTCAATATCTAGATGTTGGTCATATTAAAATATTATTTTAGATGAGGTGTTCAACGTTCTACAGAAAAATTCTTATCTAAATCCGAGGCATGGTCATGAGATACGAGTCTATCTATAACGACGTTAAATTTCCTAAAAACATATTGAACTCTAACTTGAGTGAACACTGAAATCAAAATTAAAAATATTAGAGATGATGATGTCCATTTTTCATGACGGTTTCTATCGGCAATGTATTAATCAAACCTGTACTCGTAATTATTATGTTACATTATATTTGTAAATATAAATTGATGGAGTGGAGACGATGGAAGAACCTTAAATATTTTGGTCAACATATATTAATTAGTAAGCCGCGTTATTAGTCTAATTAATAAATGTACTTTATTACCATTTATTAGGTTTACCTGATCCAAGTTATTTAAAATATTAAGGTGGGTTTTTGTAATTGTGCAGGTAGAGGAGATAGAAAAGGAGATGGAGTCGCTTGTTCAATCTATGGTGGATGAGGACAGCAAATCAGCAAATAAGTGAATGTATTCATATTTATGATTTTTCTAATTTTTGGGTTAAAAATCTTATTTTAAAAAGAAAATCCTAGATTAAAATTTTGTAGCACTCCAAATAATATTTCTTATTACACCCCTAGTTTAATATATGTACCTCTTAATTTTATTTTTAAAATTTTCAATAAAGGTTAATACTTAATATCATAAAATTTTACCATGTAATAATGTAGTGTATTTTTTTTATTAAACATCCAAATTTAAATTTTTTTTGAAATATAAGTATTATATAATATATTGTTACCATAAGTTAAACTTCAAGTATGAAATATACAAAGTTGGTTTATAATCTACTAATTATTAATAGTTTCGATTAACCATTTGTAAAAATGGTGCATATAAAACACTATGCTTGATTAGTAAATTAAGATTATTTATAAAATAAAAATAATAAAGCTAAATTAAATAAATAATTTAAAAGATATTTTATATTGGCCGTGAGGTTAGCACCATTGTTCTTACATCTCTAACTAAAAGACACGTGCCCTTAGTTTTAACATAATAGATAGATTATGTTGCTGATTACGAGTTTGATACGTTAATAGATGGAATAGCGTATTACCCGTGTCTGACGGGTGTTTTTTTTTTATATATTACTAATAAAAATAATTCCTATATATTTATAAATGTGTAATAAGATAGTAAAATAAATATAAAAAATTTAAATAACAAGAAAATAAATTTCATTTACATTTTTTAAAGGATAAATGGGCTATAAATGTGTTTTTTTTATTAGGTACACTAAGTATGTAGGTAAAATTATTAATGGGTATTAAATAGGTACGTATAAATAGGGCTTTTTAATATTTTTTTTAACTTTTCCGCTCTCTCACCTCTCTCTTCTCCGCTCATCTCTCTGGCGATTCGTTTCTCTCTCTTCCTTCTCTGGCCATTGACGATTCCGTCGCTCTTCACCTTCTTCGTCGCTCTTCTGCGAGAACCCGCGCGTTATCTCTTCATCTCTATTCTTCCTCATCAACAAGGTATTTTATAGGATTTTCTATTGTTCGATTTCTAGGGTTTGTGATTCTTGCGAGGGTTCAGATTTGCCCTAATTTGAAGGGTGGTTTATGATTTCCCATGTGTTGCGATGGATTCGGAGTTTCCCGGTGTTGTGATCCGGCCCGTGGGCAATTTCAAAAACATCAGGGATCCGGCCGGTGTTAGTGCCTTATTGTTGCTTCTTTTAGCCTACCAGAACTTGGGTGTTGTTTATGGTGATTTGGCAACTTCACCGTGGGCAATTTGAAGAACTTATTTCCGTCTTTCTCTTTCAATTATAATGTGCATTTCATAACCTAATTCCGTTTTTAACATATATATGTTTAATTAACTAGCTTATTTGTGTGGATACCACAAGCAATTGAATTTGACTGTTTATGAATTTTCTGTATCAGAGCAGTCACATCGTGGTATCAAAAGTATTGTTTAAGAGCCAATTGAAGCAGTCGCAGGTTGAGCATCAGATTGGACGTGAAGTTGAAATACAAAGTCATCTACGATCAGGTATTAACAGGACCTTAATTTGTGGTGTTTTTCATGTCAAGGTATTTGGTTGTAATAATTGGTTAATCAACAGAAACGCGTTTACTTGATATTAGAATATGCCCCCAAGGGAGAGATGTACAAGGAGCTTCAGAGATGCAAGTACTTCAGTGAAAGATGCACCGCCACTGCGAGTTTCTGGTCATATCTATATCATGTTCAATGTTCTGATTTTGTTTTCAGTACTAGGTCTAGTGTTTCACCATATTTAATAACTCAATTCTCTTATACTTTTTATGTAGTATATTGCATCCTTGGCTCAAGCACTGATTTACTGCCATGGAAAGCACGTGATACATAGAGATACTAAGCCGGAGATTCTTTTAATTGGTGTAGAGGTATGAAACATAGTGTTCTTATGCTCAATTAATTTTTCTAGCTTCATTCTTCTTAGTTTCTTGGGATAGTTGCTTTTATTAAGCCGGATAATCTTTTCTAGCTTCTTTGTTTCTTGTGTGCATACCTCTACACCAAGATTTAGAGTATGCAACTTATTTCCATCTTTTGATTGATTTTTATATTATACATAAATTACGGTGAAGGCTTATTCTGAGGATACAGCAAAGAGGCTAGAGAATTTTGGATTTATACAATTTAGGTCAGGAGGTATACCTTGCATGACATTAATACAATTAATTGTCTATTATTTTCTCAATCAATATTTTGTTTAAAATCTAGTTTGCTGAAGTTTATTGTTAGTATTCAAAACTTTAACTGAAGAGATTATTGATACGAGGGCGTGGGTGCAAAAGAGAGAACAAACAGTGACATGTTTTTAAGGCTTCTATAGAATGCCCTCCTTCGATGGAGATATTCTACCTTAAGTTGGTTACACTTTTTACTGGTTACTCATTTACAATGTCATGTATACAGTTTGGGTCGGGGGTGGGGGTAAGGAGGTGCTGATGATATTTAGAGACTATGCAAAGGAGGTGGTAAGGTAAGACTTAATCATGGAGGAGCCTATTTGTGTACAAAATTTTGAGGATGCTTGATGGGAGGTGTTGCAGTAAATGAAGCTTTATTTTTAACATTTAACTACTGATTTTGCTCTTATTATTTCATAATTTTATAAAACAAAAGATACAAATCAGAGATGTAACATAAACATGTTGATGTGTTCGTGACACCTTTTTTCAAATATTTTTGTAGGTGAATATCATAGTAACAATTCTGAAAGTGCATATGTTGTTTATCAGCAGCATTTGGCTAATCGACCTGTGAATGTGAGTTTTGTGGGCATACCTCACCTTTTTACTGGTTACTCATTTGCAATGTCATGTATACAGTTTGGGTCGGGGGTAAGGGTAAGGAGTTGTTGATTAAGAGAAGTTAAAATTAGTTCAAGAAGTAATTTTAGGAGAACCTCTTGAAAAGAGAATTTTGATGTTATGCAGGTTCTTAGAGATCTTTTGGAATTTAAAAGTAAATGTTCCCTATTCCTTTGAAAAAAGTTGAACCAGCCTTATTTATTATTCAACGTTTTTGTATTGGTGGAATGTCTCTTACAACTATTTTCAGAGAGACTCATGAAGCAATTTTCATCGCGAAGAATAGATTAGGAGGGAGATCCAATTCTGGAGAAGGTGGTGAGGTACGTACCTGCTTTTATTTCAAAAAGCATACTAAATTTGGTGTCATTTTCCCTAGATCTTTTGATTGGTGTAGATGTATGAAATGAGTGCCAATACTGCAATATAAGTTGATACCCTTCTTTTCTCATATTATTATTATTATTTAAATACTTCATTATGCAATCTGCAGAAGATGAACGTGCAAAATCAATCATATTGATGAGGCTTATCATGGGATTAAGATAGCTCTAATTGAGGTGTTAATGAGGTGACAAAGGAAGAACAATTCCTTGAACAGATGAGTTTATAGCCAAGATCCAGGTGGATTAATCAATGTTTTGAATCTTGTATTAGATTTAAACTTGATCATCATAGTCAAGGCTCGCAAGTGCTTAATCTTGTATGTAAAAGTGTAGAACTATGAACAAAGGCATGAAATGTAGTAAATTCAACCTTCTATAATTATTTTGTATAGTATATCTGTAAGTACAAGATTTATTGTGTACAAAATTGACAGTTATTTCAAATTAAGGATGTTGAGAATAGTAGTTCTAGTCTTGATCAAATGCCTAAACAAGTACTCTACTTGTTGTTCAACAACCTTAATAAAGATCTTGCGAACGTTCTTTCATCTGCACCATTGTATCATTCATTATGGTGCAAATATCTAGAAGCTTGATAGATCCGTCTAATAGATCATCAATGTTTTTCTCTTGTCCTCGGGATGACAACGTCTTTTGAGAGGAAGAGAATCGGGTAACAATGAAGTTGGTTAACCGAAGTAAAGTTGGATATAGAACGTTGGGCATTAAAATCGGGTAACAATGAAGTTGGGTAATCGAAGTGAAGTTGGATGTAGAACGTTGGGTATTAAAATCGGGTAACAAAGAAGTTGGGTAACATAAGTGAATTTGGACGTAGAACGTTGGGTATTAAAATCGGGTAACAACGAAGTTGGGTAACATAAATGTTAAACCTGGTGGCGACACGTGGCTAAAATTGCTTCTGCTTTAATAGATATACTAGTTTATAACACGCACCTTGTGCGGGTATATTTATAGTTTAAATATTTTGAGTAATATGTCATGAGCATGTATATTTATAAAATAATAACATATTTATGAAACGTTATAATAGCAATGCACCGTTAATTATTCACACGATCATAATATATTTATGAATAAAAATTTATTTTATTATTTTAGGCTTTAATTTTATTTTTATACACCACTTCATTTTTTTAAATTTATAAATATATTATCCTAATTATTCTTAATTTTTCACGGGCATATTAATTATGTGGCCCGAAAGTTTATATACCATTTTATTTTTAGAGATAATTATTATAACTTTTAAAATCTAATTAAAATTTTAGTTTTTTATAAAATTAATATATTATTTAAAAAAAATGGTGGTCTAATCTCATGGAAACTGATAAATTTAAAATAAATCGTAATTTTTTGGGCTGATCTTACGAAATCAAAAGGAGTTTCCGTAATTTTTGTTTTGTTAAGATCTTTTCAAATAACAACTAAGCAGATTTTTTTCTGATATAAATATAAAAATTTAAATATATGAATGATGATATTTAAATTTGATGACATTAGCGTAAATATATTAACATTTTAGATTTGATGAGGTGGCATCTCCAACTGTCTAACACATGGCTTTAACATCCATTTTTTTAGTGTGTATATAGATTGAAATAACGACAAAAAATTTAGATGGTTTTAACCAAAACTCACACAATTAATGGAACAAATTAATAATTACCAAAAATTTTTGGAAATATGGTTTTTTTGTTAGTAAAAAAAATCTTTCAATTATTAAAATTTATAATTTAAAATTAATCGTTAAAAGAATTAACTAAAACTAAAAATTGTGAAATCTTTTAATTTCTTATATAGAATTAAATGGAATCATTGAATTAACTAAATAATTAATAAAAAAATTAGCAAAAAAAGTCGGATGTACTGATTTGTTGTTAATAATAATAAAAAATCAAAAAAATACTTAAATAGTGGTTTTAAAATTGCTTACTAATTAATGATTTTCATAGACATTTAATCTTTATGAGTTAAATCTATATAATATAAATACATAAAATTTAAAGAAAAATAATTGAATTTCATCACAATGCATCGTACAAATCGTACAATCTCTTCATTTTCAACCCAAAATATATATAAATAACAAATAATGGATCAATAAACCTATGTTTATCGGAACCATGCTCTCTCCCCTTCATCTCATCCTCTTCGCCATGGTGAAATTGATCCTCATCGTGGTCTCTTCTCTTTCTACAAAAACAAAATTGAAAATAAGAAGGCATGTGATACTTGAAAAGGTTGGAAGACAATCAGTTTGTCAAAAAATTATTTTACAATAAATGACTAAAATAAAATATCATCTAAGTGAAAGAAAGCATGCTTAGTTGTGAACCTGAAATTGTCAAAGTGGATATCGTGTGAATAAACATGACAACAATCAATTTGAAGAAGGAAATGAAGATTGGACAACGATCAATTTGAAGAAGGAAATGAAGATTAGATGTGACTCGATATATAAAAAAGGTGTCCAGAGATCGAATATCCCTAATAGAGAGAGAGAGAACAGTGAACATCGTTGATTTGCATACACACCACGTCAGCATAAGTGACGGCTCTTTTAGTATAGGTATATAGATATGGCTATAGTTAAAATACTTTTCTCCATCCTCCTTCGCCTTAATTTATTGTATAATTACTTGTTTGCATAAATTATTTTTTTTCAATTGTAAATTTATAGTAAATAAAAATTTGGTTAAACTTCCAATGAATTTTTTTTGTTGGCAATTTTCGGTAAAAAATTTTTGTTTTCATTCATTTTCATAAGCAATTTATTTATCATATTTTGTTATATTTTTAAAAGAAAAAGATCACGACTAATAATATTTTTTTAAGTTCCAATGAATTTTTTAAAAATTTATTCTCAAAAAGATTTGTGATTATTTAAAATGATAAGATATAAATTTTGTTAATATTATTTTAAATCTGGGACCACGTGACAATAAACCTTTTTTTTTAATCCACTAGTTTGTTAAGTAGTCAACAAACCTTTTTTTTAATCTGGTTTAAAAAATAATGATTTGAATTACGTAATTATAATTTTCTTGACGTTAAATCTAGAGGTGACACGTGACAGCAGATGTCTGTAAAATTTCCGTTGGGCTGAGAAAAATCCTGGAGGCGACACGTGACAATAGATGCCTCTGTTTTAATATATATAAGATAAGATAGGATTATGTTGGTATTTTTATCGTCAAAACTCATAAAATAACTACGAGTATTCATCGAAACTCAGCCCATACAAATACATGAAAGTTCCGTACATGTGTTATTTTTTTCATTTCACAAATTTTTAGTGGATATTTATACATTTATCATATAAATCAATGTTGTATATTTTTGAAAATTTTCGTATAAATATGCATTAAAATTCTTTAGCTTGTGTTTGATCCTCTCTCCAGTCTCTAACGGCTAGCCGGCTCCTTTAATTCAAAACGTTCGAACGAAACTTTCTCTCTCTCCTCCGAGATAACTCCCAATTCCCTCGAATCACTTCTGAAATTAGGGTTTAAAGTTTCACTTCAGTTTCAGCAGTCCGAATGCCCTTCCGATCTCTAATCCTAAAGATCAAGAATGGGCATACCTCAAGAAATTGATGATTTCATCAAGTATACAATCGATGAAACCCTAGGCATCGATGTACCCAAAGATGCCCTGCAATTGAAGATTCAAGCCCTGGAAGAATCAAATTACAGCCTTCGCAGCCAGTATTTTGCCGTGAAATCGACGTTGATGGACAAGGATGATGCAGTCAAGCGCGCTAGGGTATGCAACTTTCACGATTATATTCGCCTTTATGAATGTGTTTGTTTTAAAAGTTGATGGGTTATTAATAGGCGGAAGCAGAGATGAATGCTCGCGCTCTGAAGAGATTTGTGGAGGAGAACCAGAGATTGGCGAGCGAGTGTTCGAATTTGGTGTCCAAGTGCTCCAATTTGGAGAACGAGTGTTCTCTATATCTTCAAGATCGAGAGGCGTTGATGGATTCCGTGGATGAAACGGATGAGAGGGCAAAAAAGGCGGAAATGAGGGTTTTGGAATTGGAGGAAGAATTGAGAAAAGCCTCTGAACAAACCCAATCCTACAAGCTCAAATGTGAAAATGCGGTATGAGAATATCTCCCTCTCGTACATTCTTTTGCTGTACTTACTATTTGAAAAGATTTTAGGCTTCTTTTGCTGTACTTACTATTTGACGGACTAAACTGGTAGTTAGTCAATTATTTTCTGTTCTATGTTAAAATTGACATCATACCACAGAGATGCACTTTGAAGCATCAACTTGGAAGCTTCTCTCATGTAGATTAATCAGGTTATGGCAAATGAACTTTGAATCCTGTCTGTTATGTTATTATAACCAGGCTGCTACGAATATTGTTTTCACCTCTAGTTCAAATTTAACATTAATGATTAAATTTGTAGTTTTAGTCATCAACTTGAAAGGTTCCCCTCCTGCAAATTCATCATGTTTGAGCAAATAATCTCTGATTCCTACCTGCTATGGCACATTAACTGGACCCATAACTAGGTTGTTATGCATTTTGCTCATCTATTGATGAATGACCTTTCGACCATACAAAAGATGTTACTAACTACTATAGGTGAGCTTTCTATGTCCACTGCACTTATCTTTCAGGGGCCTTTTCCTGTTTAGCTCTGAGGTTTCGAAAACTAAAAGTGGGAAACTGACGATGATTATGATACCAAACTAGCCCAAGGCTTTTCAGTTTCATACACTTGTACTCAGGCGATGCTCCTTGGCTCTCAGAAACTATGTTTACCGACAATTACCTGTGTTTTTTTTTTTTTCGTATCTCAAATAAACAGTTCCATGTTTTTTTTTGTGTACAAAGGTTGTTAGTTCATCAGATGAAGGCTCAGAAATGGAACTGCGTTTACTTGATAGGCTGATATCAAGTTTAGTTAATGAAGAGGAAGTTGAGGAGATGGGGCATGCTTTCTTGCAGGCAAATGACAAATTGGAAACATGTCATAAGTTGAACAGCATGTGGAACAGGTGAGGTGCTTCAGAAATCAGATATACAATGCTGCGTCGTAAGTCAGTCACAATGTTGTTCAAATTGCTTACTTTTGTATAGGTTGAGACCAACAACTCGAAACATCCTTTCGCTGGCTGCTCAAGCTAACGTTTTGCAAAGAGACAAGGAACAACTGAGATTCAATCTTCACAGAGCAGAAGAGGAGGTGAAGCTTTTTCTTCTCGCGTTTTGAACTTGAATTGCTTTGTCTGTGTTTCTTGATGGCAATTGTTTGGTTTAAACATATACAGGTGAAGCTTTTGGATGAAGAAAACAAGAAGCTGTTGAAGCATTGCCATCAAGAAAGAAAGAATTGTAGTTCTGGAGGGAAACATAACAGTAACTCCGTGAGTAAGGTGAAGAAAACAGCTAGTACTAATGTCAAATTTATTTCTGAAACTTAATCTAATCATAAATTTTTGACTGGTTGCAGAGTAATAAGCGAAAGCAGAGCCCGATAAACTTGAGCCCGATCAAGTACAATATGGATCCTCTGAGAGAGCCTCTTTCATCTTTAAAAGAGAACACCGAAGACTTAAGAATGCAAAAGAAGTAACCAGGAAAGTCTTTGTTTGTGTACTTTTATCGGCTAATAAATCAGTAATGACTCTTTTTTTGGTATGTAAAGAGAAACATTGAAGACAAATTAACAAAATTATCTTCAAATCTCCCACCAAGATAGGCCAGGTTGTGTGGTCATAGACTCTCGTCATTTTCTACAAATTCGCACACTAAACCTTGCAAACACTAAAGATAACAAGCAATATAAAGAAAAGGCTACATAGTTAGTGAAAAAAAAATACATTTACAGCATCTATTATACTATACTAAAACTTAAACCATTATGGACAATGTCAACTTATAATATATCACCTAGTACTTTTTTCAATATATTTATAGATATGTCACAGGATATTTACAGATTTGTCAATTTTCTTTTATAAAATAATTTATGTAAGCATTAATAAACATTCAGCAATGTCACATCACGTCTTAAATATGTCATGTAAGAATTTTTTTACCTTATAATGAGTCCTATTTCAGGTGCAAAGCATTTTTATTTACATATTTGTCACAATATTACCTATCAAATCTTAAAAATAAAAGTCATAAGATATTGAAAACAAATCATATCTTAAAAATTTTAACAAATCTTTTTCACATGTTTGAAATTATGTTTGAGAATTTTTTTAAAAAAATAATATAGGCACGTTTTAAATTTTTATTTCATTTTCCTCTCTTTATTTTTATTTTCAAAATTTAATATTTAAACTAAATTTGTTTTTAAAATTTTAATTTTAACTTTTACAAATTATGTTTTATTTTCTTAATTTTAAGTTTGAAATTATTTTCGTTTTAAAAATTAATATATATATATATATATATATATATATATATATATATATATATATATATATATATATATATATATATATATATATATATATATATTGAAAAAGATTAAGATTCGTTTTAAAATATTTATTGTAAATATAATTTAAACCGTAATCCACACGAAGGGGCGGGGCAATACACTAGTTGATCATCTAAAACCAATATATCATATTAAGTTCTAAGTGTCTTTTTGCAAAATCGTAACTTTAATAATCTAATGCATTATTTTGTACACTACTTCAAAGTTTTTATACTATTAGTTCAGGTAGTGTTCTATTAGTTCTAACATTTTATATTATATTGTTAGTTCATGTATTATGTTGAACTTACAAAAATTAAAATTAAAATTTATAAACCAGATCTTAAAATTTTGAACAAAAAATTATTCGTTAGAAAATAAATAAATAAAATTAACACGTGTCACTCTTACGGGGCTACGTAATTCCGCACCAGAACAAATGTTCTATATGTTAAAGTATACTAATGTATTTATAATATCATTATAAATGGTTACTTTATCAACAAAATATTAAAATTAATTTGAGAATATTAAGAAAACATCCTTCATTTTAATGTGTGTCAGTATATATCGTGTATAAGTTGTAAGCAAATGAACATTATCAATTCATTACTTTGTTTCAATCAAATATTTTTACAATGTAATACATTGTCAATTATAAATATTAGTACAAAATTATAATACATAACCTTTTTTACTTCTCTTTTTTTTAAACAAATACATTTAATAGTGTATAAAGTATTTTAATAACCGAACATCCGTTGATACGCCGGTGAATAGTGGATATTCGGTGATCCAAGATATCCGGATACTCGATGATATGCGGCTATTTGAAAATATCCAGATATTCACGGATCGATATCTATTTTTATTGGGGTATTTGTGAATATTTGAAGGCCTAAAAGCCCGATCAGTATCCGATCTGGTAAACCGGGAAAATCTTCCGGATCGGATCAAAACACCCCTAGTTATTATTGAAAAGCAGGCAAACCACATGCTTCGTCTTAGCGATATTGATCATAAAATTGATGTCTATCTTACTGCGTCTTGTGTCCTAATTTCTTCTTACCTACTACTGGCAAAGATGATTTAGATTGGTACTATGATTGAGGGACAACCGGATTGTTTCTGAAGAGATAAAATAGTAAATGATAATATTAAAAAAAACAAAAACAAACATTACAACTACCCAATCCATCAACGAAGATCTTTTATATCACTCATATTTGTATCTATTGTATCCTCTTTACGTGATTGGTGGATTCTATATTGTTTATTATTTTTCTAGTAAAGCACTAGTATTTTAATCCCTATTTATTTAGTTTCATCCAATCACTAAAGAGGAATCCAAAAGATCTTAATTGCAGTCTTAATTGCAGGGATACATGTAACAGTATTTTATTTACAGAAGATCTTAATTGCCAAAGTAAATAAAGATGAATCTAGCTTGGATTTGGCGAAGAAATCTTGGTAATTTTAAATTTATTAATTATAAATTTATCAACTCAATGTTGTAATACGAGCTACTAAACATCTATTATTTCTAAGGTGGCCTAAAACAAACAATAATGTAGTCCAAGTGGCATGCATTTTTGTAAGACAACTAGAAAAAGGAAGTGGGAGAGACAAGGAGAAAGAAGCACATGGGTCGTCCAGACATCTTGCTCGGGAAACGGCGTCACACCACGTCAAATAACTTTAACTAAAGCATGCATCGTCTTCAAAGTGGAAACCTTACGTCCTCAACGACGCCGTCAAATTACTTTTAAGTTAGCTAGCAGGAAATTTGAAACTGGAATTTCTGAACAATGAAGATGCAACTGAGATCTAATCCACAATCGACAAATCTAAGTAGAGGATAGATAATTAGACAAGAGAACAAATGTCCATCCGTATTCAATTCCAAATCAACAATCCACGATCACCGAACAATGAATACCATCCAATCCACCATGAATGTAAAATAAATAAAATAAAATTGGAGAATAAGTACACACTACCCCCAAAGCAAACCCTAACACATAAGAGATAGAAAGAAATCTCCACAAAAGATCAGATCAGACCGGAGCAGATCTATCTAGAATAGCATCGCAGAGGCCAAGGCAACCACGGCAAACGATCCAATTGCAACTCTGTTCAAGGCAGCACCGTTGAAAGAGGTCGGAGCGCTAGCAGGAGTTTGGGCAATGTTGGGGGTAGGGGCGGAGGGAGATTTCGCTGCGGCGGGTGTGGAGGCGGGAGAGGAAGTCGGAGGAGCAGGAGGAGAGGAAGTTGGAGTTGCGGATGGAGACGAGGAAGGCGGTGTGGAAGTTTTGGTAGGAGCGGCGGCTGGAGACTTGGATGGAGGTGGCGTTGAGACGGCGGTTGGTGGCGAAGCCTTAGGAGAAGCGGCGGGAGATGCGCTTGGTGATTGAGCCAGGGATGAAATCGCCAGAAAAGCGAAGACAACGGCGATGATTGCACTCTTGGCAGCCATTGCTATAGAAGATGAAGATTCTTTTTCAAAGAGAGGAGAAGAAATGTTCGCAGTTGAGATGAGAATGCTTTAGAGATGATGAGATCGGGTAGGCTCGAGATGAAGGCCATTATATAGAGAGAATCGTAGGTCGGTGACAGCTCAACTCGGTTTCAAAGACTTATATTTTTTGTATTAATTAAATTACTTTCAATTTAAATATAGTTAATAATGTCATTTGGAATCCGCTAATAATTAACTGACAACTCAACAGAACGGCCGACCAGCACACTCTTTACCGGCTAACTCAAATCGTCAAGTGCAACATAAAGTATTATATCCAACATAAATTACTAAATTAGCAAGAGCAACGTTCTACGAATAAACTTGAAAAAAAACTGACTGTTTTATTTTATATAATATTTTAGATTACATTACAAATACAGAGTAAAATTCTTTACTTATTAATTGTAGTAGATCTGAACAAGTATAGACATATAGAGTCATTTTGGGCTATGAATAATTTGGAACACGTTACACGTTATACGTTATATTCTTACCAATAATGGTTTGGAAAGAAAAAATAATCTGAAACAAAATTGGGCTTGGTCAAGAAATGGCGATAAAGTCGGTCTTTGGTTTGAAAAAAAGAAAGATATATAGAAAAAGATAACGCGTAGTACTAGATCGAAAAAATTAATTTAAATTAGCCGTTGATTGCTGTGCTTCTCTGCTTTTATGGATATAGGAACTTCCGTAAAATCTGGACTGTGGATTCACGAATTCACCGTTGGGGTGAATTTTGATGGGTAAAAATCGGATCGGGTGAAGGATTCTTGGGTGAGGGGTACAGAGTATTTGAAACGTTTTAGGACCGTTGGACGATTTTATTTTTTATTTTTTAAGATTGAAAAGAAAAAGAAAAAAAAAGTGGGCAGTGGACCGTTATGTTGATTAGCACGTTAGAGTCTAATTGTTTACCTAATGACAATATGCTTTGCTGTCTTGGCTCTTGATTCTTGTGATGGGGACCATCACTTTGTTCAATGTCATAATCCACCAACGGGCAAATGCTAATTGCGATTAAAGACTTCTTCCAAATAATTTAAACCTATGTTTGACGATCATCATATTTTTAGCACAACTATAGACTTAGTCCGGTTAAATATATTTCTACCGCTTGTTATTCCTTTGTTTGATGAAAGTAATTGCCACTATTACTTCCATAATAATTTAGTATTATTTTTTTAGTAGACTTAGGCGTAAATATGGACAATGATACTCTCAATGATTCACCGGATATTATATCTTAACTATTACTATTAATATTTTTATTTGTATATAGAAGATTTTTTCTATTTATTATTATTTATTTGTATTTCAAAAAACATTATTCCCTTTATATCTATGTATTTATTATATCCTACATTATTTTTATGCAAACTTTTAAATGTTTAAGAATCGATAAATAGTGATTGTACAATTTTTCTTATTTCAACAAATGAAAAAATATTGGAAAAAAAAGGGGGGGGAAAGTTCAATTGCTGAAAATAATTTAGAGAATTTAATATTATGAACAAAATTTTTAAAAGTTATTGACTCACCTTCCCTATTTATATTGTATCTTCAATTAAAAGGCAACATTTATTACATGAGATCTTGTAATTGTTCATAAACAAAATCTTGTCTTTAAGGGTATACTTGTCTTGAAATTTCTAAGGAGGTCAATTGCTAATATATTTAGCAATATGGGATATATACTAAGTCATATTACTACTATCAAGGTATCAAGGTGCATATTAAATTCATCTCGATAAATATTAGATTTTTTTATTTTGTGCCCTCAAGATATGAATTTTTAATTAACGTTCATTAGTGTGTTCTCTTTTTTTCCGGTAATTATCCTTGAAATTTGGTTTTTCTAGTCGATGTACTCTACATTTTGTGCCCTCAAGCTGAGGTTGAGGGTTCCATTCCCTCCTTATACTCTTGGAATAACGGCAAGCCGCTAAGGTTGCTAAAGTCGTAATGAATCATGTTCATAAAACAGAGTCTATAGAAAGCTAGTCTATTCCCTTGTGAAATTGACTTATCATAGGTTGCACTTCCTCTCCCACAATCTCTTGGTTCACGATCCAGGAAAGCAAGAATTGAGCATCACACGAACCGTGGTCGTAAATGTGCGTTCTTCCTAGAGGTGATTGCCAATAGAAGAGCTTTTCGTAGAAGAGAAGACTGTTGGTAGGAGATTTCTATTCATTACACCTTCTTGTATAGTTAGGGGAAAGCGTTTGTTCCAAACCTGCGCACCAACTCCCATTTCCCCCGTGTGTCGACATGGGGGCGAAAAGGGATACTATCAACTTGTTCCGATCTAGGATAATAAGCCCGTGAGCTTGGTCTTACTTCACCGTCGAGAAACGAAAGAATATTGGAGCCGTAGGGGGACCCTGGACTACCCGGATCCCACGAGTGAATTGAAAGTGACTCATTTTCAGTTTGAGAAAGAGAATTACGTTAATGTCCTATCTGGATTCCTGTACGCAACCACTAGGTTGGATGCTTTTGTAACCTCGAATATTGGCCTCTACGTGTGTAAGAGTTGGAAGAAAAGGAGAAGTCAACGTTCGGATTTTATTTCGAAAGTTTTTTTTTCAAGTTCCTTGAAATATTAATGTGCATTGTGCTTTCTTTCAAGATTCATCGCACTTATAAAAACCGAAAAAAGATTTTTGACTTTTCCTTTATTTTCTTTAAAATAAATTTCCTTTGCTTAAATATATGGGATATTTTTAATAACATAGATGTTAATAAATATGCTATAATTATATATTTGTATCTCAACTTTTTTATTTATTAGTTTTATCACTTTTATCTAAGTCTTCTTTACGACCAAGCAATAAAAATTTAAAAAATTTAAATAGTGATGCATCTTATAATTCACCACAGAAAATGTAAATAACTTTATATGCTTAATAAAATTAAAATATTCTATATATTTAATCAAAGGGTATTTATTATTCAATATTCATCTTATAAGCTCCGATATATTTTGATCGATAAAAGGTGGATGGATAATTTGGATGTCAACTTTATTCTTACATGATTAAAAGTAGTTAGTTGTTCAAATAAACAAAGCTGCGTTTGTAGTCCAACGGTTAGGATAATTGCCTTCCAAGCAATAGACCCGGGTTCGACTCCCGGCAAACGCAATATATTTATATTGCTTTTGTTTTCTCAATCGTATATGTTTACATTTGTAAGGGGTAAGATTCTTATTCACACAAATTAATTATCAATTGCTCATTATTTGTACATTTTATCATGCTCACACAAATTCTACGATTCTACTCTTTGTATTGTATATTGGCAAGTTCAATAATTTTGCCAAATACTAAAACAAAAGGGAACGAACCCGAGCTAACCTGATCTATGTAAATCAACAAGTATGACAAGGGGACGAGGTAAGAACATATGTTACGGTAAGAAGTTGTAACGAATCCAAGTCGATGGATTAAATGATAGAATTCTATGATCTAATGTGCTATTATGGAATTTATGGTATTCATGTATTATTTTATTATTGTATTTATATTAGGCGTTAATTATCTTGATTTTAAAGAAAGGGAATAACTTAGGTCTATTGTGCTATATTATTTGCACAATTAATTACTCGTGTAAGCTTATCAATGTAAAATGTACTTTAATTACTTGTGCACAACAAAGTTCATGAGAGTTCATATACACCACTTGTTAGGCATAGGGTGCAAACCTAAACCGTCGGTTTAGGTTTGCAAACCAGCGCCTTAGGTTTGGCCTAAACCTGAACCGGGATCCTTGAAACCGGCGGTTTAGGTTAACCGCCGGTTTGCCGGTTTAGCACGGTTTATATAAAATTAAAAAAATAATAATAAATTAAATACAAAGTAATAATGTTAAAAAAAATGAAATTAATATTATATAAAAATAAAAAATTTACGATAAAAAAAATTATTATATAAAAACTAGTAATTAAAATTTATACCAATTAAATAAAAGAAACATAAATTCAAATTAACAAAAAAAAAACTCGGAAAAATTAAAGGGCTTGAACCGGTTTTCCGGTTGCCTACGTATCCTCTCGGGATTAAGAGGAATCAAAGCCCACGTAGTTCTCTTACCTTGACTTACCTTATTTCGGACTTCCGAGTTTTTTTTTAATCCCGCTTACCTTTCGATGTCGGACTCGGAAGTAGTGCCGGCGTCTTCAGAGTTGGAATCCGATTTGGAGTCGTACACCGGCGCATTCCTTTGTTTCCGCTTAGCCACCCTTATCCAATCTTGAATACAAACTTGCATCTCCAACTTCTCGGGCTTCAATTGAGTTCGGTTGTGACCGAGAATGTTCCCGCCTCGGCTAAATGCTTGCTCCACCGCAACCGTTGATGCGGGCACGGCCATGATTTGTTGTACAATTTTAACTAAGGTTGGATATTTGGGAGCTAATCTCTTCCACCAATCTAAAATATCAAATTCAACATTATCATCAAAATTAAAACAAGTGTTAAGATAATCTTGATATTCCGTATTTGAAGATGAATGTCTAGGTGTTTTTGTTCTTCTAGCAAAAACTTGTTGTGCAAGTGAAAGAGAAGAAGATGAGTTAGTAGAAGAGGGAGATGGACTAGGTGCGGTAGAAGAAGAGCTAGCACTAGATTCAAATGTACTAAGTAATTTTCCAATTTCGGTATTAACTTGTTGCACAATGTTAGGAACATTAATGTTTTCTTGTGTTAAGTTTACACACAAACAATCATAATAAATAGTCAATAAATCGGAAAGACCATCTAGTTTAAGTCTAGGATCAAAAACGGCGGTTACAAGATAAATCATGGGAATGTCTTACTAATATTTAAGCCATTTTTCTTTCATATCAAGCATACATTGTACAAGGCAAGGTATGTTAAAACATTTTACAAAAGCTTCGGAAACATTAACGGCAATTTCTAAAAATCTATGAGATGTTGGAATGTAAACACAACTCATGGTATTAGTTGCATCATTAAAAGTTTTTAAAACATTACAAATATGGGCACAAGTTTCCCAAACATTTTCATCATCTAAAATTGACCAAGGAACATGAATTGAAGCAAATTCTTGTAACAATATTTTATAACGTACGGCTTCAGAAAGTAGTTTGTAAGTCGAGTTCCAACGAGTTCCAACATCTTTTGAAAAAGCAATAGGATGAACATTTTTGTTTAAACATAAATTTCTCCATTTTCTTCTTAAATCGGAGTCATGCCAAATATAATCAATAACAAGTTTGATTGGGGTTAGCATATCTCCTAAAACCCTAAGTCCATCTTGAACACATAAGTTTAAAATATGACATGTACATCTTTGATGAGTATAAGGAGTTTTTATATATTGCCCCGCATCCTCAACCAAATGGTTTACGGCGGCGGTATTTGCGGATGCATTATCAAAAGAATATGAAAAAATTCGATGTTGTAAATTATATTCTTGTAAAACCGTTTTAATCATGCTTGCAATGCCTAGTGCATTATGTCTTTGATAAAAATGCCGAAATCCAATAACATATTTATGCAAAAACATAGCGTTATCAATAAAATGTAAAGTAATGCCCATGTAAAAATGTTGTTGAGATTGTGTACTCCAAATATCACTACAAATTGAAACTTGATGTTCAAAACTAGCCAAATTCGATAAAAAAAATTCTTTCTTTTTCAAGTAAGATTTATTAACTAATTTTGAAACGGTTTTCCTAGAAGTTGGTTTAAAAGAAGGTTGAAGATATCTAGCGTTATATTCCCTAACTTCTTCATATTCGGCATAAGAAAACGGTAATGAATGTGAACAAATAACATCGGTCAATCCTAAACTTTTTTCACTATGATTATATGTAAATAAAGGAGAATGAGAGGTAGAAGATGCAAACCCGTGGGACAATTGTGTTTGTCCCCGTGAAATCCCGAGCTTCTCCGGATGGACGTTTGTCATGTGAGTTTGCAATGTCCCGTAGCCGCCCTTCACCTTCCACTTGTACACCTTCGGGCAATAGTTGCATGCCACTTGACAATACTCGTTCACCGGCTCCCCCTTGGTGTAATGCTTCGTAAATATTTCGGATGTAAGCATTTTCGGAGGGGGGACACTTCTTCGTGGAACTTCGGTAACATCGGGATTGTCGGGCATTTGTGTTTCGCTCTCTTGGCTGCTAGGAAAGTATTGAGAAGAGGGAGTTTGATCATTTGGGTTTGCCATTACGAGAAATCGAGATATCGAGAATACGAGAAATCGAGAATTCGAGAATTCGATAATAAGAGATTAGAAGAGTAGAGAAGATGAGTTGTAGATTGTGTGATTTGTAGAGGAAGAGAGAATGAGTATTTCTAGGAAATTAGGATAAATTGTAGGGGGGTTTAATAATTTATTATTGTTTTTTATAAAGTAAAAGGCCAACGGCTCAAAAATTTTCAACGGCTCTTTTAAAAGAGCTGTTGGGCCCAACGGCTCTTTGAAGAGCCGTTGGGCTTTATTTTTTTAAAAAAAATACAAATGGAGGCCGGTTCAAACCGCCAGTTTAGGTTTTCGGAAAACACAAACCGAAACTTAAACCTTGAACAGGCCCAAACCTAAACCGGCCAAACATACACCACCGGTTTGCCAAACCGGCGGTTTGGCGGTTCGGTTCCAACCGGCCCCATGCCTACCACTAGCACATACAAAAAGCACATGTACGACTGAGTTCATATGCATGATCAAGTTCCCGCACATCAACACGAGAGGAGACATTGTACGTTCATTTTTTTAATTTTTTTAATTTTTTTTGTAGAAATACAGCATATGAAACAGGCACAAGACTTTGCTATTGCTTTCCGATGACGATTTTGTACAAAATTAATTAGGCCTAAAAATCAAAGTCAAACCAGCCATCTTAGAAATAAAGGAAATGTAAGGCATCGCCTAAATCCAAGTTTCCATTGTACCAAGCAATCAAATATTTGCTGCATTCTAGATCATTGACAAGTAAATTAAGCAAAATATACCCATATAACGAAGAAATGAAAAACCAATGCTGCTAACATTTTCCATACAACTCAAAGGTAGCCATGAGAGAAAAGTATCAAAACATTCCACAACACAGGGGTTATTGCAGTAGCAGCAACGATGATACAAATTCTGTGTTTGAACCATGGCTAGAGTTCCAATTGGCAAAATTGAAAACTAAAGTTTATTATTCTGTTTCTGTTTTTGCTCTTTTTAAGAGCCTCATTCTTGACTGTCTTTTCCCCATTCAAATTCAGTAAACAGATGACAAATAATAAGTTTCACAGTGTTTAGAGAGGGCCAGGAAAAGTGCCATTCTCCCTTTGCTCATTCCACCTGTCAACCTGCATCCATCGGAAATAACCACTACATAAGATTTACATGTCTAAGAAGACCCATATACCACATAGCAGACTTGGGTAAACTTTCTATATGCTTAAGCTGAACATCCTCATCAGCTATAGAGCAAAGTACTCAATTAGCTCAAACTAGTTGAAATTGCACTTACCCATTCACCAGGGCAAAGTGAGCGGTAGTACTTGGCAAACTTATCACACTCAGGGGCACCTTCTCCCTTTGCAGCTATACACCTAGTGTACCGCATTTTTCTTATAGTCAGTAAGAAAGAAAGAAAGAAAGACAAACACATGTTGGATTACAAGAAAACTGATCATCTAACTAATAACCAACCTGTGATACTCAACATATCGGGTAAAGCAGTGCCGTGTTTGGTTTGTAGTGGGGAAACGGAAATCTGCAGGTGCAGTCTCAATCTAAAACAACAACAAAATAATTTATTAGCAACACGAGCATGAACCAGAAAAGAGAAAGTTTCCATAAACAATCAATAACCTTGATTTCTGGAGCCTCTTCACTAGCTTCTTCCTCTGTTGTGTCATCTTGAGCAACAACTTCTTCGCTAGCAGGGTTTTCTTCGGTCTTTTCGTCAGCAGCTTCAACTGGAGGTTCACTACTTTCTTCAACAGATGTGTTTTCTGAAGCAGTTTCCTCTTCAGAAGGCTGGTCAGCCTTTTCTACTTCTGGGGCAGTTGAAATGGGTTCAGTCTTTTCTTCAACAGGCAATGAGTATTCCTGGACATCAAAATCATAAGATATCCTAGTTGAAGAAATCAAGCAATCTCCAACTTAAAGCAACCGGCATTAGGAAAAAACCAAAATTTTGACTGACTCTCAGTCACAATTCCACCTGATTTCCTAAATATGCAGTTTACATTGTTGGACAGCATTGATTTGGAAGAATTAGAAATTTAAAACGCGAAGAAAACACAATTTCTCTAAGCAGCGAAGGGGGTAGGCATATTGACAGGAGATTTGTATGAGCACCAACCAAATCATCAGGCATAAAAACCGAGAAAATATTCAGCATGATTTCTATTATTAGGTGATTGTATTGGATTTTATTACAGTACATCAAAATCTTGAAGCTTAGATCCAAAATTCATGGAATTTCGTCACAGGAAACTAGTCAACGCAATCTGAGACCTCCAAACTGCGAAAATCATGCAATAACTTCTCAATCGAGATATGTATACTGATCAGATCCAAGTTTCCAAATGGAAGCAAGAAGAGCTGTAACAAACCCTCAATCAAAAGCTAATCAACAGGAAAAGTAGAGTTGAAAAAAGCAGATCTATGAGTAAAAGCTTCGAAGGATATTAGAGTCGGGATCTTGTAGATCATATGTGCTAGATCTACTAGGAGAAAGGTACCTCGGAGAGAGAAGGCGCAGTAGAGCTGGCTACGGCAGCCATTGATGGATCGATGGGCTGCGATGAAAGGGCGTCGAGGTAAAGCTAAACAATCTTCTTACAATTGCGGGCGGCTGCCGAGTCTTGAAGAGATAGGTAGGGCACTTGGGGCTCAAAGGGATTCGAAATAAACTAAACAAAATAAGCATTAAAGTCCTTCGAGGCTCCGTCTGGACCGTCTCGTCTACTACCCGTATTTACTATTTTATCTATACTTAGTTACCATATATTAATAATTCAAAAAAAATAAGATGAGAGAGTGTGTTTTTTTTTAAGATAGCACTAATAAAACTATTTTTTTTAAGTAATAAACTGTGTACCTCTTATTTATTTATAAAGATAAATTAAAAAATTAAATTGGTAATTTCAATTTAATAAAGCTCAATTCAAAATACAACACCGAAGCGAATCCAAACCGGAACTTGAAACGAACCCTAACTCGAAACGAACTCGAACTTGAACCGAAACCCGAAACGAATCCTAACCCGAATCGGAACGCAAATCGAACGCGAACCGGAACCTGAACCCAAACTGGAATCCGAAACTTGAATCTAGATAAACCATATTTATAGAGTTTTACTAGTTTAGTACCCGTGATTTTCACGGGAGTTTTAAAAGTTGAACTGGTTTTTTTAATCATCGTAAATAAAGTTTTGATATAAATAAACAATAGTTTAATATATTTTATGATGTAAAATAAGGAATAAATAAATATAAAAAATAAGAAATTAAAATTAAATAATAGCAAAAATATATAAATAAAAGATTTTAGCGTTACATTCATACAACAAATTGGTCATTTTCTCATCAGAAGAAGAAAAGCTCTGAAATGTTTTCTTTCACCAGCAAACAAAAGGTGACCCAGAAGAGCATTTGAGGAGAGGAACAAAACCCAGGTTTTTTTTATTCTTGTGGGTTTCTTGGTTTCCCTCGAGTAATGAGGTTGCAGCTTCATATTACAAGAAATGGCTTGTTTTTTTACTGTGGGTTTTGCTCTTCTTTGTTCTTTGGATACACAAGAGATGAGTTATGGTGAAGTTCAAGAAATGGCGTTTTTAACCAAAAAGGTGGTCAATCTTCAAGGTGATACATGGGCTTATGGTCTTCATGGCTTGCGGTTAATGGTTGGGGTTTAAACAATCCACCGGCAATTTGTTACCAAAAACGAATGACACATGAAAAATGGATATAAGTGAAACAACGTTGATAGAACAAGTACCGAAATTGCTATAAAAAGAACAATGAGTTTCTTTTGAAACTCTTTCAACAAACTCGAACCTTCTGAAATTACTAATAAATTACAGTTGAACAAATAAATTTTGCTTTTGGAATTGCTACGAAAAGGAAGAGTTTTATTTAAAACTTTGACAAATTCAGACTTGTTTATGAAATTGCTGCCGAAAGAATGATATGGTTTTACTACTAAGGTTTTGCTTTTATCTGAACCAAGTAGAAACCAAAAATTGGAAAAATCTCAGTCTATTAAAAAATCGGGGGCTTTATTTTCACTCTCAAATCACCCGTTAGCATAAAAATTATTTTAGACCAAGAATCACAAAAGGCGAATTATGAAAACCTTCTCATATCAATAGAAAAAACTATGTTTTGAGAAAAGTTCGTCTATTTTTAAGGCTACAAGATAATAGAGGGATATCTTTTTTTATTTTTTCTTTGTCCTAATCTTTTATCTTTTTCTATGTTTTTGTCTTCTTTGTTTGTTTTTTTGAAATTTCTTCGGCTTCTCGTTGCTTGTGTATTTTCTTTTTTTCTTTTGTATTTTTCTTTTTCTTGTTTTATTCTTGGTTTTTTAGTTGTTTTCTTTTTTAACGGATTTGTTTTTTCTGGTTTGTGCATGTCAAGTTATGATCTTTAATTAATTTTTGGTTTTGATTTTCTTTGTTGTTTGGTTATCTTTGTAAACTTTGTTCCTCTTCCCTTTTTTTAAGTTGCTTTCGAAAATCGTTTTTCAAAAATAGATCTCCTTTCTATTATTTATTTTTTGTTGTTTTATTTACTTCTAAATGTCTTAGTTTCTACTCTTTCTCTAGTACCTTTAATCTACGGCCTTGTTTGAAACTTCTCTCAAAACTAATCTATATGGATAATTAAATGCTTGAACCATTAGTTTGACCAAAGCTATGATTTGACCCCAAACCAACTTGTAACCGAAAACCATCTATTAACACTTGACATTTAATCTAAGTGGAAGAACAACATGAATAAGAGTGTAAAGTATTGGTTTTTTTTATGTCGCATATTCTTTCTAAACAATACTGAGTGATTAGGTATACTCTTTGAACAATCTTACAAGCCTAGCTGATTCCTTGAATAAACTCGAGCTATTTATGCTCTTGAGAACAATTGGATATTGATACGAATTCACCCTTATAATTCACACTTGTTGAAAGAGATGCTATATCCTCTATATATGAGAGCTACATTCAACTTATTGGTGTCAAATCTTTTTTTGAGAACTGCATTAACTATTTGGGAGGAAAAAATCAATTAAAATATAATTTTTCCCCAAAGTTTTGTTTCGGTGAACTACATATGTTGGACCAAATATCCAAAAACAAATCCGGAAATGCTCTCGTTTGAGCTAACATCCACAAACTCTCAGTGACTCATTTGTGCTACCACTGTAGCAACACCGACATTTGTACACCACTACCACTCAAATTAACAGAAACTTTCTCAAATGAACAAAAGCTTTCACCGTAACAACAAAAACTCTTCTCACCCAATTAGTATAACAGACCCAAAAAAAATAAAAATATTTGTTGATTTAAAAACAAATCAAATAGTTTCTCTATTTCAGAAACCAAAAACAAAGAATTCAAATTTTCTATTGGGTCCTTAGAACAAAATCATAATAATCAAAACATAATCAATGCATAGAACAAAGTGATATATGATCAAATTAACAAAATCAAATTGACAATTTGATAAGTTTTTTTGAAAACCTTCGGATATATGAATTTAAACAAGCTCTTACAATTAGGAATCCCTTGTGTCCATCCCCGACATCTTTCTCAAAGTTAAACTTTTGTGCTTGTCAAGTGCTCCATGTTTTGCAGTGGACTCTTCCGAGCTTTTGATCAAGTTTTATTGGTGACATTCGAGTTGTTTGTTTTGGAGGGGTCGTGGATTTGTGACCGACTCCTGAAGGCTCTACTTCGAGTCCAAATCTGAGGTGTCCACAGTTGTTCCCCAGACTCTTGTTCTGTGTACTTCCTTCAACGACATACTTTCTACTCTTCGTCATCTAATGATCGACTCGCTCTCCTTACCCTTGAAGATTTCGTTGCTTTCGGTCCACTTGGTGTACTTTTGTATTTTCTTTGATGTTCTTCTATTATGGTTCCTCATGACGGATTGTCCGTCTACCGATTTCTTTTGGTCTTTCGATCCATTAGACGGTGTGTCGTCTAATGCTTCGAACTGCTTACCTTTTATAAAAAAAAGAAGATTTTAACGTTAATCAAAATTGCATTGTTTACCAAGTATATAAATAGGTGTGAATAAAAAAATTATCATTAGAACTAAAAATGTGAAAAAATTCCTAATTTCTCATCAAAAAAATTGAAATAAAAAATACCTAATTTAAAAACATTATAAAATATAATTAAGAAATATTAATTTCTCATATATATATATATATATATATATATATATATATATATACGTAAAATTAGCTATAATAATACAAAACAAATATTTGACTTTTAACATAAGATAATTAAAGGTTGTAACTAAGGAGTGCAAGTTAAATTTGAAAATAATTTTCGAGAATCAAAATTATCCATATATACGGTTTATTTATATAATGAATATAATGACATGTGAAAATATTCTACGTGGCTTAATATGGTGACGTCAAGTGGCAAAATTCGAGGTGGCTTAACGTAAGGACGACACGTGACATTATTCACTTCTGTTTTAGTATTATTCTAGTTTTAATACCCGTGCCCTGCACGGGTTAGACGATAATTGTGTGTCAAAAAAATATTTGATAATTCATTATGTTGAGAATTGTCTTAATTGTTATGTGATACTTGTTGTAAGACTTTAATTTTCACATTATGAATGGAAATCAAGCAAGAATTCAAATCCTGCAATAACAATCGGGAAGGAGGATTTCGAGACAATATCACTTGAGATACTCGAATGCCAAAGTTAATATCAATTCAAGAAAGAATTAGGGTTTATTAAATTAAATGTTAGAGTATGTGATTTGGGTTAACGAATAGACGGCATTGTAAAATTGATGAGGTGACCGCACAAAATTTCGTCAAGTATCGGTTCAGAGCTTGTTTTATTATATAAGATAGATACGAAGTCATGTGTAAAACAAATACTAACAAAAAAAGAAGGGTCAAATCATAAAATTTAAATTAACAATATTAAAAATAATATATTAAAATATAAATAAAAGAGATTTATATAATATAAGTAGCATGTCTGAGTCAAAAATTACAATATCAAATAGTTAAATTTAAATAGTGAATAACCTAACAATTAGTAAGACTAATAATAAATATTACTCAAAAGTTTTTTTTTAAAAAATTTTAAAATAATAACAACTATAAATTAAACTCAAAATAATACGAACTTTGAAAATTATGGAAAATTAAAAATTATTAAAAATGATACATAATATCAACGTATTTATAAAAAAAATATAACTTATTTTTCCAGAAAAAAAAAATCTAACTCCGGTGAAGATTTCACAACTATTATTTTACATGTCATTAAAAAATTTAGGTTTATTTGTGTAATATGGATTTTTTTATAAATAAAATATTATCGTAAAAGTCATAAATTAAGTAAAATATTTTTAATTTTTATTATAAAAAAATCGAAACATTTGTGATTTTTTTTGGAATTTTTTCCTCTTGATTTTTTACATACTTTTCTGTAAATGACAAATAAAATGATTAAAAGTATTTAATTTATTTTTAAAAAGTCGATATATATATTTTGTTAAATCGAAATTATATTTTTGGGAAGTTTTTTTTCCGATTTTTCCATATATTTTAAATATTAAATTTATGAGTTTTTATACAAAATCATTTAAAATATCTAAAAAAAATTTCAAAAACTATTAAAATCGATTTTTTTTAAAATAATAAAACAATTATTATTAAAAAATGAATTTTTCATTATTAAAATCTTTATTCTAAAAAAATGAATAAATATTTTTGTTAATCATTTAAAAAAAATTGATTTTAGAAAAAAAAAGTTTATAAGTTTCTGAAAAAAAAAGTTCAACTTAAAATTAAAAATATAAATAAAAATACTAAGATCATAAAAAATTTAAATAAATAATAAAGTTCATAAGTTGTGAAAAAAGCAACGTTGAGTTGAAAAATATATGTAAACAAAATAAGATGAAATTTAAAATAAGGTTTATAAGTTATAGAAATTATAAGTTCAGTTGAAAATTAAAAAAATATAAGTTGAAAAAATTAACATCTTTAAAATTTGACTGCAAATTTTAAGTGTTTAGATTTTTTAATTACAAATAATTAAAGGTCAATTAATAATATGAGGGACTAAAAAAAAATTAGTTAGTAAAATATTTAAAATAAATTCGTAAATTCAATATTTAAAATAATTTGTGTTAACATAGTGGGACCTGGATTAACAAAAAATTGACACGTGTAAATTTAATGACATGGATTCATAAGACTGTGCCATGTGTAAATTTAATGACGTGGATTCACCAGACTGTGCCACGTGTAAGTTCACGGACTGCTTTAGTATATAGATAGATAGTAGATTTTAACTTCTCCTTCAAATTCCCTTTCTACCATTGCCTTTAAAATTAAAAATAAATTTGAAATTACTAAGGGTTTGATCTATTTTTGTAAAACCCTAAAGGTCCTAGTACCCAATCTTCTCAAAAAAAAATAGTGGTTTTCGATTGAGAAAATCTTTAATCACCAACAAAATCTTACAAATGAAGTAATTGTGGAAAACTTTGTCGGAACGGGTAACCTTTGGGTTAAAATTGTTAATGGAAAATACATGAAATAGTATAATATTATCTACAATCAAAAGAAAGAACTAGTGTAACACCCCAAATTCGCGGGACTCGGGGCGCTACTAGGTCAGACCGCACAATGGGTCCCGACCCTTAGCCTGACAACAATTTCACTAGACCTTTCAACAATAGCACAGAATAAAGGCTGAAAACTTAAATACGTTTTTAATGTATGCGAGACGAAAAGTAAAGTACAACTGGGAAACTCAGCCGAGTCCTCAAAACAACGTAATTTGGTGCAAAAATCTAACATACAACAAAATCCATAATGATAACATAAAAACCATGACTAAAAATCATCCCCGTCCTAAGATGTACGGAGACCCCGGATGTCCACTCCTCCGCCTTACTCGGCGGCGTCCCTAACCTACAAGTCAACTACATAAACGGTTTAAAAACCGTTAGCTCGCATTTTAAGCATTAGAATAATGGGAAAGGCACAAACACACATAAGAATCACAAAACATAAATCAAGCAAGTCCGGGTTATTATCTTTCATTTTCTTAACTCGTATCCCGTTCTAATTCAACTTCGGTTGTGACACGAGACCCCAATGGTCTCGCCCCGGTCCCTATTTCCGGCAAGGCACGGTAAGGATGTATCCGTCCGTCTCACCCGCACGGCTAGTCGCCGAGAACCTCCCACTCTCGCAAGAGTTGGACAGATGATGTCACCGCCCGTTATCATACACTTGGGCCAAAATTACTTATAAAAGTCGGTGGTCCTATTTTACCGGTTTAATGATTATGACAAATACATAAACACACACCACCAAACACGCATCATGCTAATACATAGAATACGCGCTAAGTAAGTCCGGAGACTTACCTCGTCCCAAATGCTATCTCACAAACGCTCTCTCTTCCCTTGGGAAGGAGTACACAACCTGTTCACAACAAGGTATTCGTAAAGATCCGCTCAACTCGAGAAGTCTAAGACTTCTACACAAATGACCTATACAAGATCATTTGATTTCCACCAAGTCATTCCAATTCCATCCTAACATGATACTAAGTTATAACTCGTTCCCCAACCTACGTTAAAATTCCTCAATTCCAATCTACGGGTAAAACCTACTAACGCATTTCCGACAATTTCTATACTTTTCAAAGTATATTCTAGATTATATTAAATAAAGACGAGGGGGTTTAAACGTAATTATACCGAACACGAGGGAGGCTGACCGGAAGTACGCCCACGGACTTCCGAGCTTGTTGCGGTGGCGGGGACGGCAGAATCTCGGCCGGGATGCAGATGGCTCGGCCGAGATGCAACTTGGCTCGGCCGAGATCAGGGACAGGCTCGGCCGAGATGCAGACTTGGCTCGGCCTAGATCACGGACAGGCTCGGCCGAGATGCAGACTTAGCTCGGCCGAGATTACAGAGAGCTCGGCCGAGATCGCAGAGGAAGACAAGGCTGATGTGGCTTCCGCGGGGGCGGCAGGGGAGAGCACGGCCGCGGTTCTTCTGCAAGCGAGGGTGGCTCCAATGGCTCCTCGGTTGGCTGCAGTCGGCGGCGGCGGTGCTTCACGGTGGTCCAAGGCGGCGAGGGAGAAGGCCGGCGTCAACGGGCTCGCGCCAGAGGGCAGTGGCGGTACTCCGGCGAGCTCGAAGGAAGAATGCCCGCTGCAGCTTGTCTCGGTCACCTTGGAAGAGAAAGAGCGAAATGGAGGGAGGAGGGAGATGGGGTTAGCTGGGTCGAGGCAATGGAAGGGGATGGCCGAGAACGAGGGGCCGCTGCAGGTTGGAGAGAGCGAGAGGTCGGCGACAAACCTGTAGGCCTAGGCCGGCTAGCTGGGCGGCTATGGCAGGCTTGGCGTGGAGCAGTGGAGAAGAGAAGACCGAGGGGTCAACTCGGTAACCTGGAAAAAACTCGGCCGAGATCGGTCTCAGCGGGGCCGAGATTTTTCTCTGGGAAGAGAAGAGAGGGGAAAGAAGGGAAGTAGGCATAAAGGTCGGGTCCGAACCCGTAAAATAACTCCGTAACGAACGTTACGGTCGGAATAAGTTCTCGGACATTTCCGTAATAATAATTTACGGAATTAATTACCGAACATCTCCGTGGCATAGTGTACGGAAAGAGGATAAATGCTAAATTATTTCTAAAAATTCTCGATCATTGTTATATGTTTTTTTTAATTTTTTTTAAAAAAAATCCCGGACTTTACAACTAGCGTTTTGGCAATTGAATAACCTTATGAAACTCAAACCCGATTTTAAGATTGGAATTATTTGGCAAGTCGGAAATGAAAAAACCATCAACTTCTGGCATGATATTGGGTTACATCTTTGTTGCTTATAAAAATAGTCCAATATATTAATCAAATTGACACAAATATCAAAGTTAATCATTTTATAAACAATTCTAGATAATGAGATTTTCACAAAAATTGACAACGAGGTACAAATCATCCTTAGCCCGGAGATTATACAAAATTAAGCAAACAATAATACCAAAAAAAAACAAAATTCATGATATATTATATTGGAACTGTAGTAAAAATGGGTGGTTTACACCCAAATAAACATCGAAAATGATAGATGAAGATGAGATCATCATCCCTAAAAATGTTTGTGCCTAGATTTGGAATCTTGATATCCAACCTAAAATTTCAAAAAAAATTGAAAAATTTCAAAAAACGGAATCACAACAAAAGGAAAATTAGACGAAAAAAGAATTGTAGTTACAACGCATTTTGCATTGTGTAATCATCAACTTGAAGACTTGTTCCACCTGCTTATTGATTGCCCCTTTAGTAAACAAATTGTTGCTAAAATTGATAGGACAATTTCGATTGAGGTAAGCAATATTAGTCATGAAAAGAAAAGAACAAATACCTCCTACAATAAATAAAAACAAGATTGGACTTCGCATGTTCTCTTGCCTATCAACAATCCGATGGAACATCTAGTTCTTCAAGAACAAAATTTTAGCAATGAATCCACAGGTCCTATCAATGGTTTAATTCAATTCATCAAAAACCAAATCCGTAATTGGAAAAATATCATCATTGACGAGGACGATTACCATATCAAACCGCCACTAAAGGATAATAATACCAACAAACGAAAAAACACAACATTAAGTGGGAAAACCAAATTGTTGTTGGTTGAGGAACTCATCTTTAACCTTCATGTATCTTTAACACATTATAGAGCAATCTGCTTTGATACCAATTGTACGTTGGATCGTAGATTGTTAGTATTGGGAACTAAAGTAAGTTCCCAAGGAGCAGAATACATATATTTAAGAGTACAATTACTAACGATAACACTTTAAGACAATAAATACATAAAGACACGATATTGAAAGTGGAAGCCCTAATTGACCAACTAGCCAATCCGGATTAAAATCCTTTCAAAAAAAAAAGCCAATTGGACTTAAAACCACTTTCCTAGCTGGTATCTCAAATAACAATGACTTCAAATCTTCACATAACTTTATTGATAGGTTGGCCAGAATATACACTCATCAGTCCTAGTACCTCCTAAGACTCCTCAGTTTTTAAACTCCAACCCTATTGAATAATTAAAGGCCTTCACTTTTCTTCATGTCACTCACGCCGTCTTCGTCTCTTGTCTTCTACCACGGATTTCGTCTCTAACTTGTCTCCGACTTCTCTCGTTTAGTGGAATCACGTAACTTCGTGTTTAAAATAAAAAAAGCTTTCATAAAAAGTTAATCTACTATAACAACCCTAAGGGTATTTATACGTACTAACCTAAATGAAAAGATTTCGTTTCCTATTATCGTCTCCGACCAAGGAATAGATAATGTCAACAATCTCCTTTCCTATCTTAAAAGATCCTAAGATATTCAATTGTTAGACAGATATATTTTTGTACGATACGCTTTACAAGATAGATAAAGGTCCGCTAGCAAATCTTGCCCATACATATAAGTTATGTTTCCAACAGATCGTATCTTAAAGATTGTGGTAGCTTTTACTTGGTGCAACATCCTATCTCGGTGCCTGTGGGTAGCATTTCGCGAAGCTCAATGCTCTTGTTTACTTCAGTGTGTATTCATTTGTAGTACGACACTCAGTTAGTGACCTACGATCACTTTCTTATGTGTCAGTTCCTTAAAAGTAAACTTGTGAAAGACTTATTTATACATAGTTGTTTGTTGACATCACAACATCAGAACTTGTGAGTTTCTTTTGGAACCTAACAATTAGGATGCATTTGTTATGACAAGTCAAATATAGTCAAGAAAGACAAATGCAAGTTTGTATCTAAATCAAGGATGTGTTTTTTTTTTTGGTATCTATGTGGACAAAAAGAGTAAATAGTCTATGATATTGATGATTATAAAACGTTTGTATCCATAGATGTGATATTTGATGAAAATGTATTCCCTTATAAAAACCATCCAAATAGGTAGTGGGCCTTTTGTGGCAGGTAAGGCAATGCTTAATGCGACATCTGCTAAGGTGACTAAAGATGAGAGGGCTTGTATTATAAAACCAACACGTGTTTCTTCCGTTCTCTTTCGACACTTTTAGTTTTCTTGTGCCTGATGTTTTTGAAGTTCTCAAGAGGGTGCTACATGTCTTGCATGGCAACATTATGTCTCCTAGGTCTTCTGATGATGTTTTACCGAGGATTGGATTCGCTATTTAGAAAGGTTTGGCGGCACAACTTATTGTCCGCTTTTATTCTAGCTCGATGTAAATTATATTATATGAATTATTTCTCATTATTTATAAAATGAATACATATGTAGTAGCCAAAAATCAGTTTGTACAAAAGGAAATCATACAGAGAACAATGATGTAGCACATACAAAATATCACAAGGAACAACAACATCTGAACAAATGTAACATGATGCTACTGAAAAGTTAACAACCTCTTTTCCAAATTTCCAAAGTGTTAATGATGTAGATTTTCCTTCACTGCAACAAGTAGTTACACAACCAAAAAAATCAGTAGGGTGAGAGTGCCCTTTATCAGGCTTCAAGACTTCATATGTCCAGAAGTGAAGCTTGCAAATCATGTCTATAAAATGGTGATTTTTTTAGTTTAACTAAAGAATATGTTGCTTTTTTTTACAATATGTGTACATATCTAGAATCATATCATTATGCTTGTAACACCCCAAATCCGTAGGACTTGAGGTGCTACTGGGCTAGGATCTCACAATGGATCCTGACCCTAGCCTGACAACAAGTTCACTGAATCTTACAACAAGGCACCGATAGATTAAATACAAAACGTAAAACTGATATATAAATCTCAAAAGGTAGTACATAAGTACCGCTGAGTACAAAAGAAACATATATCCGTACATCAAATGTCCCATATCCCACGATAATAATCCAAGTGTACGGAGCCCTCAACGGATCACCCCTCTGGATCACTCTGCGCAACTCTCCTAACCTGCAAAGGATCTACAACACGGTATAAAACCGTTAACTAACCATACACATATATATAGAGATGCAAGAGCACAAACATACATCAGGAATCATAACACATCATCATCGGGTACACAGACGCGACCGCGGCGTCTCAATACTCCATCTGCTCCCAGAAGAAATTGTGGTGCCTCATCCCGAGACATCCTCTCTCTTATCCTCCGCAGTGTCGGGCATGTCTCCCGCTTCTGTTGGATCTCACCCAACAGATCAGGAAGAATCTCTAATGTACGCAGCTGGACATCCTCATCAGGAAACTGGATGTCCAACTCTAACCAGATCAGGTCTCTCTGCAACTGATGTTGAACTGTCAACCTCGAAATCGCCTGCTCTCGAGGCGTCTTCCTGCTCAGGGCGTCGGCGACAACGTTTGTATTTTCTGGATGGTACAGAATCTCCAGATCAAAATCCTTGATAAGCTCAAGCCACCTACGCTGGCGGTTATTCAATTCCCGCTGCATGAAAATGTACTTCAGACTCTGATGGTCTGTGAAGATCTGACATGTAACACCATACAGGTAATGTCTCCAGATCTTCAAGGCATGAACTACCGCTGCCAACTCCAGATCATGAGTCGGGTAGTTCTCCTCATACGTCTTCAACTGTCGAGACGCATAAGCAATCACTCTGCCTCGCTGCATCAACACACATCCCAAGCCTAGCTTGGATGCATCACTGTAAACCACAAAATCAGATGTACCCTCTGGCTGTGCCAAAACAAGAGCAGAAGTCAGACGTCTCTTCAGCTCCTCAAAACTCTACATACACTGATCATACCACACAAATCTGGTAGTCTTCCTCAGCAAACTCGTCAATGGACGGGCAATCACAGAAAATCCCTCCACAAAGCGTCTGTAATAACCGGCTAGGACAAGGAAGCTATGTACTTCCTTGACGTTCGTCGGTGTAGTCCAAGCTGCTACAACCTCTATCTTTGCTGGATCCACCTTGATCCCTTCAGCTGATACAACATGACCCAGGAATGCTACCTCTGGCATCCAGAACTCGCACTTAGAGAACTTAGCATAAAGTTCTCTATCCCGTAAAACCTGCAATACAGTCCTCAGCTGTCCTGCATGCTCCTCTCTACTGCGAGAGTACACCAAAATGTCGTCTATAAGACCACCACAAACTGATCCAGGAAGTCGATGAAGATATTGTTCATCAACTCCATAAAAACTGTTGGGGCATTCGTAAGCCCAAATGACATCACTACAAACTCGTAGTGTCCATATCTGGTCCAGAATGCTGTCATGTGCACATCCTGCTCTCTCACCCTCAGCTGGTGATATCCTGAGCGCAGGTCAATCCTGGAAAATACTGTCGCTCCCTGAAGCTGATCCAACAAGTCATCAATACGCGGCAATGGATACTTGTTCTTAATGGTCACCTTGTTCAGCTCTCTGTAATCTATACACAACCTCAACGATCCGTCCTTCTTTCGTACGAAGAGGACAGGTGCTCCCCATGGGGACACGCAAGGGCGAATAAAGCCCTTCTCAGCCAGCTCCTCAAGTTGCTTCTTCAGCTCTAACATCTCAACAGGCGCCATCCGGTATAGGGCCTTCGAGATCGGTCTCGTACTAGGCTCTAACTCAATACCGAAGTCCACACTCCTCTGAGGCGGAAAATTGGACGGCTCAGCAAACACATATGTGAACTCACAGACCACTGGGATATCCTCTAAAGCTGGACTCTCCCCCTCCTTCATGGCATAGCACCAGAAGGCCTCACAACCCTGTGCAATCAATCGAACTGCCCGTATCGCACTGATAACCATGCTTGACTTTCCAAGGTCCCAACCTCAGAAAACCTCTATATGTCCTAACTCGGTAGAGAGGGTAACAGTCCTCCTACCTACATCTAAGACTGCAGAATGTCTATCCATCCAATCCATACCTAGTATGACTTCTTCATGCTCTAATGGCATGACAAAGAAGTCAACTAGTAAAACACGGGTCCCTACAGAAATGGGACAGTCACGAATCTCATGGGTACCTCTGACCCTACTACCACCGGGTAACCCTATACTAAAGGGTATCCCCTTAATCATATCTAAACCCAGACGCTCTACACATGCATCAGATATAAAAGAGTGCGTATCACCCGTATCAAACAAGACTCTAACAGGTAAACCATGGATCAGAATGGTACCTGTAGCAGTCGGTGTAGCTGGCTCCTCTGCACTCCTCAGCTCAAAAACTCGGCCCTGTGGGCCTCGGGTGTTAGTGGTGCTCCCACCACGACCTCTGCCTCTACTCGGCCCAGGAGCAGATCCCTGAGTCGTAGGGCGATCTGGGACCCTCTGTTGTCCCTGTGTCTGCTGCTGCTGAGGTGGCCTCTGCCCACCTCCCGCTACACTAGCAGGAGAAGAACCCTGCTGAAATGAAGCTCCGCCCTGTCGGCAGAAAACAGCCCTATGACCTGGCCGGCCACAAGTGTAGCACATCACTGTCTGCCTCGTGCACTCTGGCCGCATATGTCCATACCTACCACAGTTGTAACATTGTACTCCCTTATCTGCAATTGATGCAGAAGAGGGATGACTCTGGCGACTCTGACCTCGCCCTGCACTAGCAGCCCCACCAGCACCACTGGTCTGCCCAGTACGTTGTCTCTTCTCAAACCCTCCGGTCTGAGAAGCTCTCCTCTAACTAGCCCGCTCCCTCTCATAGTCGGAAGCTCTGTCCTGATAATCCATCAGAGACTCACAGTGGAAACCCGCCATGTAGGTCCGGGTAGTATCCCTCAGTCGTTGGGAAATCAGTTGCACATGCTGATCCACAGAAGGCGCAACTGGTCCCAACAATGCCAGCTCCTCCTGGAATCTCCTGATAGCCTCTGAGACTGGTACATCCTCGAACCCAGCCTCTACAAAGTCTCGCAGTTTCTCCCTCCTTAGTGAGGCAGGGCAGAAACGCTCTCTAATCATGGTCCTCATCTGATCATAACTGCTAACTGTACTCGTACAGACCTCCACCAGTGTTGTGCCAAATCTCCGAACAGAGTCTGCACCAACTCTATCTGCCTGTCAGCAGGACACCTAATGGACTTCAGGGCTGAGTCCACATGCCCAATCCACAACTCAACCTCCAACCCCACCTTCCCAGAGAAAGGGGGTACACCCATCTGGTGGAATGCCTTCAACCAAGTGTCTGGTCTAGGCCCTCTATGCTCCTCTGTAGCTCGAGCAATCTCAACAGCAGGTGCCGGTGCAGCTGGCACCTGAGTAACCCCGTGGGATCTCTCATATGATCCCTCATGTACTGGCAGATCCGGGATAGGTCTACCCACTCTGGCAGCCTCCTCCACTCGCCGGATATATTCACGGAACTCTGGTCCTCCCATGGAGACATAATCCGAATCATCTGACTGGACTCGCTGTGGACCCTGTCTCCCAGCTACGCCGTTCCTAGTCTCAGGGACGACACTCTCAGCAACGTCCTCGTGAACCTCTTCCGCTGCATGTGACTTAACAGCGGAAGTCCTACCCCGTCCTCTACCTAGAGGGGGTCTACCTCTACCTCGTCCAGCTGCAGGTAATGCTCTAGTCTGAACCATTTGCAGAGGACGTAACCTAACTCAGAAGGCTATATATATGCCATATGTATAGATATATATCAAATCAATCACAACAGAATATCTATATATATCTATACTGTCGAGATCTTCAGAGGGGCGATGGCTCACATACACGATATCCCAAAACATTTGTACTCATTTCAAAACCAAAACCTTTTGAAAAGTCAGACCCCTTTCGGGTTCTGTTTATTTATCTATTCGACCTTTATCGCATATTACAAGTGCCATTCTTGTCAACCTGGGCTCTGATACCAACTTTGTAACACCCCAAATCCGTAGGACTCGAGGTGCTACTGGGCTAGGATCTCACAATGGATCCTGACCCTATCCTGACAACAAGTTCACTGAATCTTACAACAAGGCACCGATAGATTAAATACAAAACGTAAAACTGATATATAAATCTCAAAAGGTAGTACATAAGTACCGTTGAGTACAAAAGAAACATATATCCGTACATCAAATATCCCATATCCCACGATAATAATTCCAGTGTACGGAGCCCTCAGCGGATCACCCCTCTGGATCACTCTGCAGCTCTCCTAACCTGCAAAGGATCTACAACACGGTATAAAACCGTTAACTAACCATACACATATATATAGAGATGCAAGAGCACAAACACACATCAGGAATCATAACACATCATCATGCTTTCATACATTTACCCGGTTCATTATCTTTAATAAGTCCAATCACTCAATCGTATAAATATATATCTGAATAAGAATATATGTGACACGAGGAATATAACCCTCGCCTCTCGGTGCTACTGCCAGCTGGAGTGGTCAACCGGTGATGCGTCCTTGGAAGCGTTGAAGAACAGACGCCGGATCTAGACCAAGCTAGAGCTTCAACTACTCGTGTTGATGTGCAAATGAGAACTTTGATAGAAGTTTGATAAGGCGGAAGCGATTTGAAAATGGATGCGGAAGCGAAGGTTTGATTCGATCTAGAGAGATCGAGCAAACGTTGTAGTGGATTTGAGAGTTTGATTCTTTAGAAGAATCCTCGAAGGTGAGTTCTTGGATCTAAGACTTGATCCAAGGAAGAACTTTGAGGGGATTGAAGAGGAAGTGATGCCCAAATCAAGAGAGAGGATTTTCCTTCAAATAACTTGATTAATATTAGACATGCTTTACAAGTGTGGCCAAGCATCCTTTATATAGTGGATGAAGACCAAACCATTAGCCGGAAATTAAAGGCGGGAAATAAAGCCGGGGCTAACTCCCGAATTGAAAGGCCTAGACTATCAATGTCGGAAAGTATCTCCCGGAATTAAGTTCCGGAGTTACGGTTCCGAAAATTAAAGTCTATTATTAAAATGAAAAATACATTAAAATAATAATAATATTTGCTAGCTTGATGACGTGGCGCCGGAAGTCTATGCCATGGTGGAGTGGTGACATGGCATGCCACTAACGGGTCCAAGTGATGCAATGGTGCGTCGGATGATTGAGCCGGAAGCTTGGGCGATGGCTTTAGCTCGGGACCGAGTGAGCGGTCCATCGGAGCGAACCCGCAAAGCATCGTCCTCCTCATCCACGGTCATGGTTGTCAAGGACGGATCAGTCCCCCCATCTTGGATGTGAAACGTCCCCGTTTCACCGTCGTCAAATAGGGGCTCAACATAAGGGGCTAGATCCTTGACATTGAACGTTGGGTGCACGCCGTAGGAATCCGGAAGCTCCAACTTGTAAGCATTCGGACCATGGAGGGATAGGATCCGGAAAGGGCCATCACCTCGATCCGATACCTTGCCCTTGCGTCGAGATGGAAAACGCTCCTTCCTTAAGTGGAGCCAAACAAGATCGCCGGGCTCGAAAGATATGTCGTGACGGCCCTTGTTGCGTTGTTCGGCAAGTTGGGCGGCACGACGTTGGAGTTGTGCTCTTGTCGGCTCATGAAGTTCAATGATTGAGGCGGCTCGACTTGCGGCGGTGATGTGTTCACCGTCCTTGAGTGAGTGTGGTGTGAAGTCCAAAGGCGTGTGTGGATTGAGGTCGTAGACAACTTCAAATGGTGAGAGTTTAGTTGCCGAGTGCCTAGACCTGTTATATGAAAACTCCACAACCGAAAGTAAGTCCTCCCACTTTCGTGGGTTGTTCCTCAGCGTTGCTCTAAGTAGAGCACCGAGAGTCCGACTGGTCACCTCCGTTTGACCACCGGTTTGAGGGTGATAACTACTTGAAAACAACAAGTTGGTTCCAAGTTTTCCCCATAACGTCCTCCAAAAGTGACTCACAAACTTCACGTCCCGATCACTAAGGATGGAACGTGGTATCCCGTGTAAGCGCACCACATTGTTAAAGAATAACGTGGCGACATCGCTAGCATTGTGGGTGCTCTTACACGCGATAAAATGAGCCATTTTTTAAAAACGGTCGACTACCACAAAAATGGAGTCGTTGCCTTGCTTGGACATTGGTAGGCCAACTACAAAGTCCATGGAAAGATCCTCCCAAGGTCCTATTGGTATAGGTAAAGGAGAATACAATCCGTCCGGACCTTGACGTGATTTTGCATGATGACATGTGATGCAACTTGTGCAAAACCGTGTCACATGCTTGCACATTTTGGTCCAAAAGAAGTGCTCTTGGAGAGCGGCGAGAGTCTTGGTAGCACCAAAGTGACCACGACCCTCATGGGCCTCCTTTATCAACAAGTGGCGTATGGACGAACGCGGAATACAAAGTTTTTCCGCTCGGAACAAGTAGCCATCATTTATAAAGAAGGTCTCATGCTCTCGGAGGTCAAGGCATTTGGCAAATATATCCTTGAAGTCAAGATCCGTGGCATATAACTCTTTGATAAGAGCAAAGCCATGAATCTTGGCGTCCATATGCACCAAAAGGATATATCGCCGAGAAAGGGCATCAGCTACCACATTCTCTTTTCCCTTCTTATGCCGAATGACATAAGGAAAGGTTTCTAGAAATTCTACCCAGCTTGCATGGCGCCGACTAAGATTAGTTTGGCTCTTTACGAAAGAGCCGCATGATCCGAATGAATCACGAACTCCTTCGGCCACAAGTAGTGTTGCCATGTCTTTAGACAACGAACTAAAGCATATAGTTCCTTGTCATAAGTTGGATAGTTGAGTGGCGGACCGGAAAGCTTTTCATTAAAGTAAGCAATGGGCCGATTCTCTTGTAGGAGAACCCCCCAATGCCAACATTAGATGCATCACCCTCCACCTCGAAGGTTTTCGAGAAATTTGGGAGCTGGAGTAACGGTGCATTGCAAAGTCGGTCTTTGAGCGCATCAAACGCTCGAGCATGGGTATCACGCCACTCAAACGTGACACCCTTAGTAGTGTGCTCATGAAGCGGCGCTGCTACCGAGCTAAAGTCTTTGACAAAGCGTCGGTAGAAGCCCGCTAAGCCAAGAAAGGCTCGGACCATGGTGACCATACTAGGTGTAGGCCACTCCCGAATAGCGCGAACTTTGGATTCGTCTACTCGGATTCCGTCCTTAGATACGACATAGCCAAGAAATATTGTTGTGTCGGAGCAAAAGACACATTTTTCATAATTGACGTATAATTGTTCTTGTCAAAGGCACTCGAGCACTTGGCGAAGGTGCCCGAGGTGTTCATCAAAGACTTACTAAATATGAGAATATCGTCAAAATAAACTACGACAAAATTACCCAAAAACCGGCGGAGGACATGGTTCATGAGACGCATGAACGTTGATGGGGCATTGGAAAGTCCGAACGGCATGACAAGCCACTCATATAACCCGTACTTTGTCTTGAATGCCGTTTTCCACTCGTCACCTTCGGCCATCCGGATTTGGTGATAACCGCTCCGGAGATCAATCTTTGAGAAAACGGTGGCGCCGTGGAGTTCATCTAGCATGTCGTCGAGGCGCGGGATCGGATGCCGGTACTTGACGGTTATTTGGTTGATGGCTCGGCAATCGACACACATCCTCCAAGACCCGTCCTTCTTGGGCACCAAAATGACCGGCACGACACATGGTGAAAGCGACTCACGAACATATCCCCGGTCTAGGAGCTCTTGGACTTGACGTTGTAGCTCCTTAGTCTCTTCCGGACTTGCACGGTAAGCGGCACGGTTGGGTAAAGACGCGCCGGGCCCCAAATCGATTTGGTGCTCAATTCCACGGATCGGTGGCAAGCCGGGTGGTAGGTCATCGGTCAAGACATCCTGAAATTCAGACAACAAAGTAGATACCTCGTGCGGCATATTACTAAGGTCATGGGAAGTAGATAAACAAAAAGGAACTAGCAAGAAGTATGGTAACTTGCCTTCCTTGACCGGTGTCAAATCATGTTTCCGGGCCAAAAGTACCTTCGGCTCACACTGGCCTTTGCTTATTGGGTCCGGAGATGGTAAAGTTGCATTCGTGGGAACGATGCTTCCTTTACTACCTCTAGTCTCAATAGCATAGTTACTAGGGGCGGTGTTCCGGGATCCGGAAGTACTAGCACCCACAACATCGGGAGAACTCCTAGGAGGGTCCGATGTTGCCGGCGTAGTGGTCTCATCAATGGCTTGTTGCCTCTTCCGTTCCGCATAATCAGTTAATATCTCATGTGGAGTCATAGGCAACAATGTGACTCTTTTTCCATTATATTGAAACATATATCTATTAAGATAACCATCATGGAAAGTTCGACGATCGAATTGCCATGGTCGTCCTAATAAAACATGTGTAGCGTCCATCTTGATAACATCACAAAGGATCTTATCAACATAGGCGCCTATGGAAAACGTCACCCAAGCTTGTCGTGTGACGGTGTCACACGCCTTATCGGAAATCCATTGGATTCCATAAGGTGTTGGGTGGGGGGTTGTAGGCAACTTAAAGTGTTTTACCACTTTTTCGTTGATTATGTTACAACATGAACCCCCATCAACTATTAACGAGAGACTAGTGTTATTAACCAAACAACGAGAATGGAAAAGATTTTCACATTGGTCAATAGGAACAAATTCTTTAACGGCCAAAATTCGACGAGATACAAGGGCAAACTTACCGGGTTGTGCCGGGCCGCAAGCCATTTGTTTGTCGCATGGTTCCATGCCGTAGTAGGGGTCGGCGTTTTGGTCATCCTCAATGATGATATCACCGTCTTCTTCATCTTCCTCGTCTTCATATGAGGGGTTGGCAAACAACACACGCTTTGTGTTCGGGCAATCACGTTGGACGTGACCGAATCCGCTACATTTGTAACACACGGGCTCTCTTGATCGTGCCGCCGGTGGAGGTCCTTGAGGGGTGCGGGCGGGAGGCGCTTGTTTCGGGGCATTGGGACCACGTTGTGGTGCCCTCTCGGTATCCGCTTGTCGGGTGGATTGAACCATCCGTTGGGCTCCTTTGGTGGCGCCGGAATCTTGAGAACTAGATATATCTCGAGCACGGGTGTTAGTATAATAAGCGTATTGACTTTGAGATGAGTTATACCTTGAGTATCTTGGATTCTCTTGTTGTTGTTTGTGAAGCTTCATGGCCGCATGACACAAAGCTCCCAAGTCTTTGTAAGGAACGATCTCAAGAGGACGTCGGATTGACGGATTAAGGCCACTCATGAACTTGGTGCGTAGGGCGGAGGGAGAGGCCGAGATGCTGGCCTTCATATGCATGTCCTCGAGCTTGGCCAAGTAGGTCACCAGAGTGAGTTTGCCTTGTTGGAGCTCGGCAATTTGCATCCGCATATCGTTTTTGAAGTCGTCGGGGACATACTTCTTTGTCATGACGTAGATCAATTGATCAAACGTCGCAACCGGTTCCCATCCTCGGCTCTCACGGACGTGTTCATACCGGTTCCACCAAGATTTTGCATCGCCTTCAAAATACAAGGTTGCCGCTTCGATCTTCTCATATTCCTCATAGTGGCAATGCTTCAAAGCCCTTCTCATGTCCTGTGCCCAATCAAGAAATACACAAGGATCATATTCCCCATAAAATATTGGAAATTTAACTTTACCTTTCCTCCGAGCTTTGTAGGGATCCGGGCGGGGTGGTGGCATATCATCATGATGAGCTCGTTGATGTGCATGCCTTGGTGGGTTAGGAGGAGGCAACCATTCTTCTCCTCGGTCCTGGTTCTCATATGGGTCTCGGACGGGTGGGTGCCATGGACGGACATGAGCCACCCGTTCCAAGTTGGGCTCATCGTCGGAGAACTCATCAAAATCATCCCTCTCGTCATACTCATCATAGCCGCGGCATGATGATCGCCGTCTAGGTTGTTGGCGGGCGTTGTCCATACCGATCATTACTAGAACGTCGAGGATGATGATCTTGTTGATTTGTGTGCCGAGATTCGTCATGGACGGGACGGCTAGTATGTTGTGCATTTGGTAGAGGTGGGGGCGATCCGTACCGTCTACGATTGCGCTCGAAGCGCTTGTTCTTATCCATCGTATCTACATAAAGTAAATCATCCGGAGTCGGGCCATCATTGTTGTTGGTCTCATTGAGGTGGTCCCTGCCGTCTTGTTGATTTTGACTTTCGATGACTGAGGCAAGCCTAAGACCTTGAGATGGATCGGATCTCAAAAAGACTTTTGCCTTTTCGACGGGCATCGGACGTGGAAGTCTCGACCATGGTGTCATTTGGATTTGAAGCGGGACGTTGAGCGGTCGTAAGGGACCAAAAGTTGTGCCCTCATCTCCTCCAATTGTTGCTTAAGATTAACAACTTCCTCGGATAAGGAGGCATTATCTCGTTCACGAGCATCCTGAGAGTTTTCTATATCCACGTTAGTCATGATTCCAAATGAATACACACAAATGCAAGCAATCAAATGAGCAAGGTGACGAATTAAGTTAATGTTACCCAAGTTCAAGTGCGTTAAGGTTCTACTTTTGGGAAGGCCGTTTGGCGGTTAGGCAAGATAGGCTAATCCAACAAAATTTGAACCAATTCACACAAATAACAAGTGATAAATTTGCAACGTGTGTAAGAAGATGGAGAGATAAGAAATGGACGGATTGTTTATCGGAAAGTTTTACTTCCTTTTGGTCTTTGACCTTTTGTACTAATCCGATTTTTCGGATGGACCGGTTTGCCGGACGTCTTTTCACTTTCTTTTTTTTTTTAACTTTGCAACTTTTGATGCAAGAGATGAAACACTTTGGAAACAAATCCGCTTTGTTGGAAGAGTTTTTTGGTTTTTGTTTTTGTTTTTTTTTTTTTGAATATCAAAATGCGAGATATCCGAATTTGTTAACAAATAAATCCCAAGAAATTTGGTAAAATCGATTAACAAACTTGTCGGATTGGGTCGGTTTAAGAACAAATTGTATTTGATAGATGGTTTGATGGGCAAACCAAATATCTCCTAAATTTGTTTGGTGAGAAAAAAAAATTTTCAAGAAAACTTCAATGAACACGAAGAACAAGATGAAGATCTTCAAGAGGGAAAGAACAACAAAGGCAAAAGAAGGATAATAAAATAAACGCACAAAAACAAGAGTAAAGAGAACTTAGCTTCGATCCCTTTGCTCTGATGCCAATTTGATGCGTCCTTGGAAGCGTTGAAGAACGGACGCCGGATCTAGACCAAGCTAGAGCTTCAACTACTCGTGTTGATGTGCAAATGAGAACTTTGATAGAAGTTTGATAAGGCGGAAGCGATTTGAAAATGGATGCGGAAGCGAAGGTTTGATTCGATCTAGAGAGATCGAGCAAACGTTGTAGTGGATTTGAGAGTTTGATTCTTTAGAAGAATCCTCGAAGGTGAGTTCTTGGATCTAAGACTTGATCCAAGGAAGAACTTTGAGGGGATTGAAGAGGAAGTGATGCCCAAATCAAGAGAGAGGATTTTCCTTCAAATAACTTGATTAATATTAGACATGCTTTACAAGTGTGGCCAAGCATCCTTTTATATAGTGGATGAAGACCAAACCATTAGCCGGAAATTAAAGGCGGTTCGGGAAATAAAGCCGGGGCTAACTCCCGAATTGAAAGGCCTAGACTATCAATGTCGGAAAGTATCTCCTGAATTAGTTCCGGAGTTACGGTTCCGAAAATTAAAGTCTATTATTAAAATGAAAAATACATTAAAATAATAATAATATTGCTAGCTTGATGACGTGGCGACCGGAAGTCTATGCCATGGTGGAGTGGTGACATGGCATGCCACTAACGGGTCCAAGTGATGCAATGGTGCGTCGGATGATTGAGCCGGACATCTTGGGCGATGGCTTTAGCTCGGGAGAGTGAGCGGTCCATCGGAGCGAACCCGCAAAGCATCGTCCTCCTCATCCACGGTCATGGTTGTCAAGGCGCATCAACCGGGACTACTCCCCTCCGTGTACCCTAAGGGAGTGGAGACAGCGCCCGTTCCGTGTACCAGATCTAGACAATCCGCAGAGAACCTCCCAGTCTCCTAGTGAGATGACGGGGCTAGGTTGTCACGGCCCTACAGTGGGTGTGTACTAAACCATAGGTAGGTAATAAACCACATCACATGCTATCAAGCATATAACACATACACCACTCATGCATACATCCAATATAAGGATGGCAACTAAGTAAGTCCTATGGACTTACCTCAACCTCGAAGTCTTAAACCCAAACAGCTCCAACTCTGGAGATCAACACTGCCTAAACAAGACATAACAACATATATCAAACTCATATCCATCATAAGGGTCACACATAGACCCAAGGGATCCATAAGGATCGTATCATAACTCATAAACCTCAAAGTCATAACTGGCATAAACGATAACATGATCATCCTCATTCTATCCTCATAAACATACCTAGCATGTCACTAAACTGCTCATACTAGGAAAGGGAAGGATCTACCCCACTCTAGGTAGACCGGGACAAGACGCACCTGCGTGACGGAAAGACGTAGGGGCAGAACAGGCAACCCGCAGGCGCGGTAAGGCTCGGCCGTAGGCGCGGTGACCGTGGCCGCTGGCAAGCGCAGGCACGGAAGAACGCGGGCGCTGGCGTTGGAACCGTTGCCGCAGGGCGGCGTCTTCTGGCCGCGGGCGCGGTGACAAGTCACCCGCATGGGCGGCTACGCTGAAGCGCAGGGGCGGCGACTCTGCAGAACGTAGAGTCCCGTCTTCTTTCACTCTAACGTGATCAAATCACGTCTTCTCCATTCCAAGCCACATACAACCATATATATACACAACCCACATCAACATACATCTATACATTCATCTAATCCTAAGCTAAGGAAGATGAAATCAAAGAAAAGAAGAAAAATAAGCAAGATCACTTACCACTTGTGGGTCCTAGGCTGCTAGAAAGATCAACACACACAACAGCTGGCTTCCAAGCTCAGTAACAACAACATCCATCATCAACATCATCAAACTCACATCAATTCTCTTCCAAACTCAAAGAGAAATCAACACAAGATCAAGGAGGGAGAAGGGAGAAGCAAGAAGGACGTAGGAAGGCAGGGAATGAAGTGATGAAGAAGCCCTTGATCATCTAAGGAAAAGAATAAGAGGAGGAAAGAGTAAAGCACGGGTCAAAGGGTCAACAAAGCCGGCTGCAGCCGCCGGAAACCGCAGGGGCGGTTCCCTGAGCCGCAGGGCGGCACCCAAGCCCGCGGGGCGGCTAGGACAAATCTTGGACAAAGCCAAACTCGACTAACGTCAAATCTCGGTCCGAAAGACTAAGGCTCTTACAATGCTCATGCTAAGGGAGATCTCAAATGGTAGAGACAATAAATAAGGAGATAAAGACATTGGAAGCAAATGATACATGGTGATTGATAACCTTACCTCGTGATAAGACAATAGTTGGGTTGAAATAGGGTTATTAGATCAAGTTCAAGCCAGATAGTAGCATTGAAAGGTATAAAGCTCGTTGATAGCCAAATGATAAACTCGAGTAAAGGGGAAAAAATTACAAATTTACCTTTTTATGGTTGCAAAGTTAGTCATTGTAAGAGTATTGATTGCATATGCTACCATTCAGAAATGAAATATTCACCAACCAGATACTTATAACGCCTTCGTTTATTGATTTCTTGAAGAAGAAGTGCATATGGAGCCATATTTTGGATATAATAAAGAAAGGTCAGGACAAGTGTGTAAATTGTAAAGTCATTATATGGGATGAAACATGCCTCAAAATATTGGGGGAGCTCACAAATTTCCTGATTAACATGGGGTTTGTGCACTACAAGAAAGTATGCATTGATTCAACATGCTAAGAAGAAGTTTCAAAAGACTTTCACCATAAAGGATGAGATTAATCAGATTCTTTTTGGGAATGTAAGTAGCTCGTTTTAGTAGGAAACTATCATTAGTTAGAGAAAATATATTGTGGATATTGGATACTTAGATTCTTGAGTGCAATACAACTTTTTGTTTCCTCTTCCAAAGGGTATATGATCGTCTCTATTAGTGAAGAAAAGTATTGTATGAACCTGAAGTGTACGTGCAAAAGATTGACAGGGAAATTGCTATATCTCAATATTACCATGTATCATATGTAGTATATATTGTAGTACAATACTTGAGTCACTTTTTTGGCTTCTCCAAGGGAGCCACATTCGCAAGTTGCAATATATGTTGTTAGATATGTGAAAGGTACATTAAACTCGCACAAATTTGACCGGATATAGTGATGCAAATTAGGGTGTTTGTAAATTTTATGCTCGATCTCCTTGGAGATTCTTTATATCATGGAAATCAAAGAGGCAAAATACAGTATCCAAATCATCTACAAAATCCGAGTGAAGGAGTATGTCTAGTGCAACAAGTAAAGTTATACGGTTACATGATCTGTTGAAAGACTCAGTAATTTTGGAGTTTCCAAAACTCCATCTCTGCATGAATTTATTGAATAGTATTGAAATGGCCGGGAGGTTAAGCCAGCATGTATGACACAACAAGTGGAGCAATTGTGGAATAATGAGAGCGCATCTATGCAGATTTGTCCATCCAAATGATACAACGAAGACATTGGCCTTGATGGAGATAATCGAAGGCTTTGTTGATATCCTCAAAATCGACTTCATGCGTGATAAACCCATCCAAACTAAGCTCCTGCGTTCATATTCAACCAGTACTTGAATTATTCTTGATGTGTTGATTTATATATATATATACAAATGTTGTTGTACCTGGTTCATATATTTGTGTGCAAGCCAAAGTGTTTGTGTTTGTGTTTCATACCACCAAAAAAGCAACCCATGACGGTTCTACCGTGTAACATTTGGACGCAGTCGAGCTTTACAGGCTCATGCACGTCCACTCCAAGAATTATTGTTCTTCCCCAACCCTTATCCATCAATACAATAACAACTCAATGAATGTAGTTTCGATTCAAATCTCAGTTGAGTTATGATTCGAATATGATAAGTGCATGCATGCATGTACCTCTCGAGAGCTTTCAAAGGCTTGTTGCATCAAATTGGCTGCGCCTATGCACTCGAAGCAATAAATCTGCTCCTCCCTCTGTAAGTTCTTTTATAACCTGAAATGAATACAATCAGATTACATGCAAATAAACAATAGCAATGAGCTGAATTTGACACAAACCTGACTTAAGTTTTTCTCCCACATGTACTCGGATTCACGAAATGAGTTACCCCAAACTTCCTTCCTGTTATTCAGGATTTATAATTATTATTACCATGACAAACATAAACATAAATTATAAGAAATCATAGTAGCATGGTTTTGTTGCACGAAGAAATATATTATGCACACTAGCTATGTACTTACGTACCCAACTCTAACTTATCGGGTTCAAATCGACACCGATGATTTTAGAAGCGCCTCTCCTTCTAGCTCCCTCCGCAACCTGCAACCACAACAACCATATATGTGTTATTATACTGTAGGCCGTAGACCGAATATTGTGTGCATATTAATATGCTAAAAAATCAATGTATTATAAAATTAATAAAATTTCATCATAAAACCAATTCATAAACAAACTTATAAAAACCAATCTCGTGCATTTGCTAACGGGACAATGTAAATTGAATAGCATTAAGAAGTTACCGCAAGGCCGATAGTACCAAGGCCGAAAATAGCGACAGTGGAGCCTTGTTCAACCTCCGCCACTTTCCACGCTGCTCCCACACCTGTAGGGACACCGCAACTAAGCAAGCAAGCCTTGTCGACGGGGATCTCTGGAGTGATCTTGACGACATGGGTGACATCAACAAACTGTGTACTCGACAAAGCTGGAGACGTGCAAGAAGTGGTGAAGAGGCTCCCCGTTGATGTCCTTGAACCTTCCATTGGAGTCCCTCGGCATTGATTTGTCGTTTTTGTCGGAAAACTTGGAACACATGTTGCTTTTAGTTGAGTGACAGTCCATGCATTCTCCGCAGTTGGGGAGGAATATCGGCAGCACACGGTCTCCTTCTTTCACCTCCTCTACGTACTCTCCTACACTTTCCACCACACTATACATGCATATACATGCATTACACATCCATATTAATATATCTTTAACTAACTGCTCACCATGACAACACATTTTACTGTAATTATCACTTCTAGCTTGTGATACTTTTAACGTCCGTTTATTCAAAACTAATCTTGAAAGTGGATCGGTGTCATACCAATAGTGTGTAGTCAATTTCTACTCTTTAATCAGGATTATGGTCAACTTAGTTCGTTTTTAAACGAGTTTGATCCGAGCCTACATTTGAACCGAATTTGGTTATAAAAATAGGCATGGGAAGGTTGCTTCTTGTAAGAGATACGTTGTATCGACATGCGTTGAAAAGTCGAAGTAGCTATTTTGTTTGTAACGTAGATGGTATATACAAATTTGGTCATAGAAAGGTCACATGTGAAGGTTGTATTAGTGGGCAGTAACGTATAAAAAATAGAGACACAAAGGACAAAAGGAAGCCAGGATCTTGCAATGGAATTTTATAAACAAAGTTTAGATCATCAAAATTATTACAATTCAGAAGAAAAATAGTTAAATATCCATAGCCATCATAGCTTAAGAATTAGATAATATAGTTATGCAATAAACCAGGAAGAAACCAAGGAGTCTTTTTTTTTTGTGACCCAGAAAACAAGGTTGTCATTTTCTTAAAAACTTTCACGGAGGATCTATCATCTTTAAGGTTCGTTCATGTCTAGTCTCCCTCATTTATGATATCTCAGCTTTATTTAATGGAGCCACAAGGAGTCTTTCTTCTTCTTCTTTGGCTGAAAATCATATATTCTTGATAAGTTTTTTAATAGATTTAAAAACAATTATTATTTATATTTGTTTTAATTAGAGGGTAAAAACAAAAAGACTGAAAAGAGGACATATTAGGGTTAGATTTTTCAAATTTTAATTCTGAATTAAGTTAATTTGAAATTTCACCCTATTTTTGTCAACATTACAACTAGAATCATAATCCTCTAAACATTTAAAAGTTTAGCTCAAATTTGTCAATTTTTAACATTTTTTTGCAACGACAAATGAAGTACCAACTAAGTAATTAAAATTTATCTTCTAAAACATATTTGAAATTATATAGAGGTCTTCTAACACACATAAAAATAAAATAACCATCTCTATTCTCTTAATCGTTTTCATATCATCACACTAATCAAATTGAAACTTGAAAGAGAAACAAAGTTAGGTTACCCAACAGCTTCATGGCCAAAAATCCTTCCAACAGCAGAAGCCGGTCCCTGCGCCCGCAGTAAATAAATAAAACTTAAGCAAAAAAAAGAAAGAATTGAAAGTAGAGATTGAGATGTGTTGTACATACAGAAGGGATTTTCCAGAAGGTAACATCAGTGTGACACAGGAAGTACAAATGATTTTGATCCTCACTTCCCACGCCTTTGGAGCCGCAACTTCCACCTCTTCTATCACCAGAGGCTCTCCTGCTTTTCTACACACAGCAGCTGCACACACCACACATATACATATACGTGTCTTAAATCTAACATATCCACGTCGCAGATACAAATGAATCGAACGCACTTACCTTTGCAGATGATCGGCTTTCCCATTCGAGGACTCAAGTTTCTGGGCACCTCCATTGAATGAGAGCTTCTCAACTCAAGCGTCAATGAATCAATTTTTCCAATACAAAATTCAACTAGGTTTTATCAGGTCCACGCTGCTAAAGATCTGACTTTTATTTATTTATTATTTTTATTTGATATCCGTATTTATTACCGAACTTACGGTCTCGATGTGACTCAAAGAATTATCAACAAAGCACCAAATCTAAATAATCTAAATCTGATGTATTTTGATTGATGGAATGATATTTTGTTTATATTTGGCAATCGGATGATAACCTATTAATAAATAAACGACCAATAAATTAACACCATGTAAGATTTCGTAAGCGTGAAATATCGAATAAAAATCTTTAAATCCTCTTTCACTATATAGAATATCAAATATGAAAAGAGAATTATATTATTTAAATATTATTTAGGATATTGAACGTAATTTATGTAATTTATGTATTTGGATGCATATTTTTGTTCGAATTGGTGAAAAACAATAACGTTGTTGGTTATTTTAAAAAATCGTCAGAGGTAAGTATAACCGTAAATTATGGTCGAAATACATACGTTTTGGGCAAAATGGTCATAATCCGATCGAAATCATTAGATTTTTCAATGCATAGGTTATCTCTATTTCGATCGAAATATACAAATTTCGATCGAATTCTTTTTATACCGAAAGAAATGTATATTTAACTATGCTCGAACTATTACAACATTCCTCTATATTTAAGTGATTAATTTCGACCTGAATTACTGTATTTCGACCTGATTAATATAACTAACAAACAAAAAATTCGACCGTAATAGTAACTTCGACCTTAAATTATTGTTCGATTCAGTTGGGGCTAATTCACAATGCATCATCATTCTTGAAAAACCTACGTTAATTTCCTTCAATGTACAATCATAATAGCTTTTTTGTCGACATAAATTGGTACAAATGATAAATATGGTATGTATATAATTTCTATGGTTTTTTTTATAGAATTATTCTATTTTTAATGTGTTATCTAAGTCGTTCAATTATTTAGATCGTGTGTTTATGATAATTTTCTACTCCCTACACAAGAATATGTTCCTACTTGATCTCATTCCTATATATATATTGTGGTGATTTTGATCTTGGAGGATTTTTTATTAATAGTTAATTATGTGTTCATGTCGAGTTGTTCTTGAATTCTTTGATTTTGAATTCATTAATACACAAATTTTGTCTATCCCTTACGGCTAATGTTTTACAGATTTTATTATAGAGACCAATCGATCACATCTGTGTTTGCTTCTCTTTGCTTATGTTTCATATTTGTTGAATATGGTGTATGAGATTGATCTAAAGTGACATCGATCGATCGACTGACATATGTTTTTTTATTTATGTTATTTTCTTTTATTTCTGTAAAGTGTTTGGTTTATTTGTTTTTTGTTTCATTATTAATCTGTCAAATCAAAACAATGTCTTCAGTGTGTTCGATCTTGACCCTTTACTACAATCTGGTCCTGTAATTTATAGCGAGATTTGAGGCTCACGTGTCAACCTTCATCAACCATCCTCAATGTTATAGATTCTCCGTACAGTCGGACATTTTCAAAGCATCTCACCCTTGATTGTCACAAACTCTGTCTTTCATGAATAAACTAAGCATCTCACCCTTGATTGTTATTGCGTTCGAAAAAGGCTTTGGGAAGGCTTCATTAGTACATTCCATGTCTAAGTTTATACAACTTGCTAATGCCCTGTCTAAAAACCATTGGTAGACTGGACCCTCTTGGCACATTTTTCTTATCTCCAACTTGGATGTCTACCGCCCCACCTCGGAAGGGAGCAGGGAGGGTATGACCCATGTGCATGCACGATAATGAGAAACCATCTAATTTATTTGGTGTTTTTCAAACCTTGATACACATACACAGTGTGTATATTAAACTCTACACTCCGATTCATGTAACCATGTTTGACACATAATTGGAACAATACCATATTGTTAAAAAATACTCTAAAGTGAAGGAAAAAACCCAAAAATTAAAATTAAAAAAACGTGGCAGTTTTTCATTCGTGGCAATGGCATAGCCTTGGCAATTTTTTGTATCCCTGTTTCTCTCATACAAGTTTCGGATACATCAATCAAACTCAATTCGGTTGTATCTCGCGTGGTCTGCTCGATTCATCACGTGATTCACGTCTGATCCATAGCTTTATAAAACCTTATGCTTCAAAATAATCCGAGTTCAAGTAACACATAACAGCCAAAATATTGTTCTGAATCTCGAAATGCAAGGTAAAGAAAGGAAGCACAAGTACGGAAATACAAATCAACACTAAATACCCTCTCCCTAAAAACAAGAGAGGTGATCATATAATGCGAGGTGAACAATGAGCGGCCTTACTACTATTCGGCATCAGGTTTTGGTGTTTCTTTGATTTCATCACTTCCATCCTCCTGCAAATGAAATTTTAAGGAATGTCAGGAATTAATAACGTATGCCAAAAGCGATGAACAATATGCAAAATAGCATTATATATTTGGAATAATGCAATACCTGCATGTCAGAGTCCAGAGTGTCAGGTTGTCTCGGAGAAGTTGCATGATCAAAGTGCTGTCCTTGTACGATTCCTCCCCGAGTGTATCGAGCTCAGCAATGGCTTCATCAAAAGCCTAATTACAAGAAATTGAAGATACATCATTAGAGACTCAGGACTTTCTAGCACTTGAAGATTCGTTCAAGAAGCATACCTGCTTAGCAAGACTGCAGGCCCTGTCAGGAGAATTCAAGATCTCATAGTAGAACACCGAGAAGTTCAAAGCCAATCCAAGACGAATAGGATGAGTTGGAGCTAATTCAGAATTTGCAATATCCTGCCAGGAAATAACATAATAAATATCACAGACAGCAATCTAACAATAATTTTTGAATACAGCTTCAAGCATAACCTCTTGAGGTTGTAAACGAATCCCTAACTACTTCTGAGTGATTCACCAAATTGCCACAGCTACATTGTAAAACATGTGCAATCGATCTAAATGGACAGACATTGTCCTCATTTAAGGTATTTGTCATGGGGATCAGGGGTTCCCTTTTTCATTTGTTTGAATAGTACTACATTCAGCACGCATCAAGGATAGGCCGATAGGGAAAAAAGAAGTATATGACAAGGTTTCTCTATAGTGGCTTCCCAACAAAAATATTTCCATGTATGGAAAGTATATTTGCAAATTGCAACTTATACAACTTACAAACTCAATTCCATCACTGCTTCCCACAGTCAGTCCATCTGCCACCAACTAATTTAGAGTGCCTCATAAACTCTGATCCATCCTAATCACATTAGGTCAGTTCCAAATCCATCTCCAAGTTTAGGCATATACATATGCTACGTTTCAGGTTCTAATTCACAGCAGTTTAAAATATCATATTATATATAAATTGGAGAAGAATATAAGTAGATCAGATCCAGAGAATGACAAACCTGAGCAGATTTGTAAGCATTGAGAGTGCTCTCAGCCTGCTCCTTCCGGTCAGCCCCGGTTTTGAATTCTGCAAATACCGGTGATAATCTCCCTTCATTTTAAGGTAGAAGACCTTGGAGTCACCGGAAGCCGCCGAGGGAACAAGACGAGTATCAAGGAGCTTGAGGATCCCATCGCAGATGTCTGTCAACTCCTTCTCGATCTTGGATCTGTAGTCTCGGATCGTTGCGACGTGATCATCGTTTCCACGGCTCTCCTCTTTCTGTTCGATGGAAGAAATAATCCTCCACGATGCCCTGCGGGCTCCGATGACGTTCTTGTAAGCGACGGATAGGAGATTCCTCTCTTCAATACTGAGGCTCTTCGTTGTCGGCGGCACCGACGACCTTCTCCATGAATTCCACCATCTCCTCGTAGCGCTCCGCTTGTTCGGCAAGCTTCGCAAGGTAAACATTCTCCTCACGCGGTGTCGCCATTGATGACCTAGTTCCAAGTTCTGGTTGAGAGAGAGAGAAAGGGCAGGAAATGAAGTTTAGATCTGTTATTAGCTTTGAAATGTTTGAATCGGATCAATGGAATAAAAAAGGTGGTTCCTCTTCGGTGGATGGTGGATGTCGAGCTGTAAAGGAGGACCGTGTGAAATCGAGAGCAATGACGCAGGCTCTTCATGCCTACTAAATGTTTAAATGGGCCTGAGAATTCGAAGGCCCAATACAGCTACAACCAATTCGGTAGGCCCAGAGAGGAAGAATCTCGACGGACAAGTGGACAAACAATACACGACACGAGGTATTCAGAAAAGTTTTCTCGTGAAGGGTTTTCGAGCTCAATCACTGGCGAAGCAAGACGATTTTGTCAAGGAGGGCCAATTTATTTTTATCTTAAGTTAACCAAATTCATTTTATATACTTTTATTTAATTAATAAAAATTAATTTTTATATATATATTTAAATATATTTTTTAATAAATTACATTCTAAATAATTTTTGGTAAAAAGTTATAAAATAGAAGACTAATTGAGTTAATTATAAAAATTTTAACAATAAATTAAAATTAATTATAGCGTATTTACTAAATTATTGATTAGATTAATAAAATTTAATTATAAAACTAATTAATCACCGTATTAAATATTCTACAACAACAAAAAATTGAAAAAAGAATTTGCTACTATCACAAAAGGGAGGAACTAAAGTGGGAGAATGTAGACAATAGGACTCAAACCCACAACCTTTGAGTACCAACTTCTACAACAAACTGCCATTTTAGCTGTTGTGTTTTAGTGATTCATTGTGCACTAGTAAAAGTATATACAAATTTCATCAGGGTCCATTGCCCCTCCAAACCCCCTAACTACGCCACTGAGCTCAATCAGCGTATATGTAACACTTTTAGTGCCTGTTTAGTTGGAGTGGTGAAATGAAAACGGAATGGAATTGGTTAAGGGAAAGAAATGGAAATGAAAATGATTAGATTACTTTCATGTGTAAAAAGACATCTACTAAACACAGTTTTTTTTATTGATTTGGATTTATTCTGTTATCAGGAATGATTCTAGCGATACCAAACGAGCCCTTAACCTCCTAGAAATTGTTTACCATCTGAAAATAAATTTAGTGTGAAAAGAAGCACAAATATATTTAATCATATAGTTTTCTGGCATTGATGGTATTGATAATAGTCAAATTGTTTCCTTCAATTTGGAGTTTAGAAATTATCTGAGATAGATCAATACCGTATTTCAAAACAAGATCTTCTACTTTAAGAATAATCGGTTTTTTTAATTTTCTGTTTTCATTGTGATTGTCTTTGCTAATTCATTTCTAATGATAACAAAACGAACAATTTCGATTGCTATTTCTTAAAGTATTAATGTTTAGGTTAAAATAGCCTTTTTTTAAGTTTTTTTATTTTACTTGTCATGCACATGTACGTCGGATCCTGCTCAATCACCACATAAAATCACAACTTACAATGATGCTGATTGGGGATCTTGTGCATTTACATGTCGATCTATTATTTGCTACTGGCTATTCTTTGGTGATTTTTTGGTTTTTGGAACAATAATAAGCAAAAGATTGTCTCTAAATGATTATCTGAGAGTGAGTAGAGAGCAAAAGATTGTCTCTAAATCATTATCTGAGAGTGAGTAGCGAGTAGGACTGTTCAAAATTCGGTTTGGTCCGGGGTTTTGGACTGAACCGGACCGGATCGAAATAAACAGGTCCGGTCTTCGGTCCAAACAGTCCGGTCCACAACCGGAAAATTTGTGGAAAAAAAAATTAATTAATACTTGGTCTGGTCTACAATAGGCTTAGTGCGAAAAATTTTTATAAAAAATATATTCAATCAATAGTTTAACACATATTTTCCGGTCCATCCGATCCTGGATCAAAAAATTCGGTCCATTTCCGGTCCCATCTGTTCAGGTCCGGACCGGTGAACAGTCCTAGTAGAGAGCCATGTCCACCACGGCAAGTGAGATTGTCTAGCTAGAAGGCTTACTCTCTAATCTTCACATTTCCATACCTCTTCCTATCCCTATGCATTGTTTTTTTTTTTGGTGGAAGGAGAGTTAGTGGTCTCTGGCGCATCTAGCCGCGTTTTTATTAATAAAAAAAGAGCTAAGTAGTAATCAAGCAGGGGATAGCCCGGCCTCTTACATCAGACAATAATATATCCATTATACCTCGGGAGGGTCACACAAAACATTAAGTCCAATCGGAAAATCAAAAGCAAAACTAGAAAGGAAATCCGCGGCTTTATTCGCCTCACGGTAGGCATGTCGGATTTGGATATTCCAGTTCCTTTTAATAAAGTCTTGCCACATAAGTACCAGACCGGAGAGTGGGTGGTGCCTTGGGATTGGTTTATCTAGAAGAGTAATGGCGAGAAGCGAATCCATCTCGAGAATCACGTCTCTAGCATTACTCTCCACGCGAACCTAAGGCCATGGTAAGCACCCCATAATTCAGTCATGGGTACCGAACATGTCCCTAGGTTCTTTACGAACCCCATAACTCACTCACCCCCCTTGTTCCTAATAATACCTCCCGCGGACGCATGGTCATCTCTTCTAACCGCTCAATCAGTGTTGATCTTTATCACTCCAACGGTCGGAGCACTTCACTTCACATTGATTAAATCCTTGGTATTCGATCTTCCCAACTCATTCCACTTCAGCCAAGCTCTTTTGTACTCCAAGGTATAGGTCTCGACAAACCGGCTTCTATCTTCCTTGAAGGTAACTCTGTTGAAAACCCCCTCGTTCCTCCATTTTAGGACCACCAAAGGCCTACTACAAAAAGCTCACTCCACATATAAGAATTATTAAAGCTTAATTTGGAGAGAATATTACCTCGGATCCAAGTAGCGAAAGGTTGTAGGAAAAATTCCGATGCTTGTTTATGGGAATCAACCTACACCACATAGCTTTAGTGAGTGGGCAATCTCGCAAGAGATGCATATAGTCTTCATCTTCCAGGGGGCAGAAGGCACACTTTGCTGACGAGACCATGTGTCTTCTGGCGCGTTCTGAATTAGTGAGGACTCCTCCTCTTGCCAATTTCCATATGAAGGCTCTTACTCTTTCATTAATCCGTATCTTTCAGATTGTATTGAAGAAGGTTTGATCATTCTGCATAAAACTCCCCTCACCCCTCAACATATTGTAGGCTGACGAGACCGTGAAGCTCCCATTGGAACTAAGCTTCCATGAAAGCTCGTCATTTAATACCACATTACTCTCCTCAGTTCCGGTTTCCACGCTACCAAGAGGTAAGACAATGGCTGCTAGTTTAAGAAGACTCGAAGCCGAAGGAGAGGCGAAAGAAGATCCCAGTTCCACCCACTTCCTGAGTCCAATAATAGCTGACCGGGTTTGGAAATAAGCTCGCTGCTACTTCCGCAACCTGCAAGCTGCATCAGAGGAACTTCTCCAGTCCATTGATCTGCCCAGAACTTATACTCTCTCCATTTCCCAATTCCATTTACTGTCTTTCACCACAACGTCTTCCATTCCTTTGACTATACTTTTTCACCCGTGAGATTGAACCGCTGGAGGTCTCTCCCTTGAACTAATGTATTTATCCTTAATAACCTTAGTCCAAATGCTAGACTTATCCTTAATGAACTGCCAAGCAAGTTTACCAACCTGCGCAAGGTTAAGGTCCTCCATAGCTTTAATCCCGAGGCCACCATTACCCTTAGGTAGGCACATATCCTTCCAAGGGATAGTATGTATGGAATGAGGACCCATATAATCCCCCCATATGAAGGACTAACAGCTCTTATCCACCTCTTCACAAACGCTCTTGGAATTATCATAGTGGACATAGCATACAAAGGGAGAGAGGAGAGGACAAACTTTGTAAGTGTCACCCTGCCAGCAAAACTCTCAGATTTCTTTCTTTCCATCCACACAACCTCGAATTAATTTTGTCCAACAAAGGAGCAAAAGAATTTTTCGAGATCATACCTTGGATCATCGGCATGTCAAGGTAGTTGCCCACTTGCTAGTGACCTCAAAACCACTAATACATTGAAAATTACTTTTGATTTCTGTTGTGACATTAGGGAAACATAAATCTTCGATTTGCGTAAACTAACCTTTAGCCCAGAGACACCGCAAAAAAGATCAAGGCATCTCAAATATAGCTTTAATTGTACAGTAGAAGCTTCTACAAATAAGTCAAATCATCAGCAAAGAACATATGTGAGAGCTTAGGTCCACCTCTAGATAAAACGGATCGGTTTCCAACTCCCATTATCCACCGCTTCAAGAATTAAGTGACTTAGCTTATCCGCACATAAGACAAAAAGATAAGGTGAAATGGGGTCACAACATCTTGTTGTTAAACCTGTCATTCATGAAAAGACAAACTTGAGACTTGATTGTCATTATGTTAATTCGTGATGAAGTTAAAAAAAGGTTTCGTTCAAATTGTTAATGTCGTTACAACTTACAACTAGCTGACATTTTTACCAAAAGTCCTTGAGAAACATCAAACACAAGTGTCTCACTATCAAGTTTGGATTTGTTTTTGCATTTTCAACTTGAGAGGTGTATGGACATGATATAAAATATATAGAACATATAGGTCCTTACTTGTTAATAGTGGAATAATGAGGGCAATGCATAAAATGTATATTTTGTTGTGCGGAATTAATGAAAAAGAACAAAATTCAACAAACAAGAAAGACGTCACGTATATATTTATAGTGGTTCACCTAATAATGGTTACGCCTACTTTTCAGAGAGATTTTATTAAGGAGTTTTTAGAACACAGATGATCGAATAAATTGGAGGCAAATGGATGCTACAATATATAGAGTAACAAAACCTAGGTTATACTTTGGCGTCAAGTATAACATTGGACCAGTCAGAATAGGTCCAAACAAAAGATAAGCTCAATTCTAGATATATCAACAAATCTCCACCTTAAACTTGAATCCTCACACCCATACTATATGCATTAGTGAATGTCGTGACCAGTTCCTCTCTCTATTCAGATGTGCCCCTTGAGCAATCAACAACTTCTAACATTTAGCAAGTCCAAACTATGTTGGAACTTGTTGTGAGGTACCGACTTGGTGAACATACCAGCATGATTATCAACATGTCGTACTTTCATCACCCTGATTCTCTTCTCACTTCTCAAGAAATGATACACGACGTCAATATGTTTAGTCCTCTCTTAATGAACCTGATTCTTAGCCAACCAAATTGCACTCAAATTGCACTCAATAAACAATATTCTGATCGTGATGTATACCTAAATTACTAACCAATCCCTTTAACCAAATTCCCCTCTTTAGTTGCTTCTGTCAATGCCATGAATTCCGCCTTTGTGGTAGACAAAGTAATTGTGGGTTGTAAGATTGCCTTCCAACTCACAACAGAACCCCCAAGAGTGAAAACAAAACCGGTCATAGATCTTCTAGCTTAAACATCTCATGCATAATAAGAATCAAAGTACCCTATGACCAAACATTGTTTAATGCTTGTCTTGGCCGGTCCTTGGACCGTTCCAATATTGCCTTTAGCCCGCTCCTTTGCTTTTCTTGGTGTTTTCTTCCCCTTTTGGATGCTTGTACCTATGTGGCTTCCTTGAATGCTTGCTCATAACATTGCTTATATAACATTTTGATATCTTTAAAGCTTTTAGCCGCTGGAAAATGAAATAACAACTTTTTTTCATTTTGTGTCCTTATAATATATGACATATTACGCATACTCGTTATTAATCGGTACCTCCAACTACAGTTTTATTAAGAGAAGATTAAGCTAGTAGTGCCTTTTTTTGTATCCCAAAAAAACTAGGCCCCTTTGATTTTCGGATCAAAAAATAAATGAAAAATAGGTGGATTTATGGGGTAAATTATGTAATATGTTAAGGGTAATTTGGTAAATTTTATGCGTGTAAAATTGGAAACCGCCAATATTCGGATCCCACAAAAAAACGCTGGTTCGTATTCTACTCATCGTTCTTCAAAGAGCAACCCGTCGATTCACCTTCTCTCTCCGACGAGACCCTAGGTGGCGAAATCAAAGGCCCTTCACCTTCTTTGTTGGCAACACCAGCGGTGGCATTTTGTCCCTCTTCGGTTCATCAGTCGGCGCTTAATCTCACTCGGTATGGAGGCATCATCCAGCGCATAATCACCTTCTCTGTTGGCGTCTAAATCGGCATATTTCAGCGATTGAGAGCATGTGCAGTGATTATCCGTGTACCGCTGTATTACTTGATCATTTAGCATTCTGCAAACTGCCCACGTAATCCGTCTTATATTGGTTCCACATATTTGTAAGCAGGTTTGTTGTTCTTAATTTGAGTTTGTTGTTACAGATGTGATGAGGAAAGTGCAGCTTGTCAAACCTTGTAAAGCTGTCAAGGTTTCCACAGGTAATTCAAAAGCTATATAGATTGATAACCTTGTTGATAGATGATTAATGTATGAATATATATATGCAGGTATACGTGAAATTCAAATTCAATTCTCACAATATACTTGATGGTTATGTGATTATAACCCTTGATGAACAAAATAGTACTAAAATTGATCATAAGAAGATTCGTTTGGGCCTTAAAACTGGTATCCCTTCCTTGTTTTGTTGTTTGTTGGTGATTTTTGGGTGGTTTTTTGTCAAAAAATGGAAGAGGGTTAAAAGGCATAAGAGCTTCAAAGCTGAAATCATGGTTGGGCCAAATGAATTCGGTTACAAAGAACTCAAACAAGCCACTAGAGGCTTCCATTCCAGCCGGATTCTCGGCCATGGCGCTTTCGGAATCGTATATAAGGCAACCTTTGCCTCTTCATGTACAACATTTTATCAAGTTTGATCATTATTTATTGATGTTAATGATCTATAGGTTGTTACTTTTTAAAAGGTACAATCTCAGATGTGAAGAGATCAAAGCACATTCATGAGGGGGAAATTGAGTGGGTATTGATATCACATCATTTCAATGATAAAAGCTCAAGATCATACCAGATAATCACGCTGACCATTGAAAGCAGAAAGCTGGAAACAAGACATGTCAAGTCGTGTATGGTAACCCTGAATCTCGTAGATCTCTCGGGGGTGAACGTGTATCTCAAACAAAACATAGGATTAAGATTAAAGGAGGGTAGTCACATTAACCGCATCTTGTTGACACTCACACAAGTAATTAGAAATTAGAAAACTAAGTGTTGGGAGGAACATTGGACTTGTGTAACTCTACGGACCTTGGACGTGTGTAACTTGCGAACCTTGGACTTGTGTAACTCGACCTTGTGTAAACAATGGACTTTTGTAAACGACGGAAGTGTGCATTAACATTGTGTATTAATATTTGGTTTTAAGTATAAAATTACAAAAAAAAAAATAATGAAATACACGAGTTTCAATTACTCCCCTTGGTATAAAGGATGAGAGGGAGATCCTCTATTTAGAGTTCATAACCCAATAATTATAAGATTTAAAATATTGTGTATTGGGCCCGAGTCTAAGCTTGTGTATTGGGCTCGGATCTAGGTTTGTATATTGAGCTTGGGTGTAGGCTTGTATATCAAAACAATTGAGCTTTATTAAAACAAAATAATTGGACTTCATTAAAACAATTGAGCTTTGGTCTTTTAGTAAATTAATATTACTAATTTATCTTTTCAATTAATTTTTATAAACATATAAGAGGGGCCTAATTTGTACTCGTTTGTCACCTAAAATGAAAAAAAGCGTTGTTTGTACTCATTTTTACACAAAAATCTACGTAACCGACTATCCTTTTTATTAACTAGAGCTCCAGATGCCCAGTTAATACCAGATGGTGACAATAACTCCCCAAAGAAAAAAGTAAAATTACCACGTGAACCCAAAATTGAGTGTAGGACACGCTGACGTGAGCGGAATCTGTAATTTGCATACCGTTTGGAAAACTAGGATCGGAGAACTTGCCAGAGTTTAAAACAATCTCAAAGAAAGTAATCATGATTAAACTTTATTTATTATGATTAACTAGGATCGGAAATTTCATCTAACGTGGACACAACAAATATTTGGTTATACTCTATAGTTTTTTTCTTTTATGTTTGTTGAATACTTTGTTATTTCTTCCACAAAACAATAGCGTTAGATCATGGACTCAATTTCTGCATTCGAGCAAGCTAAGAATAGCTAGGTTTCCACTTGCGAATTATAAAAGTGTTTGTACTTGACCAAGAATGGTCGGAAACATCTTTATTTTGCTATACAAGTATACAAGCCACTATGACTCTGAACTTTGAGCGACTTCTCGCTCTACTAGAACACCCTTTCCACTTCTCTGCGCTCTTTTGATATGTTTTATTTAAGTAAATTTCTCATGTGTCCATAAGATTTTATATTTTTTATTTAGTAATCATTTTTTTTAATATGTAAATCCATGTAGTGTTTAGTGTCCACGAGGTTTTTAATCAATTAATCTTCATAACTATTTTATTTTCCCGATGCAATTATCGAGTTGTTGGTAGTTGAATATTTGTGAATGTTAAGCTATATAAATAAGCCTATTGTTAATAATTAAGTCTAAGGTTGTGTTTGCTAGTATTAAATTTAAACTAGTGATTGTGGTTTTTAGGAGGGTTCGTGTTTTCAAAAACACTCGTATGTGTTTGCTGTGAGTAGTGTTTTTGAGAGTGTGTTTTTATAGTTACAAGTATCGTTATAACCCCAAATTGTTATCGAAATTACAAACGAACCAGGTATATAAAGCTAACCCTTACATCTACCGCTCAACCCTTCCGCATAACCGACGGCCATGGATCCCTCTCAAAATCTGACAGAAGAAGCCGCTCAACCCTCCGCATAGTGAGACTGACTGTTTGAGCCCCGGACCCTGACCCATTCCGACGACGAGGGTCGTCGTCAGTCGTTCCTGGATGGATTCGGAAAAAAAGACGCCTGCTTGGGTCGGAAGAAGAAGGCTACGCGAGTATGTATCCCATCTCTGTGCTTTGTTTTCCTTTGTGCTTGACTGTTGCTGGACTAATGAATGAGCGAACCAAACACAGTTTTTGGGTATGAATATGTTGCTGGACTAAGGTTAATGCTCATTGTTGCCAGAATCTTCTTCCCTGATTTTTCTGGACTAAAAATCGTGAGACTTCTTCCCTGAATTGTTGCCAGAATCTTCTTCCCTTAGTTTACGACTATTTCACATCTCTGCACTCCTTCATCTTTTTAATTTTGTTGAGTTGTGTGGGTGTTACAATACCTAAGCAACGGAGGTTCAGGAACGCGACCACCAAGCAGGTGTGAACTTGAACAACAGCCGTTTGTCAATTGCGACATTCCAGAACCCGGCTCCAGAGGCGACAGTGTACCCTCTGGCGATCAGGGAAGGCGAGAAGCCCATCTTGGAGGAGCCCATCACATTTGCAGAGATGTACAGGAGGAAGATGAGCAATGACCTTGAACTAGCAAGCTAAAGAAGTTGGCGATCAGGGAAGGCGAGAAGCCCATCTTGGAGGAGCCCATCACATTTGCAGAGATGTACAGGAGGAAGATGAGCAATGACCTTGAACTAGCAAGCTAAAGAAGTTGGCGATCAGGGAAGGCGAGAAGCCCATCTTGTAATTTTTATACCTGGTACGTAAGTAAATAACGGTAACAATAGGGCCAATACGGTACATTTATCCCTCAAAACACTTTTAAAAACCAAAAATCCTTCTTTTTCATGGTATTAAAAACACTCACATAAAACACTTACAAACAAACAACAATATTTTAAAAACACTCATAAACACTAAATTACCCTAGTAATTATTGAATAGCAAACACAGCCTAAAACTAATTAATGTGGAAATACGGTGATATTTTTTTTATTAAGGTAATAACTATTTAAGCTAAGTTACTCATGATCTCCTTAATGTTGTTAAGAATACCATGAACGTCTCAAACCAACACAACAAACTCAATTTAAAATCTTCACTGACCCTGCATTAATTAGATTTCTTTATTTGTTTTAAAAATAAAATTGTTATTTTTTCTTAATTTATTAAAAAAAATATAGGCTTGATTCTATGGGAGTGGTTCAAAAGTATGGTCATTTGTTATGGTAGGAAATTATGGAGTAATTTGGACCGTTAATTGACTTGATGTAGTTGCTAAATCTTTTCACTATTACACAATATTATAGAGGTTTGGTGATAATTTTATAAATTTAGAAGGTGTTGTAGTAATTTTGTAATTTTAGTAAGGTTGATGACCTTTTTTTTTCCGATGGACATTTTTTTTTCAAAGTTCTGTACAATTCGTTTAATTTTTTTTATATTAGTTTAAACTACTTGTATTAATGATTTATACATTTTTATGAGAAAAGAAAAATATTACTTTGTTAGTTTAATTCATTCAAAATTTATATATTATCACTTCAATTTTTTATCATTAGTTAATGTATTTTATGTTCTATTTAATAGTTATTTTTTATGCACTTTTTTACTTGCACATGTTTAAAATAATAAAACACAATGTTTGAGTTAACGAACACAATGTTCGAACTAATAATACCCAAATGTTGAACTAATATTATAATAGTTCAAATTTTTATAATGATAAACATATAAATTTGAATGACGAATAAAGCTATCTCATTAATGTAGGGTTTTAGTGAAGAATTTAAACTGAGTTTGTTGTATTTGTTTTAGACGTCCACGAGATTCTTAAAAACATTGAGGAGATTATGAGTAACTTGATTTTTTAAATAGTTATAATGATAAATAAATAAATAAAAACCTTATATTACCTTAATAAAATGATGATCACCATGTCTCCACATTAATTAGTTTTTTGCTTAATTATTGGGAAAAATTAGGCTTAATTCTATAGCTTATTATTCACAAAGATTCAACTAATGAAAAAGTGAATTATAGATAATAAAATGATTATAGAGATTAGTTATTCAAAAACTTGTGGATGTCACATGTATTTACATAAATAAATGGTTATCAACAAAAATTTAAAGTTTTAGGGATACCATGAGAAATTTTCCTTTTATTTTTACTCATAAAACACACCAAGAGCAGCGTAGTAACTTACTTACTCATAAGGTTTATACAGTATTTAGTATTTGCACAGTCATGAAAATTATATTTTGTATATTTAAAATACAACAAAAAGTCTAGCAATCATCATTTGCTCAGGAAAGGCGATAAAAGCAATCACCTCGAGTTCATATGTCTTCATTACGAGTCGTAATAAAGAGGCATGGGACAATAGAGCGAAGAAAATATGCACACAATATATTTATTAGAATAAGGGAAAATACGACATTACAATGTATTAATCTTCTGTTTATTATATGTTTATCAATGGGTGCTTGAGAGGTTATAGAAAAGGGGGGAAATAGAAAAGTGATAAAAAAAAAATAGATTGAGATGCTTCCCCTAGTATCTATAACTTTGGGATCTTTATGGTCAAACGTTACTTTTTAAGCTTAAAAATCATTAAAAAAATATGTTTAGTTTGTTAATGTTGGATATTATAATGTTTGGAAGATCTCAAATGAAAATTTTGATACTAAAATCTCCTTTGTTACATGGGGAATGTTTTTGTTGTTCCCATATGAATAACTTGAAAGTGGAGAAACGACTAAGTTTTCAAAAACGAGCAATTTTCCGGGAAATAGGCGCACAACCATATGTGACTTCATAAGGATTGAGCTTGGAAGAAAAAGAAGAACGAGGGAGAAAGATGAGAAAAGAAGACGGTGTAGGTCAAGTGCGAATCACCGCCTGAAGGGACTATAAAGATTAACACGGATGGGTACGTAAAAGTTAGGATTTCTTAATCCTAATTAATGATGATTAACTTAATCATCGATAGTAATAGACTCATAACTTGCGAACAATGCGTAAATGATGAGTGTGAATTCCACCATTATGATCTGGGTGTAATTCTAGACTTGTGAAGAAATTTTCACTTTTTTCTCCGGGAAATGATTTTTACCCTCCGGTGTTATTTGGAGCATTTGGGAGCTCCAATTAATAAAATTGCAGTTGAGAGAAATGATCACGACATCGGATATGTCCTAAATATGAATAATATGAAAAGGCAAAACGGCCAAAAGAGTCGCTATTTTGTTTCATAGCGGCTAAGAAAGTCGGCTTAGGATTACGCGTTTTCGAGAAAGTCGTGGAATAATTATCCACACTATATGCCGGATTTATCACTCCAATTTCGAGAAGTTTGGAGAATGGACTCAAACCGCATTCGGAACGGTAAAAGAATAATTATCGACTTCGCTAAACGATAATTACCGTATTCGCTACATTTATTAATTCATTTCATTTCACATTTCTTCGTAAAAACTCTGATTTCTCCCAACCTTCAAACTCATATCTACTCTCCGTTTGTAATCCGATTTCAATTCCGTTTAAGGTTTCGATTCCTCTCTTCATTCTCTTCATTTCGGTATCAATGTTTCGCGTTTTGTCGAAGTTAAGGCCAGGTCGTGCATATCCCTTACCTGGCCAGTACCGTCGCTCAGTTTCCGGTGAATTTGGTGGTGTCGGAGCGCAGCCTTCGTCCTGTGATTCTGAATCTTCTTTCGGTTCGTCAATCGGTTTAGTAACGAATAAGTTATGAAATTATTTGTTTTCCGTATTGAGGGTTGCTCTTATCTAACCTTAGGCTTGTCAAAATGGATAAATGGAAATTTCATTATGCTCATTATATTATTCTGGTGAACTTTGGCTATTTACTTAACAGGTTGGTTCGGAAATTGCCTTCGGGCAAAATGTTATGCTGTTAAAATCTAATTAATTAGTTAAGGATTAATTAATTAAGTTTAGATTCGGGAAATGTCGTAAAGCAAACTAAATTCAAAGGAATGAATTTAATTGATGTTTGAAGCGAGAAGTTTAATACGAGGAATCTGATATTCCTTACAGGTGTGTTGAAGGCTACTAGCTAACTGTATCTTAGGTTGCTTTGTGAGCGTATCCAGGTAAGTCTTCGGACTTACTTAGCTTTGATCTGCAGAAACTCGTGCCCGAGAGATTCATATCTTGTTGTGTTGAAATGTTTTGTTGTGTTGAATTGTGAATGGTGTTATGCATTGAGATGTGTTATGTTTGAAGCATGTTTGATGTGTTTTGTGACGAGTATGATGATATGATGTGTAAAACATGCTTAATGTTATTGTGAATATATAATGTCATGGTTATGAGAAGTGGTTAAATTGATATATGTTTTCATGTTGAGTCGTGGTAATGTATGACATGATAAGCCTGTTGAGGCGTGGTAATGCATGACATGATAAGCCTTTTGAGGCGTGTGACATGATGATGACCTGTGAAGGTCAAGAGTATGTATAATGGGTAATTGAAGCTGAGTTTAACCATTATCCATGTCACTAGCAGCAGCAGTGATGCTGGGCCGGTACGTCGCTCAGGTCGCTAGCGTAAGTCAAGGCGCTGAGCTTAACCATTAGCCAGGTCGCTAGCAATTGCAGTGATGCCGGAGCTTGGCCAAGCCCGGATCACTTGCGCTTGTATTAGAATGACACCGAATCTGATGGTTTTCCAAGCTTGGGTCGCACACGTAATTTAAAATGGTAAATGTTTGCATTAACATGAACGGAAAAATGTTTCATGTGGTTAGGGGTTAACATTACAACCCGCCACGAGTAATCTTGGCCCGAGGCTTGATCAGCCTGGCTCCGACCTAAGAGCAAAATGTCTGAATTAAGCTAATTTGTGCAATGGTGATGCTCACACCACAAAAGCCATAACCGTATAAGCAATGATTCCGGATTTGGCCGGGTCGCTAATTGTAAATTCCATATTGCATTCACGTGCATCATTCATAAAAGCGTGATATCATCTCATGAGCACGGTATATGGTATTTGAATACATGTGTTGTGTTGTGATGTGTTGATATGAACTCTCGTGGATAGATTATGATCGGTGGCTAACGGTTTTAAACCGATTCTTTTTAGGTAATGCCGATCATAGGAACGCTGCAAGGACGTCAGTTGTAGGATGTGGATAGCCGGGGCAGTGTTAACCCAAGGGTTGGTTGAATTACTTCTTAAACCAATTGCTTGCAAGCGAGTCTTTTGTTGCATGTGTGCAACTGTTTCAAGTGTTGTTTTCAGGCTGATGTGTTAAGACAATGTTCATCTGTTTATTTTATCGTGCTTCTTGTTGGCAAGGTCCTATTTGTGAAGTTGTTGTCAGGCTAACTGATGGGACCCACTGTGTGGTCCCTAGCCTAGTGACGTCTTGAGTTATTAAAAACTCGGGGCGTTACAGGGTCGGTTAGAGAAGATGGAAACGCTACGGTGGCTGGTGTGATTAGGAACCATGCAATGGGTTTTGTTGTCAATCTTGGGCGATGTATTGTACCTGCAGCTAAGCTATGGGTGTATTACATGGCTTCAAGATTGCTTGGATTGTAGTTATAGAGTTATTGAACTGGAGACCAATTCATAGTTGGTAACCATTGTAACACCAAAATTCTAACTCGGGATGTTACGGGTTAAGGCCTCACAATGGGTCCTAACCTTACAACACATTAGAGACAAAAGACACAAATAAAGGTAAACCGAATAACGTTTTTATGCAATTGAAAAGTCATGATTAAAGAAGAAGATAAAAGAAACAACCGGTTATAACAATGAAATCTAAAACTGAAACGGCGCAAGAGTTTGCTTGAAAAGAAAAAGTCAAACCAAACTAACAAGTACGGAAAACCCGGCTGGCCAATCTCTCCAGATCACTCCACAACGGTCATAACCTGCAAGGTCTACACGGTAAAACCGTTAGCTAACAATTCTAAATATCACAAGTATTCTATATCAAAAACTCACACAACGCGGAAACTAAACAATCAACATGCTCACACTCAAATCATATTATTATCATCTTCAATTAGGTGCTTCATTTCTAATTGTTCAACTTATTGTGTGGCACGAAGGTCTCCCGACCTTCGCATATGTCCCGTAAACCAATTGGAGTGGATCCGATGCATCTCACCGTATGCCATGTGGACTAGTCGTAGAGAGCCTCTCAGTAACATGGAAGCGCTGGGTAGTGATGCCACAACCCATTTTCATACACTTAGGTCTTATTATATATTAATGTCATCCTACTCAAGTTTTAATTATAAAGCACCCAACATTCATCACTATAGTAATACACACTCATACAAGAATAGCCAACTAAGCAAGTCCATAAGACTTACCTGAAATGATCGACGATCGGCCATTATCCGTTATCGTATATACGTGCATACGATATCTAAAACCTTATCAAACATGAAAAACGTCTTAACATCATATTCTATCATACGATATCCAAAAACCTAGACTAGTGAGTATTACCAAAATACCCCTAACTTTCCTAAAATTCCGGAAAAAGGTCCAAAGCGGGTCTAAGACCCTCACCATTGTCCAACAATATCTCATAACCCTAAAAGATCCATATCAGGTTCGAGATATACTCTCCTAAGTCAAAATCTTAAACTAAACTTCTTTCGAAAAAAACTAAGTACCCTACTTTGACCTACCATAAAACTCTTCTACTAAATCCCAAAAATTCCGAGAAAATTCTTAAACGTACTATGCCATGTCTACTTCAAGATAGAATGACCAAAACCCGTAAATTCTTATTCATAAGATCCACACAAAAATCCAAAGTTGCATACATGAACACATAACTCCATACTTAGCCAAAAACTCCTACTCTTCCGAAACCGAGTTTTGCACCAACTTTACAAGTTCATAACTTTAAATCTAACCATTGGATCTTTCTCAAATTTTGACATCATTAACTAATACTACCATCTACAACATATAAAAAACTTCAACGGTAAAAAAGAAGTTTAAGGTACCTAAACTTGATCCCAAATAGGGATGTCAATGAGCCGGGGATTTCCCGAAATTCGCGGGTATTACCCGTCATGGGGATGGGGATGAGGACGGGGTAAAAAATGATTCTCCGCTTGGGTATGGGGACGGGGACGAAGATAGGGGTATTCGCTCCGCTCCCCGATCCGAATTCGAATCTGACGGGGAAACCAACGGGTAACCCCGACGGGGAACCCCGACGGGAATTCCGCGAAGAATACATAAATAAACAAATTGTATACTTTCATTGTAGTTTTAAGTTTAATCGAAATTTATTTCAGAAATTGTGTTTAAGTTCAAAAATTATTGATGATTACTAAAATTTCAAACTATATAATACACTTTTGAATTTTAAGGATTAAGAGTATCACACTATGATTACTATCATACTCATTCCTACTTACACAATGTATTTTTTAAAATGTGATTTAAGTTTAAGTATTTTTTTGATAATTATATATGTGTAAATCATGCTAATGCTAACCTATATTAATTTGGTTTTCGATCATACGAGGATAACAACACATTCGCGAAAATTTTGAATACGTTGTAATTCGTAAACGTCAAATCGCGATGATCAAATGCATCGCACATTACATGTGCTTTTATCTTATGTGTCATAGTTTGTCAAATACATATTTTGACGGTACACCGAAATTCTAAAATTAAAATGTTAGAATAATATAGAAACTTTATCTTGAGACCGTAATCAAAATGTTATTAAGATATAATTATTTTAGTTTATACTAGTTTGTATTTCGAATCTCGATCCTACATTCCTACTTGAACGAACAAAACCTAATATATACACACAATAAATGAACCTATACTTTGACATATTGGATAAGGTGATGTGTTGAACAACCAACTAAATCACATCAACATTTCAAATTAAAATGTATAATAATAATATATGAATTGAAATTTATCTTGTAACCATGAACTAAATGTTTGTATACTATGTACACTTTTGGACGTTAAAACTTAAAAGTATCAAACTCGTTCCTACTTGATAACATTTCAATTAAAATGTATATTATATACATAAATTTTGTCGGTCTTGCAAAGACAATGTATTCTCATTTGTTTGACTAGTAATAAGAACCTCAAAACAGTTACAAAAATTTTATTATCCAAATTAATATTTTTGTCAAACTCTTGAAAGTTAAACGGGGATGGGTACGATTAATTATACGGGGAAAACCCAACAAGTTTTTATATGGGGGAAACTCAACAAGTTTTTAAATGGGGAAATTAAACGGGGACGGGTATTCCCCGATGGGGACGAATATCCGACGGGGACGGGGACGGGGACAATTTTTAATATCTGAACGGGTATGTGAATGGGGATGGGGATGAATAGGGTACTCCCCGACCCAAACCCGACTCATTGACATCCCTAATCCCAAAGATGGTTATTCAACACTGAATTTCTGGAAATTTTGGTACAATGTCACCACGTCACAAGTTCGAGTCTCACGGCCGACTACAACTGGGAAGGCAATACAAAACCTTCACATCCTATGTTCGAGACCTGTGAGAGGCAAAAGAGAGGTTTTGAAATATTTCCCCCATTCCCATGCACATGAAAGAGAAGGAGAGAAGGGACGAAGGAGGGAAGGAAGAGGTTGCTCACCCTTGGCAGGACTAGTGCGGCTCGGATGCATAGGGTTCGACCCGGACTCATGTGGCAAGGTCTTGATGGCTCGCTGAAGCCTAGTCATCGTGGTTGTAGACCAGGGAAAGAAAGGCCCGAGCCCAGTTCGTCCGATCTGGTCGATCGATATGCCGATGTGCAGATGGGAAGCGAGGCGATATCCATCTTAACCGATTGGTCGAAGAAAACGGACAATTGGTATCACTAGTAGCTGCCGTTTTGTTTTGAAGAAGAAGAGGATCAGAAGAAGTCCCTGGGTATAGAAGGATGTAAAGAGGAGCAGGCCGACAGTGGGGTTGGGCCGCAAGGCCTGGAGAGAAGAAACAAACAGTTTAGGCCTCCTACTCCTTGTTGTGCGCCGGGGTCGGAATTAGAGAGGAAGAAGTGGGACGGGCCTAGAAACACATTAAAAAAAATGGCAAGATGTTGGAACAAAGGGCTTTAACTTGATTAAAACCCGGTAATATAATTTGTTATCGAAAATAAATTCCGGTTATTACATCCACCATCCTTGAAAAAGACATCAATCGGCGTCAAGTCTTACTTAAAAGGAATTGGTCTTTGCAATTCCGTCGTGCCTACACATGAGGCGAATTATGCGGTTGATTCCCTTGCACATAACTTTCTTTGGGATTGAATGTATTGCTTGACCCTCTCGAGGGTATAATGTCTATTATGCTTTGTGATGTAAGGGGTCGGACTATCCGATTGATTAATACTTAGCCTATTTTCTATTAGTAATAAAGCGCAACTAGATGTACGGAGACACCAAACCTCCTTCTAGTAAAAAAAAAGAAGAAGATATGATAGAATAGATATATTCATGTGAGTTTTTCGATTTGGTGACACGAAGAAGAAGAAAAAAACGTACAGGCATATCCGAAATTACAAAACTTAACACAGCTTCCAATAATTTCTTATCAGAAATAACTAACATAACATAGCTTCATATTGCTTCACTTGATTGCTAGTTGTAATAGATCTGTAATCCCATAAATACTTGCTAAGCAATGTTGGGGAGTGAACCCTACGACCAGATATTTGATACTTTCTTAATCCTCTACTTGTTACTTGTACAACTTTTATTTATAGATTCTACCCAGATAAAAAAGATTGAAACCATATTTATAAAAAGCTAACTCAACCAAATCAACTGGGTTTGGAGTTCGTTCTATTCCGTGTAAAAACTCTAGACTATAGTTATAACCAAATCTAGTCACCATTAGGAAATTTGTAACTGTAGGGGTTGTTCATCAAATAGGCTATACGCTCGTTAGGGTTATCTATGGTTGAACTAGTGCAGCTTTGTATTAGAAACGATATCACTTAGGGTATCATGATAAGCTGTGATGAAGTAAAACATTATAAACAGCTAAATCATGCTGAATTCTCAAGTATGAGATGAACAAAGTAAACCCAACTGTGCGCAGGAAAAAGGACAACAACCCAAATCAACATTTAATACCCTCTCCCCTAAAACCAAGAGAGGAGATCTTTATAATGCAAGGTGATACCCTTTACTACTATTCGCCATCAGGTTTTGGTGCTTCTTTGATTTCATCAGTTCCATCCTCCTGCAAATTAAATTCAAAGAGATATCAGAGATCAATAGAGTATGTTTGTCCAAACAATCCGTAACATCTAGATATGGAGGGAGACTGAATGCATATTTCGATGCCATACCTGCATGTCAGAGGTCCAGAGTGTCAAGTTGTCTCGAAGAAGTTGCATGATCAAAGTGCTGTCCTTGTACGACTCCTCCCCAAGTGTGTCAAGCTCAGCAATGGCTTCATCAAAAGCCTAATAACAAAAAATGAAGAAAATTGTTATAAGAGAGTCGTGACTTTCTAGCACTTGAAGATTCATCCAAGAAGCAGGTACCTGTTTAGCAAGACTGCAGGCCCTGTCAGGAGAATTCAAGATCTCATAGTAGAACACCGAGAAGTTCAGAGCCAATCCAAGACGAATAGGATGAGTTGGAGCTAATTCAGCAGTTGCAATATCCTGCAAGGGAAACACTATGGTAAAACATCCAAGAGAGCAGCAATCTACAAAGAAAATATTGACTATATCATCTTCAAGCACAAACTCGAATATAAAGTTAATCGTCCTAGCCGGCAATACGGAACACGATTCTCTAGGGACTTATGGATGGTTGATTCAAATTGCCACAACTTCATTGAAAACAAATACAAATAGATTTGGATGATTGATCAGGTGATTTCCCACTTAAAATCCCTCCGTTTATCGAAACGATATCTGCAATTTATACAGATCACAAACACACATTTATCCTGCCACTGTCATCACATCAGCAAAGTAAGCTCGTTCCAAATCTATCTCCAATATAGACTTATTCATATGCTACGTTTCAGGGTCTAATTCCAACTCCAACACATAACCAGATTTTAACAACAAAGGGAAGTGTATTTAGAATCGCATATGACTTAAAAATGGAGAGAAAAAGTAATATTTCAAGTATTCAAGCAATAAAATTAGATCAGATCCAGCAAATGTCAAACCTGAGCAGATTTGTAAGCATTGAGAGTGCTCTCGGCCGCCTCCTTCCTCTCAGCGCCGGTCTTGAACTCGGCCAAATAACGGTGGTAATCGCCCTTCATTTTGAGGTAGAAGACCTTGGAGTCTCCGGAAGCCGCCGAGGGAACAAGGCGGGTATCAAGGAGCTTGAGGATCCCGTCGCAGATATCAGACAACTCCTTCTCGATCTTAGATCTGTAGTCTCGGATGGTGGAGACGTGGTCCTCGTTCCCGCGGCTCTCCTCTTTCTGCTCGATCGAAGAGATGATCCTCCACGATGCCCTACGGGCTCCGATCACATTCTTGTATGCGACGGATAGGAGATTCCTCTCTTCGATGGTGAGCTCTTCGTTGTCGGCAGCATTGACGACCTTCTCCATGAATTCAACCATCTCCTCGTAGCGCTCCGCTTGCTCGGCGAGCTTCGCCAGGTAAACGTTCTCCTCTCGTGCCATTGATTACCGAGTTAGAAGCTCTGGTTTGGAGAGAGAATGGAGAGGAATTTAAGTTTAGATTTGTTTGTGCTTTGAAATGTTTGAATTAGAGCAGCGGAGAGAGAGATGGTAGATAAAAGGGGTCCTTTTTGGTGGATGTCCAGCTGTAAAGAAGGACCGTCGTAAATAGAGATCGGAATCCAATGAGGCTCGGTATGAATATGATCGAGACATCGAGTTGCGTTGGGCTTGTCTTGGTCCAGATCAATGATTAATGGGCCTTACAGTCCAGATCGATGCCTATGGGGAACAAATTGAACAATAAAATCAATCACCATAGTCATCGGCTCATCGCTGATCGAAGAGATAGTAATCTCTCCATTAACCTATTTAAAAATATATATAAATTGAGGGGGTTATCACCCATTTTTAATGTTGTGTGTAGTGTGTGTTTTACTCTAATATTTTGTTAATTAATTGTCCTTTTTAGTGTTACATTTTGAAAAAAATGGGGCAATAAAGCGCAAACCAAAAACAAACTAGGCTCCTCCCCTTTTATGATAAATTTTTAAAGATTAATTAAAGGACATTTAGGTAAAATGTAAATAAAACTGTCAATATAAATGATTATCTCCTCCCTTTGCCAATAACTGTCCTAAACCTAATTATGTAAATTGAGCCTGGCATATTCTAACCCTAGGTCTCGGGACAAAGAAATTGAAGGTCCTAATCATGGTGTTTGAATCCGAATCTCTAATCCGATCTCTCTCTGTGGATCGGTCATGGCCAACGGAGATCCCGCTCGGAGAAGTCAATTGACGACTCATTCGAGGACTCGTTGGTTGCGAACTCGCTAGGTTTAAGTTCTGTAAAGGATGCTTGACTTTCTACGTCTACGCCGTCCGTCGATCAGGTTCGGCGGTTGGATACGAGCGTATGGCGGATCTCAAGGCGGTGCTGACGGCTGCCAATGTCAGCGACGGATGCGACATCGGAGATGACGGATACCTCCTTCTCGACGAAGCGGTGATTGGCTTCGATCATCTTCTTGTAGTGTTCGAAGGGTACCCTGAGAGATCGGATCTAATGTCAAACTTTATCAACACCACCAAGGTAGCTTTTACAACAAAATTGCTACACTACCTCAATATATATATATATATATATATATATATATATATATATATATATATCTTTGTTACTTTATTTGCATATTGTCATATTGTTACAATAACTTACTCATGTGGAATCCAAGCAGCGTGAAGTGAAGATGGAAGGATAAGATGGTGTCAGCGGCGGCAATTTGTGAAATCCTAATTTGGGGTATTTAATTTTTGCTGAAATTATAAAATAGAACCTTTATTTTTAATTACGTTAATGACACAAAATTTTTAAAAAGGTGTCAAATGTCCTAAATTTAGTTATCAATAGAATATGACCTAAGTTTATAAATATAAGAAAATGTCCTAATATTTATAACTACATAATTTAACCTTGAATTTGTGTAATTCAAGTCTTGTGTAAATTGAGTCTTGTGTAAATCTTGTGTTAATCGAGGCTTTGTATAATCTTGTGTAAATTAATGCTTGTGTAAATATTGTGTAAATTGAGGCTTGTGTAAAATCTCGATAGAGCTTGTGTACAAACTCGAGGGCTTGTGTACAAACTCAATTCGACATTTCTTGTGTAATTCGATTGGCTTGTGTAATTAAAATTGATAGTGCTTGTAGATAAAGTCGTTAGGGCTTGTGAACATAAAGTCGATAGGGCTTGTGTACATAAAATCGTTAGGACTTGTGTAAATAAAATCGATAGAGCTTGTGAAATAAAATTGATATGGATTAGATCGGCTTGTGTAAATAAAATCGATTGTTTGTGTAAATCGAGACGACTTGTGTAATTCGAAAAAGGACTTGGGTTATCACAATTTTTTGTAAAATCAAACGTTATGTTTGTGTAACAATAGGTTGTGTAAGTAGACATTAAGTATAACTTTAAAAAAAAATATAGATTATCAAGTTTAATTAGCCTACCTGGTTAAAGATTGGGAGGGAGGGACTATCATCCCTAGTTCGAAACCCACTAACTACGAAATTTATATTTTTGTTGGGCTTTGTGTAACAACGAAATTTATATTTTTGTTGGGTTTTGTGTAACAACGAAATTTATATTTTTGTTGGGCTTTGTGTAACTACGAATTGGGTATGAGCTTTTTAAATTCGAATTAGGTCTGAGCTTCTTAAATTTGAAGATTAATGTTATTCGGACGGAAAAAAATTACTAACGGAACTACATAAGCGGATGGAGAATCTGCTTCCTCCCCAGCTTGGGACGGATGGAGAATATGCTTCCTCCCCAGCTTGGAGTGGATGAAGAATCTGCTTCCTCCCCATCTTGAGGCGGATGCGTTTAACCTACATCACCCAACGAAGTCGTCAGTAATTTAGCCGTTTTTACCGAACGTGAAAATTTTCGATCAAAACAAATCCCTATTCACATCCACAACACGTCGTTTGATCCGCAAAAAAATGTCGACATATTCCGAAGAAGATGTAGAATTTGAATGTGAAAGTACAACCATGCCGTTTGATATCGACAAGTATAGTGATCCAGAAGAACTTGTCACACATATTGAGGTAAGTGTACAATTATCACTTTAAAATAATTACTTCTACACATGTTTTAGAGTTGAGATCCAAAATTGTTGAACTTACACTTACTTAATTTTAATTTAATTAGGATACTTTGGAATATTCACGTGCAATTGGTACCGATTTTTCGTTCAAGTTTGAGCTCCGTGGATATTTTCCAGATAGAGAAAACTTATTGGGTTGGGCTCGGTATGTGGCCAACTCAATGAATTTTGTGTTGGTCATAAAAAATAATGGTTGGATAGAAGGGGGTTTCGTATCTTACAATTGACATGTGATAGACCCAGAGATGTTAGAAAGTTGAAAGATGTTGATCCCAATCATGTTCCAAGTTCTAGTCGGAAGAAGAATTCGAAGAAGTGTAAGTGCAAGTTTGAACTTGAGGGGGCACAACTTGAAGAAGAGAAATGGTCATTGAGGGTTGTATGTGGAGTCCACAACCACGTAATTTCGTCGGTTCTAAGAGGTCATGCATATCCAGGACGATTGACTCCCAAACAGGCAAAAAAGGTAGACCGTGAATTGAGTGTCGGGTGCGCGGTTTTGAAATCCGTGCAATTAGAGGATCCTGACAATGCCACCACAATTCGGAAAATATACAATGCCGCTTAGAAGATTAGAAAGGTACAAACTCAAGGAAGAGGGTCATTGCAACAAGCACTTCATACGTTGAAAGAACGGGAATATTACGTTAATGCGAAGAGAAGTATGGAATCGGATGAGGTGATTGATTTCTTTATATCACATCCCGATTCGAGGCATTTGCTCAGCATGTTTCCTTATGTTATTGTGATGGACTCGACGTATAAGACCAACAAGTAAGTTTACAATCTTGTTTTTACTTTGTTCCATAAACTCAATCATCTTGTTATGCATAACTTTAAATTAATCTTTTATTTGAATTACTTTTAGATACAATATGCCATTGTTGGAGATAGTCGGCATCACAAGCACAAAGAAGACGTTTGCAATTGCTTTTGTATTCATGGCACACGAGAACAAAGATCACTACGAGTGGGCTTTGAGGAGGGTCCGATATTTGTGCTACGGAAAAATCCCAGAGGTGATTGTCACCGATCGTGAGCTAGGTCTTATAAGCGCCCTGAGGGTAGTATTTCCCGAGGTGAAGCATATCTTGTGCACGTTCTAAATAAAGTCCAACATTGTAAGTAGAGTGAGTGTCATATTGCGGTGTAAGGAAGCAAGAGCCAAATTCATGTCCCAATGTCATGCCTTGTTCGAATCGAGATCAAATGAAAGCTTCCAACGGCGTTTGTTGGAAATGAGGAACCATTGACATGCATATCCAAGGTTAATGAATTACCTCGAGACTACTTGGTTAACCCCCTACAAGGAAGCAGTTGTTCGAGCTTGGTGTGATATGAGTCATCATTTCGGCACAAGGACGACAAATGCATAAGAATATTTACTAATGTTTTTTTCCTTCTCATATTTTTAAAGTTTGTTTGATTTGTAATTAATTTTTCAACTCTAAAACATGTGTAAAAGTAATTACTTTAAAGTGAAAATTGTACACTTACCTCAATATGTGTGACAAGTTCTTCCGGATCACTATACTTGTTGATATCAAACGGCATGGTTGTACTTTCACATTCGGATTCTACATCTTCTTCGGAATATGTCGACATTTTTTGCGGATTTCTTAAACGACGTATTGTGGATGTGAATAGATATTTGTTTTGAACGAAAATTTTCACGTTCGGTAAAAACGGATAAATTACTTACGACTTCGTTGAGTTATGTAGGTTAAACGCGAGAATAGTAACTTTGAATTTGAGTTGGGCCGACTTCTGAAATTTAAAATTACCATGTATCCCTTCTAATTAATCTTTATAAATTAAAAATAGGGGCCTACTTTGTTACAAAGTTAATTAGGAGCCTATTTACTACATTAGTTTACAAAAAGGGCCTAGTTACTCATTTCCTCCATACAATTTTATATACAAAATTGATTGTAATTCATTGTAACTTCTTGATTTTTTTTTTACGTATTTCTTGATCGTTTCTTGTAAATCTTGTATCTTTTATAAATTTACTAGTTTAGGACTCGTGCCGTCCACAAGTATTTATAATATATATACACACACGATATACTGACGGTATTTATTTGTGCAATTTTTTTTATATATTGTGTCACCTGCCTCAAAATTTGTGTAATTGATTCTCGATAAATTTGATTTGTTACAACATATTTTACGTAATTTAATAGCTAAAAATCGAATACGAATAGACTAATAAATACAATCTTCGGAACTTTATCTAAAAAGATAAAACCTACGAAAAATAGTCAATCACATGTATACTCATGAGAAATGAAGTTGATTGAACCACACAAAAAAATGTATTCATGATTATTCAAGAGATTAGTAAATTCAAAGATTCTATTTTATATCCGTTCTATATTAACCCCAATTATAATTAAAATTAAAAGCAAAGTATGTACTTTGCAGACAAAATGTTTAATATATATATCACGTTATTAAACCAAAGTAGGATCGTAAGAGAATCAACCCAAAAATCAAATTAAATATTTGTTTCAGTTTGCTAACGTTAATATAAAAATAACGGATTGAAGAAGAATTTACACAAATTGGGTCTTCACAACTTATATGGACTCTTTAATCAAATACTTTTATCATACTCTTTTCATTCATGAAGTGTTGCATCTCCGGCCTCATCACCACCAACTCCTTCCTCGTTGATGCTCATGACACCTTTCACATTCTAGGGACCTTCTTCGCCGATGATAATTACAACTTTCACATCCTACATAACCTACATTAAAAGTATACGGATAATCAAAACTTAATTGATAGATGAAAACAATATTGAAGAAATGATAAATAGAGAGTATATGCCATATTGGTAATTGATAATAACGATAACTATCAACAAAATAATATATTTAGCTAGTAAAATAACGTAATAATATTAATCATACAAATTTTAACCCATTTTAATTTTCTAACTAATCAACAATTAGATACAATCCAAAAGCCTTACACCTGCTCCAAGTAAGTCAGGAAACCCTACTTAGGAACAAGAAATTCCTTTATAGATGAAGATTAGTTTATGTAAAAATTATGCTAATCAGTAATTTAGTACTTAAACCAAAGTAGGAACACAATACTTGTAGTTCAAATTTCACAAACTAAGATGGGTAGGAGGAATTAGGAGTTGGGTATGAACTATGCAGGAACTAAGATGACATTTGCTTTGAGTATTAGTGCATTACCCGAGTTCAGACTTCAGCAAGCACTAAGGCGGGCGGCGAGGCGTTTGGCGAAGTCGTGGTTTCGGACTTTCGTCTCCTAAGAGGTTGAAAAACAGAGAAAGTGAGCTGCAACCCTATAACGAGAAAGTGAAAAACGATACACTTTTACTTTTTTTTTCCCAAATGGTTCACGGTTCTTAAAATGATTCTAACTTTTTTAATGAGGTGAGAACCGGAACCGGACCGTATTTAAACGGTCCGTTCCAAAACTTTTAAACCAAATAATCAAATAATCGTAGGAACCGAACCGAAGTAACAACCATAAAATTTGTTATTGAAAATTCCATGTTTGATTTTATGATCAAGAGTCAATAGTCATTGCTAGGATTTGGGGTGTAAACTCTACATCCAAGCTATATCTATGTGAATTCATGTTGTACTTATGAAATTAATGAGTATCAATGCATGTTTAGTAGCATGTAGGAGATACTTAGTCCGTTTGCATATTTCATGATGTTTGGATCTATTTTGAATGTCATATGCTATATCTATGATCTAGATTGTTCCTCTTATGCACATTATATATTTTCAAGCATGATTTTACATCTCTTATGGATCGGATCAGCCATTGTGGGAGAGACCTATAAGTAATTCTACTAATGATGATGATTGTTTAGATGCCTATGATGCTATGATATATTTTGCTAGGGCCTAACGGATGGCTTGCATATTTGTGTTGTGATTATCCAAACTAAGCTAGGTTGAATTATGTAGGCATATAGCAAACACCATGTGATGCCTATGTAGTTTGATTTAGAGCTTATTAGTGACAAAAAGTTATCAATCAACAAGTGAATAACAAACACAATGTGATACTTGTTGGTTGATGACTAATGCTTAGATAAACACATTCCTTCTCATGTTGCATTTGTTTAGTATCATTCACTTGATATTTGTCCATTAAGTTATCAATTCAATTCATAAGCACAACATCTATCTCATATGACTTGTGAGGATTTGGTGGAACTATTCCCAAATTTCTAGTTTCTTTTACATCCTTGATACTTGTGAAGTTCCTCTGTTTTCACTCGTTCTACGTTGATTGCCTTTGTTACTTACTCGATCTACGTTGACCGATTCTCTCAGTCTACGTTATCCAGTTACTCGGTCTTAGATGACCAAAATCCAAAGCAATGTGATCACTTGATCCACCTATTTTCCCTTCTTTCTTTTTTTTACACATTTTACATTTGATTAGAGCGTAATTTTTTAGCAAAGTTGAGGTATAAATGGTCTCTTGGGATTCGACCTTAATGTGTTACATCATATACTCACATTGACAAGGCCGTATACTTGCGGTAATATGTGTTTCCCTAAAATGTTCATTTTATTACTCATATCATGGACACATCAATAAACAAACATGTCATATCCGTTCTAATTTTTTTTAAAAATTAAATCCACATTTTTTTTAAAATTTAACATTTATTTTTAGTATTATATTTTTGTTTAAAATCTTGGGGTTAATAGGAGAGTAGGCTCTTTTTGTAGTAATGAGCACTAAGTAGGCTCTTTTTCATATCAATGGACATATTAGGCCCATTTAATTATCTTTAAAGATTAATTGAAAGGGCATATTAAAAATATGAAATTACTTAAGCCCAAGCCCAATTGGTTTAATGAAAGTCCACTTGTTTTAATGAAGGCCCAAGCTCAATTGGTTTAATGAAAGCTTAATTTTTTTGAAGAAGGCTTAAACCCAACTGGTTTAATGAAAACCTAATTGTTTTAATAAAGGCTCAAATCCAATTAGTTTAATGAAAGCCCAATTGTTCTAATAAAGGTTACGTCCATACACAAGCTTCGGACAGGGCCCGATACACAAGCTTCGGACAGGGCCCGATACACAAGCTTCGGACAGGGCCCGATACACAAGCTTCGGACATGGCCCGATACACAAGCATAGGACATGGCTCGATACACAAGCATAGGACAGGGCCCGATACACAAGCCTACGTTAGGACCCAATACACAAGCCTACGTTAGGACCCAATACACAAGCCTACGTTAGGACCCAATACAAAATATTAATAAAACTTATAGTTATTGTGTGAACTCTGGATGAGAGACCCTTATATCAGTTGGACTAGTTGAACTTTGTGTATTCCATTATTGTTTTTTGCAATGTTATACTTAAAATCGAATGTTAATACACAATATTGATACACAGTTTCAAATAGAAAACACTTCCGTTGTTTACAAAAGTATGTCGTTTACACAAGGTCAGGTTACACAAGTTTAAGCTTCAAATACACACTTCCGTCGTTTACAAAAGCTCGTCATTTACACAAGGTCAAAATTACACAAGACTAAGCTCAATCGAGTTACATAAGCCCATTCGAGTTACACAAGTTCAAGCACAATTGAGATACACAAGTTCAAGCGCAATCGAGTTACAAGCTCAAGCCCACTTAGAATTAAGCTTATGAAGAAGAAAATTATAAAGACCGTCGCCACTTGAGTCGATACTTCTCCGTCCTGCCTTGACCTAGTAGGGAGGCGATGCAGGCCCCTATGTGGACTAGTGGACCTTCTTTCCCTAGATATAGTCCCACATACACCGTTCATATGACTCGTACTGCCAGTTAGGAACATGAAGTTCGTGTAGCAATGATATATAAATGACGCGAACTCTAAGCTGACTGAACAAATCATATCTACAGAACTTATTACTGTTCACCAATTGATTTAAAAACTGAAGTTCTCTATGGATGGGAAGATTTTTAGGAAAAAAAAATCAAATTGAAATCCCAAGTCCTTTCTTCCTCCACCAAACGGTTCCTTTTGAACCATTCTTACTAATTCAATTAGGCGGCTCATCATTCTCAATCAAAATTCACATCCGTACGCAAAATAAACTCACCCTTTGTATGAAGACATACAATGAATTAAACCATGTCAAATACAATCAAGTGAATAATTCCACATTTCTGCACCACGCAGACAATATTTTAATAATTTTAGGGCTTAAACAAACACCAAAACCCCCAATTCTAATAAAATTGAATAGATGGAAACGCAAATTCAACGCTCTGGCCTCTGATCCAACCACGTGATACAAGTTGTGCCGGATCCAGTGCAACAGGAAAATTATACCAGACCTTAATGTAGTGTAATTAAACTTGCCACAAAGTGCAGAACATCACAAATCAGGTGGTTACAAATATTCAAATATGAAAGCAAATATTGCTTGCAATGTATAGTTCTTCATTCTAGCCAACTGTCTGTTATTGTTTGATAACGAGAGAGTATCAGTACACAGGTTTGTTTGAATTATAATTGTATAGATTATGTGCATGAAGAGATCATAATCTTATTTATATTCTTCTGCAAATAATCAATAAAATTGTCAAAACAAAAAAATACACAAACCGTCGCTTCTCATGGGAGGATGCCTACTTGAATTGCCGGATCGGTAAACTCGCCGATCTTCCCTTCTAGCGCCCTCTTCCAACGTCCTGAACTCGAAGGGATTGCCGAGCGAGGTCGCGAACTCGATTTCGGAAATTGCTAACAAATTGCTTCCAGGCGACCGGCGGCTACAGGCGAGGCGGTGGCACGATGAGACTACGAATTCGGTGATGGTGAAGGGCGTAGCACAACGACTTGGTTCCGGTGGTGGCAGCGGCCTTCTCCTTCGCATATCCAAGAGTTCGAGCAGGGATGCTTTGGAGGAAACATATCTAGTCCAAGGCGATTAGGTCGGAAGAGGTCCCGCCTGTTGCGAGATGGAGTTTCCGGCGGCGGCAAGGAAAGACGCCGGAATCATCCCGGTCTGAAGAAGAGGAAGAAGAGGAGGAAGAGGAGAACAAGGAGATGACAGGAAGAAGTGCCGACGGGTAGACGTGAGAGTACATCTGATAGATTTTAGGGGGGTTTTTTTAAATTTTTTTTCCATTATACCCCTCCGCATTTTTGTTTTTAGATTTAAAATTTTAAGATGAAAATAGGAGGGCCTACGTTATAATTGAAAAACAAAAAAAGTCCTAGAGCCCCATATTCCTCAAAATCTTGTGAGGGATGTTGCTAGATTATCCTACAAGGTTTGAAGATCTGAAGATTAGATAAATAATATATTTCTTAATATTTTAGCTAGGAACGAGTATAATACTTATTTCTATCGGAGGAGTTAGTAAAATAATATTCATCACCTATACATAAATTATAAACTATTTTTAAAAAAACAAAACCCGCAAAAGTACGATCTAATTTTGATAAAATAAAATAATAAAAATTTATATCGCTAGTTATATGCTTAACGCATGCACGTTGACTATTATTTTCACATACGAGACTGCTCAAAGAATTCACTTGCGAGTCATACTTCCTAAGAAAGTGCAGAAGTTATGAATAACAACAAAATATAAAAATATAAACACATACATTATGAAAGTTTGAAAAACCCATCAATACCACCAATAAGTATAACAAAAAAAATTCAAATACTTTTATTTGAATATAATAAAGGGTGAAATGGGAGTCTAGACTCTTTTTTAATGATGAGCACTAAGTAGACCCCTTTTTATATCAATGGACAAAATATGCCCCATTAACTTATCTTTAAATATTAAATGAAAGGGCAAATTAGGAATATGAAATTACTTAAGCCCAAGTCCAATTGGTTTAATGAAAGCCCAAGCGCAATTGTATTAATGAAGGCCCAAGTATTTTAATAAAAGTCCAACCTCAATTGGTTTAATGAAAGCTCAATTGTTTTAATAAAAGCCCAAGTCCCGTTGGTTTAATAAAAGCCCAATTGTTTTAATAAAGGTTACGCCCAATACATAAGCTTCGGACAAGGCCCGATACACAAGCTTCGGACAGACCCGATACACAAGCTTCGGAAAGGGCCCGATACACAAGCTTCGGAAAGGGCCCGATACACAAGCTTCGGACAGGGCCCGATACACAAGCTTCGGACAGGGCCCGATACACAAGCTTCGGACAGGGCCCGATACACAAGCATCGGACAGGGCCCGATACACAAGCATAGGACAAGGCCCGATACACAAGCATAGGACAGGGCCCGATACACAAGCTTCGGACAGGGCCCGATACACAAGCATCGGACAGGGCCCGATACACAAGCATAGGACAGGGCCCGATACACAAGCATAGGACAGGGCCCGATACACAAGCATAGGACAGGGCCCGATACACAAGCATAGGGCAGGTCCCGATACACAAGCATAGGGCAGGGCCCAATACACAAGTATAGGCAGGGCCCAATACACAAGCATAGGGCAAGGCCCAATACACAAGCCCGCGTCAGGGCCCAATACACAAGCCTACGCTCGGACCCAATACACAAGTCTACGCTCGGGCCCAATACAAAATATTAATAAATCTTATAGTTATTAGGTTTCGAATTCTGGATGAGAGACCCTCCCTCCCATCCTTATACCAATTGGACTAGTTGAATTTGTGTATTCCATTATTGTTTTTTTGTAATGTTATACTTAAAACCGAATGTTAATACACAATATTGATACACAATTTCAAATACAAGCTATTATTCAATGAAAAGCTTACATAAGGTGTATTTTTGTGTATTGACAAGTAAGAAGGTACATCTATGCAAGATTTTACACATGAATCGAAAGTCCATTGTTTACACAAGGTTGAGTTACACAAGGTCCAACGTCCGTCGAGTTACACAAGTCCAATTCGAGTGATGAACACATGACTTTGATTCAAATTCCCAACTTATGGCTGAGGGTTAGCTCGGTGGCTGATCTAAGTCAGCTGGAAGTGGAAGATCCAGTTGAATTACTTCTCCTAGGAGAGGATAGAGCATCTTTTCTGTTACCGGTAAAACTCAAATTTTATTCTCTTGAATGATTTGTATACATCATTTCTATTATGTTTATGATACAATACTGTTAGTGATATGTAGTAATTGTTAGTTTAAGCCTTAAAGGCCCATTTCTAATTTTCTCTTAAGTAGAACACTGAAGTAGGTGTCAATAGCATTATGTTTTCAGATTTTGTTTATTGAATTTTTGGGTGGTGGCGATTTTGTGAATAGCATGATCTAGTATCCAGTTGATAAATCACTGGGTCTATACAGTGTTTGGTACAGTAATTTCGAAGGCCATCAGAAGAGAAGCTGAAATTGAACCCATGGCATGAATTGTTTTTCTCTTAAACCATAATTAGGCATATCAGATACGGAAGTTTTGCTATTTCCCACCAATAGGCTTGGTTGATGAATATAGTATGTGAGAGCATAAATGAAGGCGCACAATCTTTGGAATTCAGTTTCTTTAGCTTCTCCTTAAGTCAAACTGTGACATATAGTGAGAATGAGAGAGCTGCTTTGCTCCCAAATTGACTAGTAGACAAGTCTTTTTATGAATATATAAGACATGGTAATTAATTAGTTTGGGTTCTGTCAGTAAATCATTACACACACCCATCGCTCAAGCTCAACTGCTTTTCATGATCCACCTTCGACTCATAAAGCATCCTAACCCCAGTCGTATCCATGCATATTTAGTTATTAAATCTGGTGTTGAATTGTTCATTTTGAACTTAATCGACTCATATTGCTTCAATGACATTAACAGTTGTAGAAACGTATAATAACTTGCTTTAATGGTACTAGAGTTGACTGTAGCTAGGATTCTGACAAACCCAATTCTTTCAACTCAAAGTTATAAGATAAACCAGGTATGAGCTTTCATTCAAGGGTATATATAAAATCACACAATTTTATCACATCTCAATCATCACTTCACTTGTAAATTACAGTATGTTTTTCTTCAGTGCAATACATTTATAGGAAATATTGATTGGCCCAATTTCAAGTGAAATGTTTAATTTATATGAACAGCTAGAATACTAACCTACGAAATCCACAGCACAAAACAATGAAATAAACCATTTCATAATCAATCATGCGGAACCGGATACCGAAAGGGTTAGGCCGAGTCCTGGCAGCAGCGGAACGACCACCACTGGAGGTGCCTCGAGCCGGCAAGCCCAGATCCGTCCTTGTCATGGGCCCCCATGGTCTCTTGTCGCTGGAAGAAGCCGCAACACCAAACCGCCACCTCTCGCCTTCGTTGTTGGGAGGAGCTATTCTTGTGCCGATTCGGAAAATCGGAACCACCTTCAGGTCCGGAGAATCGAAAACGATAAATATATCAATGAAGAAGGTGAGGAGGGGAATGAGATTTCACAGATTTTAGGGTTTTTTTATTTTTTTTCGTTTTAAAAGCCAAAATATCGACCTTAAAAAACTACAAAATGGCATAGGTTTTTTTAATTCGAAACAATGAGAAGAGTCTACTTGGTATCCGAAAAATAAAAAGGGTATTTTTAGCTCATTTTTTTCTATAATAAATACGTGAGGTGATTTTTTGAAGATATCCCAAGTTACGAGAGGGGATTATTTTTGTAGAACATGAAATAAAGGATGATAATTTGAAAATATTCCGAGATAAGGGGTGATTATGTAAATTAACCTAAATCTATTGTAAGACAAATTATATGATTATAGGGATAAAATAAAAAAATTATCATAGACACGGTTTATAAAATTATGAATGGAAAATTAAAAAATTAAAATTTCATTTCATCTCATGTATTACCGGGAGAGTTTAAAATCCACTTCAAAAAATAAAATAAAATTTTACAATCCTTAAAAAAAAGGAAAAGGAAAAAGATACACTTTACAAATTACAATACCAAGCAATAAAACGGGTCGGGTGAGCCCAAAAGGACAGTTTACAAAGCAATAAAAACGGGTCCGGTGAGCCCAAAAGGCTGTTTATATAAACATAAGAATTAAGCCATCCGTAAACCCTAGATAGCAGAGGAATAGGAAAGAGCTCTCTTCGTGTTCTTCCTGTGCCGCCTCTTCTCTCGCAACAAGATGAAGGTTTGTCTCTTTCTGTCGATCCATGGACACTGCGATTCTTTACTTACTGCGATTTCGTTCTCATTTTCGTTTAATGTTTGCAGTTCAACATTGCCAACCCTACTACAGGGTGCCAGAAGAAGCTCGAGATCGATGACGACCAGAAACTGTTAGTTCCATCTTAACCTTTTTCTTTTCCCCCCTTAGCCGTTTCCAAAATTTTCAGTAGTTCTAAATATGAACGAAATTTGTTAATGTTTGCAACTTACTATTGTTAGTGTATATCCGCTGATTGCTGTTATAGCACTTGGGTCCAATTGTTACCAGAAAAATGTGTTGTAGTGTTTTACTTCCAGTTTATCTCTCTAATTTGTGTGAAATTAGAAATAGAAGGCAACGAAACTAATACGGGTTTGCTAAGCTCTTTGAGATAATAGCGAATTCATCCCTTTGTGTTGCCAATAGCTATGTTGATTTATCCAATGCTTGCATTATGCTGTTTTTTCACATCAATATAGTGCACTCAGGAGCTCACACATCCAATTTGAGATAATGATTGCTCTTGGCTCATCAATTGTTAAATTTTACCTTCTGAACGTGTTTTCTAGGAAATGGTTACCCATTCTAGGATGTTTCTCCGGTTCAACATTGTAATTTGTGAATTTGTCTAAAAGGAGAAAAATAAGGCAACTATTATGCGTCACTGGTTTGCTAAGCTCTTTGAGCTAATAGTGAAATCAGCCCTTTACGTTGCCAATATATATGTTGAGATATCCAATGCTTGCATTCTGCTGATTTGTCCAACAGCATAGTGCACTCAGGAGCTCATACATGTATTTTGTGAGATTGATTATTACTTTGATGTAGCATTAGTCATGCCATCAGCATTGGGATTACATGTACTATTTGTGCAATGAGATCCACCCTTTATCTTTCATAATACTGTCTAAGTCACTCATAAGTTTTGTAATTGTTATTTTACAGCCGGGCATTCTTTGACAAGAGAATCTCACAGGAAGTTAACGGCGATGCTCTTGGAGAGGTATACATTATTAGCTTGTTATATACTCTCTAGTTCTTACATGATGTAACGTCGTACCTGATTCCTATTTATTATATAAAACAGGAATTTAAGGGCTATGTTTTCAAGATCATGGGTGGTTGTGACAAGCAAGGTTTCCCAATGAAGCAGGGAGTCTTGACTCCTGGAAGAGTTAGCTTGTTGCTTCATCGAGGTAACCCTTAATATGTGCCTCATAAATTGCATCATAAAAAACACTTTGTCCATTCAAGCTAACCCTTAATATGTGCCTCTTCTCATCTTAGTTAATCTATGATTATTTCAGGAACCCCTTGCTTCCGTGGGTATGGGAGGCGTAATGGAGAGCGTAGGAGAAAGGCTGTTCGAGGTTGTATTGTTAGCCATGACCTTTCTGTGCTCAACTTGGTTATTGTAAAGAAGGGTGAGAATGATCTCCCTGGGCTGACTGATATTGAGAAGCCAAGAATGAGGGGTCCAAAGAGGGCTTCTAAGATTCGTAAGCTCTTCAACCTCTCCAAGGAAGATGATGTTAGGAAGTATGTCAACACATACCGTAGAAATTTCACCACCAAATCTGGTAAGTCTTGTTGGTATTTAGAGCGACTGAAATAAAATTTGGTGGCCATCATTGTTTTATTTCAATTGGTAACCTGTGTATTATTATCAGGGAAAAATGTGAGCAAAGCTCCCAAGATTCAGAGGTTGGTCACTCCTTTGACCTTGCAGAGGAAGCGTGCGAGAATTGCTGACAAGAAGAAGAGAATTTCAAAGGCAAAGGAAGAAGCTGCAGAGTACCAGAAGCTTCTTGCTTCACGATTGAAGGAGCAAAGAGATAGGCGCAGTGAGAGTATAGCCAAGAAGAGGTCAAAGCTCTCTATTGCCAAGAAGTCAGAAGTGGTTGATGCTTGAGTTTGTCCTTAGTTATCATGTGTTGTTTTTTTGGCCATGGAAAGCTCAGTTGATGTGACGGTGATGGTGATATGGTTTTGAGGTTTATGCTAAAGAGATTATGTTCAGAAGGTGAAATATTTTCTTTTGTTTGACATTTTTGTTCTGTAACCTTTCTCCTACTTTGTTGGCATTGAATGATTTCAATACACTAGGCTCAATTTGGTTGCTGTTCTATCCGAACTATTAATTTTCATCTTTAGGTTCATGAGAAAACATTATAACAGCCATTAGTGTCATCAATTCAAAGACCGTGGCAATTGGGTTGTTGGTAGCAGATCTGCTTCTTGAACTGAATAAATTCAAATCATGCTTGTTTGAACTAAATAGTTTATATTAAAAACTTCTTTCTAGAGTGTAAACTCAAATCAATCTGCATAGCATATCTTTGGAGAAATTGATAAACTTAATGATCTCATTTGTATGATGCTCTAAGAGCTCCAATCTGTAAGGCTAAATCATTTCTTCTGAGGGATACTTCATGTTTCCTTTTCTTTCTAAAAAAATGTTTGATTTCCAGCTAGAATTTGAGTTTCCGATGTTCTTGAATCCTGCATGCAGCATGCCCAAGCTGCAGTGCAGTTGGTCAACTTTAGAGAGGTAAGTAGGAAACAGGACAATTGGGCGATTTCGTTAGCTACAATAAGGCCGAAGTTTACAAATGATTGAGCCCATCCTTTCATAATGTGCTTGTACAGCAATTGATTCATTCATTTTGAGGTTGGATGAGCCCAAAAAATCTGCGTGTTGGACTTTTACCCACAACTAGGCCCAATAAACTTGATATATCTTCTTAAAATTCCGAGTATAAAAAATATAAGTTTTTTGGGACTTCTAATGTTTCTCATGGGTTGTGCATTGGGTTCAGAATTTCAGAAATCCCGAACCGATTCAGACCGGGTTTCATTTGCAATTGCCGAGTACATGCGTCAATTTGTATGGTTGGTATAGTTACCTACAATGCGTAAAAGTGAAACAAATATGAAATATCCATTGGTTTTGGTTACATTAGATTTCGTTAAATTAAAATTAAAATTTCTATATGTATGATCCGACCCAATTCACTTTATTTCTTAGGTTATTGACCGGGACCGTAAAAATTGACCCGGTTCTAAACTATACATTCTTATATAGTTTATTTATATTTAAACATTAATATAGATAATATTAATTTATAATTAGCATATATCTTATATGGTCCGTATTTTTTATTATTTAGGACTTCCATTGTTGAGTTATATGGGTAAAATATATATATTAAAATCGTAGTACTAGTGGTAAGAAAAGGGGTGACTTATATATCGGTTGACCCATTCCCAAGTCGGGGTTGGGTGACTTATTCCACAATGGGCAACGAAAACAAACAAATTGCCGGCCACATTATAACAATTTACTTAGCGTTGAAATCGAAACCAAAATGGTCAAAAGAGGGTCCGAAGAGGGTGGGCGGTTTGGTGCGTCTTGGTGGGTGGGTGGGTGGGCCTTCAGCTGCACTCTATTGGGTAAAGGGTATTGGCCATTTGGCCATGCCATCCTTATGGAAATATATGTATATATATACAAAACATGGTCGGTTTTGTCTGATGCTCCGATTTACACTCAATAGTCATTGCCTTGGCCTTGGAGTTTGGAGTTTGGAGTGACTATGACCACCAACCAACCTTTATCAGCCTTTTTCCTATACACTTTATTGTACCCCTCATCAATGATTTCTTAATTACCTGACCTATGAAATTTCCACAAGTTACTTGTTCAAAATTTTCACTATTTTTCTCTCTTTTGGTTAACTTGTTACTTTTGCTTTACTTACTTACTACAGTACTTTCCATGTTTTCACTACTTTTAAGAACAAAACTTACACGTGTTTAATCCTTTTGTCACATCTCAAACAATTACATTTTTAACATTTTACACGGTGGTATCTAGCATCCTAGAAATCATAAAAGAGTTTATTATCTATTATTTAAAAAACCTCTTTCACTCATCCTAAAAATTAGAATAATTTCCTTAAATTACTTTAAATTAGTACTTCTACCTAAACGTGTTGTGCATATTGAGTAATTGATTTTAGAATATTGTTTAGCTGAAACATATCCTAATTGCTCGTGTTTCATCGATTCAACTATGTCCTAATTGCTGGTGTTGAACGTGTTCGTGCATATTGAGTAACTGCTTATAGAATATTGAACGCGTCGTATGAAAGGTCATGAAAGCAGGCGTGTTCACGAAAACTTAGTTATCCTAGTATTACGATACTTTTCTAAATCATAAATGTCAATAGTGTAATCGCGAAACATATTATTACTTACTATATCAGTGTATCGATTATGAACCGTTAATCTTACCAATCTAACAACTCTTATATATACAATTTCTATGTACATATCCATAAAATAGAAAAAAACAACAACAAAGTATGTTGATAACTCTTTGGAAATGCTCTATAAGTTTACGTTCGTCAAATAGGAGCTTATTGTTAAGATTATTGAATTCAACATTGTATCGGTTGTCGAATTTTAATGAGGACAACTTAATTTTAGAGAAAACTGAAAGTTTGAGTATTTGCTTGTAAATTTTGAAGGTCGCTTCATCTATGATTATAGGAGTTTTAATTCTCCAACATTCATAACAAGGACCATTACTCTAACATTCCTAACTACAACCGTTATCCCAACATTCGAATTGCACAATGATGGGATACATGTTCCTTATGCATGTAAGGTGTTTTCTTGTTACGCTTACTCATTTATATTATACATGATTAGATAACCGTTGTTTGAGTAAGTAACAATTCCATATAATAATTATTTGTGCATAATAAACATTACTTCATATTTAGATGGTTGTAGATACTAGGTAGCTACAGGAGTACGGGTAATTGAGATCTCTTGTATCATCTTATACAAGTGATACATGTATCTTTGTGCTGTGATTGGTTGAAGCTAAATAATTAAAGATTAAAGTTTTACTGTTTTACAAGAAAAATAATAAACTATATGAATTCTATCAATCACGCGAAAGGAATACAAGTATATACATGAAAAGGGATACAGAAGATCTTGACTGGAGTACGGGGTTCGTTCACTTACGCGTAGAGTGGACACTAGAGGTGAAAAGCAGAGCACGTAGATTGTATTAATAAATGAACCAACAAGCCTAAAGTTCCTAATATTCTACGCTATGTGGAATCCATTAATCATTCGTTAAACAATGATTATGAGCATTAGTGAAAGGAAAATGCAATACAGCCGACCAAAAATGCAAACTTTATAATCGTGATTTAAACTAATAAGATTGATTAGGTGCGTGCCTTCGTAATGTATTCTACTAAACCAACACCTTTTATCATATTATTATTATAAACAAAGCATATCCACTTGAATTGAAGTGATTAAAGAGACACAAGAATCCTTTTATCAACCATATCACTACCATTTTGCGAACCCACTTTATTATTGTAAATGTGATGACGACTCAATTAATATTCTTCCTAACCTTATCTCGTTTAATCGTCGCCTTATGTTTAAATTTGAATATTTTATACCTAATTTTACGAGTACAATAAATTTTATAATTTTATCTAAAATGTAATATTAAAACAGAAGTAAAAATATCACTTGTCGACTTGACGTCAAGTTCCCTAAACTTTTACCACTTGACAACATCATATTAAGCAACGTTGAATTTTGTCACATGTCACTATAACATTCAACCGTATATTTAATATTTTTGATTATGAAAAATTATTTTATAGTTTTGACTTACTTATTTCATATTCAACCAAAATTTAATTTTATATAACGAGTAAAAATAAACTATTGAGTTAAATTTTAGATATATTATTAAAAAATTTATATTTTATTAAATATATTATACATTAATTATATATTTTTTAATATTTTACATTTTTTAGTTATAATAATTAATATTTATTTTCAATTCTTTAAATTGATTGTTAATAATTTTAATTATACCAACACATCATTTAAATGACTAAAAAAAGTTCAGTTCAAATTTAATAAATTTCATGCCACGTGTACTAAACTAATTTTAACTAAATTATTAGATTTTTGGTATATCTCAGTTTAAGTATATTGTTTTGATGATCACTATAATCTAGGTATCGTAATTTCAATATTAAAAAAAAATCTATAAGAATAAATTTCATAATTTTTGTTTGATAAGAGACGATTTATTTTGAGGGTGAAGGAAATTATTTTACTACCCCTTAGATCATAAATAAATATCCTTTTAACATTAAAAATAAATCACAATTATACGTTGTTTTAAGTTTCTAGGTCAATAAATAAACAATAAATATAATTTTTTTAAAAATTAGTTTAGGTCAATAATCTTCATATTTTTTGGTTGAAGCGACTACGGAGACAACAATCCCGGCCACCATGCTTTTATTTAATATATTACTGAAAATAGGCTATTAATGGATTAGTTTAGGTCAATAATCTTCTATTATTGGTTTAAAAGAGTGTTAAATATTAAATAAGTGATAAATTTAGATTTTTTTTAAAATAAATTCATGATTTAATATTTGTCTTAACATCTGCGTAAAAAGCTAAAACAACATAGGATAAGGATAAGGAGAAGTAACAATCAACTTTATTTAAAAACTCTAATGTTTATTGTTTTCTTAATAAAATTTAAAAAAAGATTCAATAATCTGGTTTATACAATTTATTTTAAAAAAACTAAAACTTAAATCACTAAAACATTAATCATTGACACCTTCTTTGTCATAATAACAACATTATATTAATAATTAAATTAAATTAGTATTAAAGATGCATAAAATAGCGACCTTTACGTAATTGTGATGATCGAGAACCACCAGTATTCCATCAACCTCATCCGTCTACATTAATTGCATACTCTTCTCCTTCTTATCTTACTAATTGGATAGGGATTGATAACTTAATTACAATAAACAATCTACTAATTTATTAGTTTAATCCTCATAAAGTGACTTCTCGATGACCAAAAAACATATATATACTTACCCAAAAAAAGAAAACATACATACAACCAAAGAGTATTCATATACGTTAACAAAATATGATTATGTATGGACATTACAAGTCTACTAATATATTTGTTCTATGATTAAAATCACGGTCCACAAAGCGTGAATCGAAGTCTCTACTTTCCACGATGACAAATAAGATTTCTAAATTTCATGTCTAATTTTCTCTAATTTTAGATCCTCGACTCCTCTTTCTTCTCAAATCTCTCGATCTTCAAGTTCAATTTTACGTCTCAATTTTTTGTTAAATACAAAGTTTGAAGGTTCTAAACACATTGAACTCTCTACTTCTTTTAAAGGAATAATCTTTTTAAAAAAAAAATCAAAATGTAGCTCTTTTATCAATTTACATTTTCGGAACTAGATTTTAGGGTTTATTTTTGAACTTTCAGTTTTGATGATTATAATGTTGTTTTTATGAAAAAAATAAAATTTGACCATCAACATCTAGAAGAACAAATATCAAATCTCAAATGACAATAATCAATCCATAATAGAATGTAAATTACGTTACATGAGGACTATTCTTCTTGGCTCTCGCATTTTGTAGAATATGAAAGATATGAGTTACTCGGCTCTTACGTTTGACCATCAACATCTAGAAGAACAAATATCAATAAAGCGATACATGCTCGACTCTCACATTTTGCATATAACAACTCAACACGACATTAACTCTCAATAGATAAAAATTCAAAGGGTATTGATAATCAATGCAACCGGGCTCTTCAAACCCTAGAATGAACAAATTTAGCAAGACATACCAATACTCAGTTCGTCTAGTGGGATGTGGTGCTAGGCTCCTTAAGTGTTTAGCTTGGAGATTCGAGTTCGAATCCTCTTGGCGGCATGTATGGAAAAATTGATATTGGGAGGATATCCCCCAGCAATGGGCCACGATTTTCTACCCGATCCGGACGTAGAGCGGCTAAGCCGATCGAACCGGGTGGCCTACGAATTTACCATTACCAAAAAACAAATTTAGCAAGACATACTTTATTGAAATTCGCAAAATTATTGAAACATGGACTGAGGATAACTCACAAGGGATCTATGGTTGAAAAACAACAAGGATGAACGTTTCTTCTGTGATGATCTATTACCGGGTAAGTGTAACACCCCAAATCCATAAGACTCGGGGCGCTACTTGGCTAGGATCTTACAATGGATCCTGACCCTAGCCTGACAACAAGTTCACCGAATCTTGCAACAAGGCACAAATAGATTAAAACCAAAACATCAAACTGTAATATATACATCAAAAGGTATACAAAAGTACCGTTGAGTACAAAGCAAACATGTAACCATATAGGTAATGTCTCTAGATCTTTAGTGCATGAACTACCGCTACCAACTCCAGATCATGAGTCGGGTAGTTCTCCTCATACGTCTTCAGCTGTCTAGACGCATATGCAATCACTCTGCCTCGCTGCATCAACACACATCCCAAGCCTAGCTTGGATGCATCACTATAATCCACAAAATCCGTTGTGCCCTCTAGCTGTGCTAAAATAGGAGCGAAAGTCAAACGTCTCTTCAGCTCCTCAAAACTCTGCATACACTGCTCAAACCATACAAATCTGGTGGTCTTTTTCAGCAGACTCGTAAGTGGACGGGCAATCACAGAGAATCCCTCCACAAAGCATTGGTAATAACCGGCTAGACCAAGAAAGCTACGTACTTCCTTGACATTCGTCGGTGTCGTCCATGCTGCCACTGACTCGATCTTCGCCGGATCAACCTTGATCCCCTCGGCGGAAACAATATGACCTAGAAATGCTACCTCTGGCATCCAGAACTCGCACTTAGAGAACTTAGCATAAAGTTCTCTATTTCGTAAAACTCGTAATACAGTCCTCAGTTGTCCTGCATGTTCCTCTCTGCTGCGAGAGTACACCAGAATATCATCTATGAAGACTACCACAAACTGATCCAGGAAGTCGATGAATATGCTGTTCATCAACTCCATGAAGACTGTTGGGGCATTCGTAAGCCCAAATGGCATCACTACAAACTCGTAGTGGCCATATCTGGTCCGAAATGTCGTCTTGTGCACATCCTGCTCTCTCACCCTTAGCTGGTGATACCCTTAGCGCAGGTCAATCCTGGAGAACACCGTAGCTCCGTGAAGTTGATCTAGCAATTCGTCAATATGGGGCAAATGATACTTGTTCTTGATGGTCACCTTGTTCAGCTCTCTGTAATCGATACACAATCTCAACGATCCGTCCTTCTTCCGTACAAAGAGGACAGGTGCTCCCCATGGGGATACGCTAGGGCGGATGAAGCCCTTCTCAGCCAACTCCTCGAGTTGCTTCTTAAGCTCCAACATCTCGACAGGCGCCATACGATATAGGGCCTTCGAGATCGGTCTCGTACCAGGCTCCAACTCAATGCCAAAGTCCACGCTCCTCTGAGGCGGCAAACTGGACAGCTCAGCAAACACACCTGTAAACTCACAGACCACTGAGATATCCTCTAACGTTGGACTATCCCCATCCTTCATGGCATAACACCAAAAGGTGTCACAACCCTATGCAATCAATCTCGCTGCATGTACCGCGCTGATCACCATGCCTGACTTCCCAAGGTCCCAACCTCGGAAAACTTCTATCTGACCTAACTCGGTAGAGAGTGTCACAGTCCTCCTACCTACATCTAATACTGCATGATGTCTATCCATCCAATCCATACCCAAAATGACTTCCTCGTGCACTAACGGCATAACAAAGAAGTCAACAAGTAATACACGAGTCCCTACACAAATGGGACAATCACGTATCTCACCGGTACCTCTGACCCTAATACGATTGGGTAACCCTATACTAAAGGGTATCCCCTAAGTCGTAACTAGACTCAAACGCTCAACACATGCATCAAATATAAATGAATGCGTAGCTCCAGTATCAAATAAAACTCTAACAAGTAAACCATGAACCAGAATGGTACTTGTAGCAGCCGGTGCAGCTGGCTCCTCTGCACTCCTCAACTCAAAAGCTCTACCCTGTGCTCCTCTGGTGTCAGTGGTACTCCCACCACGACCTCTACCTCTACTCGACCCAGAATCAGATCCTTGAGTAGTAGGACGATATGGGACTCTCTGTTGTCCCTGTGTCTGCTGTTGAGGTGGCCTCTGCCCACCCCCTGCTACACTGGAAGGAGAAGAACCCTGTTGTGATGAAGCTCCGCTCTGTCTACAGAAGACAACTTTGTGGCCTGGTCTGCCACCAGTAAAGCAAGTCAATAACGGTCTTGTGCACTCTGGTCGCGTATGTTTAGGATCACCACAGTTATAGCACTATCGTCTCATATCTGCAACCTGTGCAGATGAGGAATAACTCTGGCGTCTCTGGCTTCGCCCGGATCTAGCAACTCCACCAGCACCACTGATCTGTCCAGTCCGTTGTCTCTTCTCAGACCCTCCGGTCTAAGAAGTTCTCCTCTGTCCAGCCCCCTCCCTCTCATAATCATAGGCTCTATCCTAATAGTCCATCATGGGCTCACATTGAGATCCCTCCATATAGGTCCGGGTAGTATCCCTCAGTCGTCGGGAAAAGAGATATACATGCTGATCCGTAGGAGGTGCAGCTGGACCCAGCAAAGCCAACTCCTCTTGAAATCTCCTGATAGTCTCAGAGACTGGTACATCCTCAAAGCGAGCCTCAACAAAATCCTGCAGTTTCTCTCTCCTCAATGAGGCATAGCATAAACGCTCTCTGATCATACTCCTCATAACTAGTAACCTGACCCCGCACGGATCTCCACCAATGTTGTGCCAAGTCTCGGAATAGAGTCTGCACTAACTCTATTTGTCTGTTCACTGGACATCTAATAGACTCAAGGGTTGAGTCTACATGTCCAATCCACAGCTCCACCTCTAACCCACCTTCCTATAGAAAGGGGGTACTCCCATCTGATGAAATGTCTTCAACCAAGTATCTGGTCGAGGCCCTCTATGTTCCTATGGAACTCGAGCAATCTCAGCAGCACGTGCCGGTACAAATGGCACCTGAGTAGCTCCATGGGATCTCTCAGACGATCCCTCCTGTGCCGGCAGATCCAGGGCACGTCTACCCGCTCTGGCAAACTCTTCCACTCGCCTAATGTACGCGCGGAACTCTGGTCCCCCCATAGAGACATGATCCGAGTCATCTGACTGGACTCGACGTGGTCTCTGTGTCCCAACCATGCCATTCCCAGTCTCAGGAACGACACTCTCAGCAACATCCTCATGGACCTCCTCCGTTACAGGTGGATCAACAGCGGGAATCTGACCCTGTCCTATCACTACTGGAGGAAGAGGGGGTCTACCTCTACCTCGTCCATTTGCAGATAAGGCTCTTTTCCGAACCATCTGCAGGGTATACACCTAACTTAGAAGGCTATATATATGTCATATGTATAGATATATATAAAGTCAATCACAACATCACATAAGATAATATATATATATATATATATATATATATATATATATATATATATATATACATATATATACTGTCGAGGTCTTCAGAGGGATGATGGCTTCCCGTACACACTATCCCAAAACATTTGTACTAAAACCAAAATCTTTTGAAAATCTGACCCCTTTCGGGTTCTATTTATTTATCTATTCGACCTTTATCGTAGATTTCAAGTGTCATTGTTGTCAACCTGAGGCTCTGATACCAACTTTGTAACACCCCAAATCCATAGGACTCGAGGCGCTACTGGGCTAGGATCTCACAATGGATCCTGACCCTAGCCTGACAACAAGTTCACTGGATCTTGCAACAAGGCACATATAGATTAAAACCAAAACATCGAACTGTAATATATACATCAAAAGGTATACAAAAGTACCACTGAGTACAAAGCAAACATGTAACCATACATAGTAAAAACATCTCATATCCCACGTACAATCTCGGTTGGATCTCGACATAATCTCGCGTGGATCTCGGCCGAGATTGGGTCGGGTCCGGAATTTTGGATCTGACTTCATTTCTTCAGCGTTTGGAAAATCTCTGTCTCTACTGTGAGGGATCTCGGCCGAGATGGTGACCAAGATGCTCGACAGAAACTTGGATCATGGCCTGAGATTAATGTTTCTGGTCATGATCTCGCCCGAGATGTTCCAATGGTCGTTCTTCATGCCTTTAACTTGATTCTTATCCCTTTCTCGTGCACGTATGCTTCCTCCAATGCATCCACTTCGAGGTTTGATCCTCAAATACGTCGTATTAGCTCCGAAATGCGCCAAATCACCTAAAATGACACCAAAAGCGTGTGTAGACATCTATTCTTGCAAAGTAGAACTAAACAAGCATAAACGACACAAAATAAGGATAAAACATGAATGCGGAAAGGGAAAATCTACCTAAAAAACGTGACTAAAACAGGTCGATAAATCATGTTATCAATTATCAATCAAAAGAAAATACATGATTGGCCGATTGACAAGAGGTGGTCGGCCTATCGACACTTTTAGAGGTCATTGTATCCATATGGGTTCGTAGTAAGTTTTATCTCCAAAAGTAGTAGCCTCTAACAACGATTGAGGCCTTGAAGGTTCTTGCGGAACATTTGAAGTCCCAGGCTCCTTGTCTCTTCTTTGGTTTCTCTTCTCCATATCACCTCTTGCTTGTTAGATATCATTTCTAACGTGTTCAAACCCTGTTTTTTTTTTCCTCACGGGTTTCTTTTGAGGTTTTGGACATTAGGGTTCTTTAGGGTCATAATCTTTAGATTTTACGTCACCCTTCACAATTTACCTAGTTATCGAACTTGATTCTCACCTAAGGCACTCGATTCAGTCGTCTTTCGGAGGCAAATGCTATCAACTTGGTTCTCATTGGTCTCAAAGGATTCGTCAAAGTTGTTCAACTAATCCCGAACCAATCGATCCAACGAAGAAAACATGGGCACTTGTCTCAAGGAAAATTTGTTCTTCCTGCATGATACTTGTAGGTACTTATCGGACACCCAACCAAATAAGAGGTAGAACATCGAAAAGTTTGCAACTTAATTTACTTAGAGTCTTAAAGCGGGAATGCTCCAATGATGCCATCAATTGATAAAATTGATCCATCAAGATCAATTTAATATGTTTTAAGCACGTGTCGAGTCAGAAGAAAGATGCATCAAATTGTTTCTTCAAAGTAGAGTGTGTATTTAACACTACACATTAAGTTTATTTGAAACACGACACTAGTCTAATTGAACTCAAATTTTCATCTAATAATTTAAAAAACGGCATTAATGTGAAACCTACTTGTTTGTCGCTTGGTTTCCATGATAAAGATGTTGGTCCACTAAGTAACTTGTAATTTTCTCCTTATGACAAATCCTCGTGTTGTTCAAATAACCCATCAACCCCCACTGATCACCCAAATGCCAGACCATTGCATGATGTCGAGTCTCAAAAATTGAATTTGGATTTGATTTGAATAAAACACTAAATTGAATTTAGAATCCATACTACAAAGTTCTTGACCGTGTTCTCTTAAAAGTCTTTCCCTCTATTCCCGGGTCGACATGCCACAAATAAAACAAATGAGATGCACCTGAAAAAACCCCAAGGGGATAGCCACTAAAACATGAACCTCCCGATCAATCATTATCACCCCTAGGCGTTGACGGGAGTTAAAGTGTAAGGCTCATGTCTCACAAATAAATACAACACCCGTTGTATTAGAGTGGGTCATGATTGAACAAGCGAAAAGTGATATCTCGCTTTGATGATTTAATTAAGAGACTATAAAAACGAAATAAAACAAATTGAATATATACATAAGACAAGGAACGTAAACAAAAAAACAAAAATCAAAGATCGAGGAACCCGGTCGACCAACTTGGGTCTAGTCGACCGGGTGAAAATGCAAATTTAAAACTAGAAATCAATGTACAAATAACCAGAGACGAAATCAGAGCGAAAGATCAAGCTTTATCTGGACCGGTCGACCGACCTCCTTGGGGAGTTTCGTTTGACTACTTCGTAAAATTTGTATAAAACAAAAAAGAAAGAAACCGATAAGATATGCATGCAAATACATAAACCAACCGTTAGATATACAAGACACAAATAAGGACATAAACCGATAATATATGTCATATAACCCAAAATAGGTAGGGAGTGAAATATAATTGTAACACCCCAAATTTGTAAGACTCGGGGCGCTACTGGGCTAGGATCTCACAATGGATCCTGACCCTAGCCTGACAACAAGTTCACTGGATCTTACAACAAGGCACAAATAGATTAAAACCAAACATTAAACTGTAATATATTCATATGAAAAGAGTTTACAAAAGACCGCTGAGTACAAACCAAAACATATATCCGTACATCATAAAATCACCCATATCCCTCGCATACAATCCTAGTGTACGGAGCCCTCAGCGGATCACCCCATCTGGATCACTCTGCAGCTCTCCTAATCTGCAAAGGATCTACAACACGGTATAAAACCGTTAGCTAACCATACATATATAAGATAATACATAAGCACAAACACAGTTAGGGATTATTAACACATCATCATGCTATCACACATTTACCCGGTTGATTATCTTTATAAAGTCCAACACTCAAATCGTATATACAAGTATATGAATATATGTGACACGAGGAATATATAATCCTCGCCTCTCGGTGCTATTGCCAGCTGTAGAGGTAATCTGGTAACACTTTCGCGTCTACCCTATGGGAGTGGTAGGTGCCCGTCCCACTTCCAGATCTGGCCTGTCCGCAGAGAACCTCCCCGTCTCCCAGCGGGATGACAGGGCAAGTTGTCACAACCCTACAATGGGCGGTCACTAAACCATAGGTCGGTAATAATCAATCATCACATGCTATCAAGCATATATCAAACACCACTCATGCATACATCCAATATAGGGATGGTAGCTAAGTAAGTCCTACGGATTTACCTCAACCTCGAAGTACTCTCCACACGATCCACTCAAAACTAGAAGACAACACTGCCTAATAACAAGGCATAAAGAGATATTAAATCTCCTATCAATCAAAGGGGTCTCACCTAGACTGAAGGGATCCATAAGGATCATATCCAACTTATAGCCTCGATAATCACCTAAACCTCAAAGCCATAACCGACATATAACGATATCATACTCATCATAATTCTATCCTCATACACATACAGATGTACATACAACATCAACACAAGCCTAAGAGGTCCAATCCTAAGCTAAGCTAAGGAAGAGGAATCAAAGGAAGAAAAAAAGAAGAGAAAAAGCACTTACCACTGTTGTGGTCCTAGGCAGCAAGGAAATATCAGAACAACACTCTCAGCTGGCTCTCAAGCTAAGCAACAACACACCACATCAACTTCAGCAAGGTCACACCACAACTCTCTTGCAAACTTAAGGAAAAACTCAAGAACAAGCTCTAAGGAGAAGAAAGAGAGGAAAAGCTCATGAGAATGGCTGGGAAAGAAGAGGAAACCCTTGATCACGATCCAAAGAAGAAGCTTAAGGAGGAAGAAAAGAAAGGTAAAGTACGGTCCACTCGGTCAACAAAGCCGGCTGCAGCCGCAAGAAACCGCAGGGGCAGCATCCTGAGCCGTAGGGGCGGAAACCCGCTGGGGCGGCACAAGCACCCGCAGGGGCGGCTAAGACCAAAACAACTCCAAGGACTAAGGCTCTTAAAATAATGACGCTGGAATAAGACGCTAAAAACTAGTGCTATCAATCGTACGTAGACTCTTGATACCACCTTTCCACCTAGCGCATAAACCACATGTATGTATCCACATATCCCCTTGTCATAACGCAAACCCTAAGTGAAATGTTAAGTCGGCGCATGTTTGACCAACAATTTTCAAAAATAGCGTTTTGAACTTAATTAAATAATCACATCAATGTAATAGATTGATACCGTATTTAAGTTACGTGTTGGTGGTGCCCATGATCATGACATAATGAAACTTCTCTCATACTTTGATCGATTGTTCATGGGCAAATGCAATGCGTTGCAAGATATCATCAACAAACTCATTGAAATCGAAAAATGAATTTTCCTTTCACCAACCCGTTGAATAGTAATTGCATTTGATTCAATTCTCCTTGTTTTAATCTTTGTATGCACATTGTATACATGTTGCCTCTTGGACCAATTGCGATCACATTGGCCTCAGCATCTCATGAACAACCTTAGGTGTCATTTCAACCTTTTTTTGCCCTTTCCAAATCAAGAAAATTTTCCTTCGTCAGCGAGTTGCAAGTGCGTGACCTTCTAAGTGTTTTGGTAACTCGTGGTTATGAAATCCACACTCAACCGTCTATTGTCACATATTTCTCATGTCTTCATAGTCATTTAGAAAAAATGGGCAACAACATATTTTTGAATGACCAAAACGAGGATTAATCGGCACATCATTTTCATCGTTAAAATTTTTCCTCCCAATCTTTTTGCTTCCGGAGTGTTGACAAGTTAAGTGTACCAGACAAAATTTTGTGTTTTTGACGCTTTATATACAATCGTTTGTATTGCTTGCATCATAAAATATTTCATCGCCACAATCCGAGCCCAAGCAATCATATAATCTCTATCTTTTCACCATTATTTGGTTAAAAATATTTTGAATAATCAAGTCCTTCATTTTGACAAATGATGGACCATCGTAAATCTAAATTAAAAAGAAAGATATTACACAAATAAAAAAAATACAACATAATAAAATTTATGGATTTCAAAATACATAACACTAACTGCATACTTGAATTTGACTTGTATGAATATATTCCCTATCTGAATTACTTGAAGATATTTATAAGAATAAACAATATTTCTACCAAAGTCTCTCAAACTCTTTTTTCCTCGCTTTAAACACTCTTACTTCATCTTCTTTTTTACGAGGTACAAACCCTCTTGTAACCAAGATATATATACAAGTGTACCTCCTAAATTCTCAACCGTACAATTAAAGATTACAAGAACAAAATTAAATTTCATACCACTGTCGCACCGTTTATGCCGGTACAATTTTCTACTAACTCTCTCACACTAGTCAAGCAAAATCCACTAACCAACCGTACAATTTAAATAATAATCGATTGAAAACATAAATAATTCTTCTCTATTATAAGGTGCGAGAAGGTAAAAATTTTCTAATGAAATATCTCTTCACTTTAAGGTGCGAGATGGTAAAAAATGTTGTTTTTCATTAAAATTGAGTTTTTCTACCCTATGGTTCGAAGGGCACATAAAATTTAGGGTACTCCAATTAAAATTAAGTTGGGTGAGAATATCAACTCCTAAAAAAAATCAATTTTCTTTCGAGGAGAAAAAGTCGGTTTGAGCATGTATGGGCAATGCTCCATGCTTGTTCAGGTCGCTTACACTGAAAGTTAAAATAAATTCATGAATTGTGAATACCCATATTCATACGGATTAGGGCATCCAATTATCCATAATTTTTGGCTGACTAACACTAAATAATTGGTGAATAATCATGCAATATCCTAACATTTTCGTAGCACTTTCGTACATCTATATTTTAATATATTTTTATAACTAATTAATTGGATTCATTTAATTTAAATCATAATTGTTACTATCGGACATAGAGGATGTCAGATGGATGTGGACGTATCAATCACATTCAAAGAGAGTAGAAAAAAGAGGCAATAGAAGTCACAGATGTGATTTTGACTCTTATTCATCAACTCGATTATTATCTACCCTTGTTCCTTATAAGGATAAGATGCAACTATTAATAGTTTTCACATTTTTTTTTTTATTGTTGTTCAAAACTTTTTACTATTCTCGAATCATAACTTTTAGATTTTAACAGATTTTGGTATGTGTCCCTTTCTTTTCTTTATGTAAAAAAGTTGAGTCGACCGTTACGTGAGCTAAAGAAATAAGCAGTGAGGTATCCGTGTTGGATATGATCTAATTAAGTTTTAGAGAAATTTCGGTTGGTACTCCCGTGGTTTAGGATTTTTCGGATTTTATCCACTACTTTTTCACAGTTCGGATGGTATCTTTCAGTTTGTGTTTTTTTTCGTATTTTGTCCATTCCGTTAAATATATATATATAATTTATGTTAAAAAAACGTTTTTTCTATGAAAAAATAAAAGAAAATAAAGAAAACAAATAAAATAAAGGTAAAAAGGGCAACAAAAAAAAAAAAAACTCATCCATTGAAATATTGTCACGTAGAAGATGAAACAATTCCATCAGAGGAAACCTTGCAATTACATCGGCAAGAACATCTACAAAAACTAGATTCACCCTATGTGTCCTCAACAATCAAACTCCCATAAGAACCGATTACCAACCTCCGAATCTATTTTGCGATGATAATTGGATCTATAAAAACTGAAGAGATCTTCCAAATCGATTGACAGCCGAATCGAGAAACAATGATAGAAGCAAAGAGGCAAAACTGGAACTTCGCCTGGTTCTTCGCTTCAACTGCAGCGTCTCTGGAGAGCTTCTTCCTAGATTCACGCTTTAGATCTTCTTCTTTTTAATTTCTTTTTGTTTCAAAATTGTTTTTTTTCCACTTTTATTTTATTTGTGTTTTTATTTTTCTTTTATTTTTTCATAGAAAAACATTTTTTAACGCAAATTATATATATATTTAATGAAATGGGCAAAATGCGGAAAAAAACATAAACTGAAGGGTACCATCCGAACTGTGAAAAAGTAATAGATAAAATCCGGAAAACCCCAAACCGAATACTAACCGGAATTTCCCTAAGTTTTAATATCCTTTCAAAAAAAAAGTTTTAATATTAAAATGTAAATCATTAAATTATAATTTATTAATTAATAATATAAGATACACTTATTTATAAAACTTTTTAGAGATATGAAATGAACCGAAGAAAACAATTTGTAATTAAAATGTACTTGGAATTAGAAATTTCTTTTAAAATAATAAAAAGGTTTAATATTTTGTTTATAAAAGATTTTTAATTAGTAAGTGGTAGAAAACAACCCATGGCGAAATAATGTTACATGACTACAAAAGAATTTTTACTTAACTAGTCTAAGACCATGTCGTGTACGAGTATATATATATATATATATATATATATATATATATATATATATATATATATATATATATATATATATATATATATATATATATATATATATATATATATATATATATATATATTTATTTATTTATTGAAACAGAGGGGTTATTACATATATTGTGTTATAACAAAAATATTCAAATAGTCATGAAATTGATTAAAATGTTAAAAATAATCCTACCTACATGTCAGATTCGGGGTGAACACATATTCCACCAATCCAGGTCCGTCTCGATCCCGGCGAAATTTCATCCAAAATTAGAAATCTCGTCTTGAACCCGTTCCGTCAAAAACTATTCGGGCGGGATGCGAGTCATAACTTCTTTATCCTTCTAGTAATGTGTCCGTCCCATATATAATAAAGTTTATAATTTAAAAAAAAAAAAAAAAACCTAAACATTAGTCATGGCTTATGATTTATGATTCAAAAATATTGAGGTTGAAGGAAATTGTCTTTCGTTAATCAATTCAGTCAATAAGATTTGAAAACCGCCCTGGGATCTTGACCTAATTTTATCAGATATTACTAATATTATTGCTAGTTTCTGTCAGGTTAGGGTCAGGCACGTCTTCAGAGAGGTTAATCGTGTTGCGGACCTACTGGCTGAGTTAGGTCATGAAGATCAGTTTGAGTCTAGTTTGTCTTTTGGTTATGTCGATGAACTCATCCGAAAAGATGCTATAGGATGTAGAATCTCGAGGAGATGATGTATCTAATTCCTTATCTTGTAGTTTCTATATAAAAAACACGTGTTTGTCAAAATTGAGAAATGGTCCACTAACTTCACTCATCCCTTGCCCCAATGTAGAAAAACGACTAATAGTCAAGTTGCGAACATGTGGTCAAGACTTTGCTTAGATAAACTGATATTTTTGTGGATAAAACGTTAAATTTAAACACAATTAACAATATTAATGGGTAAGCGGAAAAAGAAGAATTATTTGTCCTCATTCTTCCACTTCAACGTTGTTAGGACTTTGCTTATATATACTTCACAAGAGGTCACCTATTCTGAAATTGTTCTGACACGAGCACGCTTAACTCCAGAGTTATTTGTTCTCACTCTACCACCGGAAAAGAAGAATTCTTGTTGACATGGGTATCAACTCATTCTTATATGTCAATCACAAATCCCCATTCAAACGATGCGGGATGACAATTTTACAGATGTTACGTAAACTATCTAATTAATGATTTTGTTTTAATTTTGGGTGTTTACAAAAGGGTTATCGAGATTATTAGTAATTTTGTTTAATTTTGAATAATGTTTGAATATCTACCATCTTGTTTTTATTTTTTGAGGTTGTTAACGATTTTGTTTTTGATTTTAAAATTTATAATTTAGATAATGACAATTTAGTAATATATGAAAATTTGACTTAAATACTCGATACTCAACGTGTCACGGCGGTAAAATGTCATCTACATTAGTAAGTATGTATAAATATGAGTAAAACTTTCTAACGTTACATTTAATAAAAATCCTCTAGTTGAGACACATTGCTAGAGGACGGGTTATAATCGGGTTAGCATGGGCCAAATATCAATGTTCGGGTTAGAACGTACTATTGTCACGGGCTGTGTTTTCTCTAACTCTAAACCGTGCGGCTCTTAGCTTGTCTCGACCCCTTGTCGTGCTAAGATCAGCCTATCCCCGATGTTGCCACGAAAGAACTTAAGATTGATGGCTAAGAGAACTTTGAAGGCTTTGTGTGTAGGAAAGAAAGCTTTGTATTAAGAGAGTTTTACAATGCTTTGGATGAGAGCTTGGAACTTAGATGATGCAAATGAGGGGGTGACACTCCCTATTTATAGCCCAAGGTCACCTCCTTTATGAGAAGGTTCCGGAAGTCAATTCTCCTAGATCATTCCGGAGCCTTCCTCTCTACAACTAAACCTAGGTTTCTCTACACTTCTAGATTATTCCGTAGGGCTCTAGCCAAGCCTACGGAATTCCACACGGTCCTAGATAATTCCGTCATTCTCTAGAGTAGTCCACAATGTTCCGGAAGTTTCCACACAAGTCTACATAATTCCACTTTATTCCGGAATGTTCCTCCACCTTCCGGAATGTTCCTCCACCTTCCGGAATGTTCCGCCACCTTCCAGAATGTTCCTCCACTTTCCATAATGTTCCGCCATCTTTCGGAATGTTCCGTCGCGTCCCGGAATCCTCTTGAGTATTATGGATCCTTTGTGATCGTCCTGGATTTTCCCGGAAGACTCTTTGTCTCATTCGTGCCATCTTGACAAGCCTAATATGCATTGGCCTTCTTTCATGCCACGACTCCTTATCCTTGTCAAAGGGTGTCTTGGTGGTGTATCTTGGCAAGTCGTCATGCCTTGCCAATTTAGGTGTCGTCACGGATGAGCGGTCTGTGACACTATAGGGTAGATTTGGTTTTGGCCATAATGATCGATTTTGTTTGGTTTTTGGGTCATTTTGGTCCGATTTACTTCAGTTTTTTTTATTGAAGTCGGGTAGAGGTGTCAATTGGGTGGGTCAGTCGGGTTCAAATTCGAGTGAATTTTATGTTCAAGTTGTTGTCAGATTGGGTCAAAATCGTTGACCACCATAGTTGCAGCAGTCTCAACCACAACCTGATGAAACCCCTGCTCTATTTCCATCTTCATCGCCCAACGCATCGACTCAGCCTCCGCAATAGCAATCGAAGGAGCCCCTTGTAGGTCATGTCTAGCCAGAAACAATAGCACACCGTCAGTCCATAAACCTTGATCGATGCATCACAATTAAGCTTCACACAATGAACCGGCAGCCGGTACCATCTGGTTCTCTCCAGTGCCCCTCCTGCAGCCTCTTGTGTCTGGAACCATGATCAAGAATTAACTTTGGTTGCTAAGAAGATTAAGAGGTGAATGGAGAAGGAGAGATCTTCATAATGAGTCCCTCTTCTACGAATCAAAAGGAATTAGTTGTATTCATTTAATTAAATTTAATATTTAAAGAAGAAATCTTCATCGTATATTGGTTTAAACGGTTCAGATTTATTTATTAGGTAAATATAAGGTAGATTATCTTTAAAGAGAATCTAGATTCGAAACAAAATTGTTTTGTTGCGACGCTCCTAACACACCTCAAGGACAAGCTATCAATTGATTAAGAAAACAAATTAAGGTATTATTATTATTACTTTTGTGTTATTCTCTTGAGTTCAAGAGAACCCAGGATTAAATATAAGATCATACTAAATAAACAACGCATTGAATTTAGACTTCATCGAATACCTGAACTTCAACTTAAGGTGATTATACTGAATCTCATATCACATTTAGACGAAAGTTAATAAAAACTAATAAAGGTTTAGATGTTGAATTTGGAAGGTTAATAGGTTGTACTAGCTTATTCCCGTGCCAAGCACGGATTATGCTTAAACTAATCTATTATATTTATGATCCAAACTATTGCGATAATAAGGGGAAAAAAAACTTAATTATTAATATATATTAAAAACATTAAGTTAGTAGAGTAAAATGAAAAATATGTTTATTTTTATATATAATAATTTGAAGTGTTTATAAACAAAATTATGATAAAAATAATTTTTTTATATATAAAAATCATATGTGGTAAATATGGTATAGTTATGAGCATATGACATTAATATATATGATTATCCGTAATTTTCATATATGATTTTCCGTAATTTTCATCTTGTGTAGAAAACTTTTTTTCTAATATTATTTTATGATATAGAATTTCTAAATATATAATATATTCCGAATCTCAAATTAGGACATATAGTACATATCAATATCTTCTTTAATATGCATAATATTTTTTGTGAAATTAAAATAATGAGGTGTCATAACATGTGAGGTGACTTAATGTAAAAATGACATGTGACGAATTTAATATGTATAATATTTTCATGTTGTGTAGAAAACTTTTGTTTTAGTATTGTAGAGTAGAATGAGGTAGGAGTGGTGGCGGGGTCAATTGAATTTTGATAGATCTGAATTGCTTGTCAAATGTCAACCATTTAATTCCAAATATAAAATATGACAATTATTGTCCACAATTTTAAGACCATGCACGCGTGCAGCCTATCATTCAATTATTCGTACCTTAGGACCAACTGTGTGTCCACGTGCGGACATTAACGTGGATATTAATGTTAAATTCTTAATGGATGGACAACGGGGATCCACGCTAATACGACTAATTAGAGTCGGTACGAATTCCGTAAATTTCAATCCCGTTTCTATTTCATTTGAGTCCAATAGAATTTCATACAAAATTAACAATTTTGTTTCGTGCAAAATAGGGAAGGGTGTAATATTTAACCTTTTTCTCCCGTAAATATATTTTTAAAAAAAGTTTCATATGTAATCACGATCATAATCATTGATTCATTTTGATCTCAACCATTAAATTTCACTCATAAAACTATTGTAAGAAATCAAATCCTCGAGGATTGTTGTCTTTTTCATTGTTCGACATCTTAAAATAGGTTACAATAACGAATACCTCATTTTTCACTCTTATAGTCCTTCATTGTGCTCCCAACTATGCTCTTACTATCGACTTCATTGAGCTCACTCACTACTTTAATTTCCGCTCCACTTATCAAATAAGTTTACGACGATTATAAAGTATTCACTTCAACAATTATTTACAATTGATCTACTTAGTATGATTATCTTTCTTTATCATGTTCTCAGTTCCACTCTCATTGTCGACTTCAACGTGCTCACGACTTTTAGTTTTCAATCGGTTATATGAATAAGGTAGTAGTGTTTTACAATTTCCGCTTCATAGATTTTTCACAATCACACTAACCGAAATCGATCTCATTCTGATCATTCTGATCAATCTTGTCCTTCCTGTCCCACGTCCATTCCTAGTACGAATTAAAAAAAACGGGCGTATCATCAACTTATTTTGATGGATTTTACAAATAATACAAAAAAAATCCAAAAAATTACCAATATAAAAGTATAATATTATAATTTCGATTTAAACAACTTTAACTTCTTCTTTTTTTCCTATTATTTTTCACCTCTTTTAATTTTTAATTTCTTCAATAATTTTCATCAACAACACTGTCTACTCAAATTTCAGTATTGTCAGTCAATTTTTCGACATTGGTATGTTAAAAGATTTAGCCTTATTGCGTCGTCACGTGTTTAACATGTCCCCGCACCCTTATACTAAGGTGTCACAACACACTTTAAAATTTACGATTAACATATTACTACAAGTCTTTAAAAGTCAATGTTAAATGTGTCAATACGTGCTCGGGTGTCTCATTGTAAAATCGTGAGAAAAGGAGTGTTTTTTAGTAATTACAAATCAATATTTCTAAAATAATAGTGTCTTTACTATGATCATAAATGTTTCTATTTTAGGAGGTAACTTTAGGTTACGATTTTGTGTACATTAACTAAAAGAAATCGAGACCAAATCAATAATGCCAATCAGGGTCTAATTTATTTAACCGGATTTGTAATCTACGGCTCCCTTTTGCGACTAACAGTACGGGTCCCATGTGGTGCATATGATTTGGCCAGAAACGACGTCACTTCATTTGCTGAAAAGGGGTCATGCAATTATGAGACGGGCACCCGCTACACACTTTTGTCCACCCGTTCCACCCTAACGTAATGGTATTACCCTCCTAAATCCTAATACACTCATGCAAATTAGTGATTTCCAATCAAATACGTCGGCTTTCAAAATAGACGACGGATGGCTTGGCGGACTCGCAATAATTTGAAAGCCGGGGCCATACAATTATGAGACTTGCATTATTGGGTGCTCCAATTTGGTAGTTGAAGATTGAAACATCCTACCCATCTCTTTGATTAGCACGGGAGGAGACTACCGTGCATGCATGCATGCTACGTGATCTGATTTGACACTATTATTGATTAGGTACTTTGCGAGTACATAATTTTCTTTTTTTCAAATAAAGTGGCTATGTTTTATGTCTTTTTTTAACTACATTAATGCATATACTAATTATGTTTGACTATCATTTATACTAATCTTCTTCTTTTCTA